>JACSYO010000808.1:0-267500 GCA_016806645.1 Ophiodon elongatus
ATATATATATAATGTGTGTGTATATATATATATATATATATATATATATATATAATGTGTGTATATATATATATATATATATATATGTATATATGTATATATATATATATAATGTGTGTATATATATATATATATATATATATGTATATATGTATATATGTGTGTGTGTATGTATACATACATACATACATACATACATACATACATACATACATACATACATACATACATACATACATACATACATACATGACACACACACACACTGGCCCTTTGACCAGCATTGTTGGAGTCCCTTTAATTGTGTGCTCCAGATCGTCCAGGGGCCTGTGTGACCGTGTGTCCCCAGCCTCGGTGTCCTGAGCCTGCTGTGCTGCAGAGAGGCCCAGCTGCTGCTGCTGCTGCTGCTGCTGCTGCTGCTGCTGCTGCTGCACATTCTCTCTCAGTAGTGAAGAGACGGCAACAGCAAACTGTCTAACCTCCACAATAACCGCCTTATGTAATCACTCTGGCTAGAGACAGACCAAAATAGCCCAGACTGAGCAGCCCTGCCCTCTTGTGGCCACCAGCTGCCTAAACACCGGCCTACCGAGCCTCGACAGGCAGTCGGACATGGCGGCCGCCTTTTGAAGCATCCGGTGTAGCTCACGTGAACATCTAAATAACAAGAGATAGATTTATAATGAATGAACGGTTGTGGCATGTGATCCGATTTGAAAATTGCAGTTAAAGAGAGAGGTTGAAATAAATAGATAAGATTGTGTTGGGATTGGTGAAAGTGGACTTGGGTTTCTTTGTGAAATGAGCTCTGGTTCCCTGTATGTTTGGTTTAGAAATCAGTATTCATGGAGACTAATGTGATTAATTTCCTAAAGGGAAATTATAGGGACATTGTTTTATGTAGTTGAATCTTAATAACTTTCATGTTCCCGCAGCATATAGAAACTGATGGACCGTAGTGCAAAATCTTAGTCTGTACTGTTTTTGTCTCTTTGCAGTTTTCTGGACAGAATTGACTCTGTAAGACAGAACGACTACACACCAACGGACCAGGTCAGTACATTATTCAGCACAGTTTACAGTTTGGAAATCACTTCCAAAAGCTTGCTTGTCTTAAGTTTTACTCATTTGGATATGTTTTCATTTCCATGTTCTACAGGACCTGCTACGCTGCCGAGTGTTAACTTCAGGGATTTTCGAAACGAGGTTCCAAGTAGACAAAGTGAACTTTCAGTAAGTGTTGCTTAGATACTCGGACATAAAAACACTCACGATGTAAACATGTTTTCCCTTTGCTTTTTAATTTGTTAATTCTTTATTGCAAAGACATGCTCCATCCATATTGATATTTAATTGTTAAGTAAAGCAAATCGTCTTTAATCTTTAAAGTGGTTTGTTAGTAACTTCTATACGTTAACTGATTTTAGAAAAAGAATGCCTTCATACATTTGTAATCACGTAATTGCCCCAAAAAGAAGGACATACTTTTTTAAGGCATAAGATTTTTTTATTTTGAGATCTAAGACTAATACTGTAAATCAGAGAAAATTAAAGCCTGTTTCCAAACACAGAAAATCAAAAATATCCTCAAAACAGAAACAAGAGGGGTCTATCAAAATACAAAGTAGATTTCTTAAATATAAAGAAAAAAAGCCCAAAAGTGATTTGTGCAAGTGCTTCCACCAGCCCCACTTAAGATTACTCACTCCAAGTGAATAGGGTAAATATTGTATGTTTAAATATGCAAATGAGGCAATATTTTATTTACTATATGCTTATTTGCATGACTTTCCAGAACAGAAATCTGAACATTGGATAAAGCCAGGTTCAAAATTCTTGTTTTATTTTGTTGACAAGTCAAAGGTTTTTTTACAGAGGGAATTTTAAATATCACTTTGGGTCACTCCAAGCATCAGAAAATACCATCAACAATAGTAAAAGTTCCATTAATCAAGCTATAAATAATACATACAGACCCCACTGTAAAAAACCTTCAGAATAAAGATGGGAATGAAACTGGAAAGTTGTATGTAAGTGCTTCTGAAGTGGAGATTCCTGGCTCGGAGTATGAGGGGAAAAAAACAGTGGCCTTTAAAGATATGTATTTTAATATTCCATACATTTTACAAGACACTACAGTAGAATAGGGTAGACAAAAATTAACTAATAGATTTCACCATGAAAATCCCCCAGATTACTTACATTAAGTTGTCTGCAATGTTATGTTTAAATATGCTGTTGCATAACTTGTGGGTGTCGTTGCTATATTTGCCGTGGTCTTGTATTAAATCTGAAATGTCATAAGTTCATACCCTGTAACAGTAATGAACAAAACGCTGAACCCCGACCTGCTCAGCGGCTGGAAGCTGAGCTTGAATTTATTACCTAAAATGAAATATCTGTGGTCGACCGGTTGGTGATTTCTGAGCCAGTTGAAAGTTTTGAACATTATTTGCAGTCGAGCAACCAGTAAAAGTTAAAGTAAATGTTTCATAACTGTTTTCATGATGGCAGATGAGATGGCCCAGTTCCACAGTTGCAGACACAACAGACGTATTCTACCATCTGAAACAGGCCTTTGTATGAAATTATATCATCCTGAATGATTGATATAAAAAAGCCCTGGGACATGACTTCCCTTTTTCATTATTCAGCTTTGATGACTTCCAAATATCCAGCCAGGGTCACACAGGGTACCGAGTATGTGCAAATAATGCTGTTCTTCATATTATTTATTCATTAATTGATTATTCATGTATCCAGACTTGTCCCATTAGAATCTGTGATCTCATTTTGCAAAGCAGACCTAAGATCAGGAGCAGATTCAGCTCAAGACAGAAAACGGATGTTTTGTGATCATCGAAACAAACGTTTCTTTATGTGAATAATCATTAAAAATCAAACCGGCTCGTAAACGTTCTCGGGCCAGCCAACTGCAGTACAATATGTACCTGACGTCCCACTAGAAATATGAACTCTTTGATTAAAGAGGGCAACAGTGAGTGTGTTGTTGTGAGTCTGACCCAGTATTATGTCTCCTCCATAGCATGTTTGATGTTGGAGGCCAGAGAGATGAAAGGAGAAAATGGATCCAGTGCTTTAACGGTGAGACTTTCAGCCTTTTTGTTCTTGATCGTCTTCAAATAGCCTCACTGCACAAAAACATTCACCTCCTATCACATCTCGTCTGTCTCAAAATATTTTCTGCCAGCTTCAGCGTCACGTCACCTCTTATTGTTTTTGTGTTATTCCTCCACACACACACACACACACACACACACACACACACACACACACACACACACACACACACACGCACACGGTGTCGGAAAGCGGCCCTGATAGTAGTTCCTCTCTTCTCCTTCTAGACGTCACTGCTATCATCTTCGTGGTGGCCAGCAGCAGCTACAACATGGTAATAAGGGAAGACAATAACACCAACAGGCTACGGGAAGCCCTGGACCTCTTCCGCAGTATTTGGAACAACAGGTGAGTCAGAAACATGAATTTTGAGCCTCGTGGTTGATTCTCGTGTTGGGGCCTTTCCCTGCTGCGTTGTCGCTTACTGCTGTCCTGGTGCTTAAATCATGAATGTAAGTTCAGTGAATTCAAATGGTGCTCGATGAACTTCCTTTATCGTCCCAGGTCCACTACAGCAGCTATTCTCAGAGGGCCGTGGTGGTGCTGCAAAATGCTTTGTTTTTGGGGGTAGTTTGAATTACTATGTTTTTTTTTTGTTTTTTTTTTGTGAATTCTTGACAACATTTAGATTTCAAACATAATTTCAATGACCCGTTACGTTTGAATGTCCACACGCCAGTCCCAGTGCATCATCAGGGAGAGACTAGCTCACGTTCCCTCGGATGCAGTGACACAACATTGTTCAGGTTTTAAGACGAAAAACGGTGACGTGGGAGACGAGCTACACCCCAGTAACTGCTCTGAATACATTGAATTTGGCTTTATAATGTCAGGCGGTGATGGTGAGGGTGAGCAGAATATTTATTTTGGTCATTACAGCTGACAGTGGAGTAACACATATAACACATTTATAGCTCAGTTATTTTTTTTCCCTTTTTTTAAATGTTTTATTTTTTTTTCTCATTTATTTAGGAAGGTGGACCTCGGATTTTTAATATTTCAGACGTGGGCCTTAAGTTACAAAAAGTTGAGAACCCCTGACGTACAGCATGGCAGCATGTTGTTGGGTCAGCCAGAAAGTTGAACCCGAAGTGAAAATTATACAAGAATTTATCTTTAATTGAACAGGTCATTAATGATTGCTCATCTCTTTACTGTCAAAATTGCTAATGACAACATATAAACACCCCCAAAAAAGAAAAACATACCTCCTCCCTGAACATACAAACCTTTTTACTTATCAACACTGCCCCATGTCATAGAAACAGAACTTCTTTGAGCAAATTAGATAAA
Source organism: Ophiodon elongatus (assembly GCA_016806645.1). Lineage (NCBI taxonomy): Eukaryota > Metazoa > Chordata > Actinopteri > Perciformes > Hexagrammidae > Ophiodon > Ophiodon elongatus. The sequence goes on from JACSYO010000808.1 coordinate 4,435, forward strand.
GGTGGTCTAATTTTAATTTAAAATCCAAAACACCTAAATATTCCGTGCCATAACATTGTGGTGCTGTTAATTCAAATAAGAGCTGACATTCAGTGTATGTATAACACCTTCTTTAATGTTGATTTTTCAGATGGTTACGCACTATATCGGTCATATTATTCCTGAACAAGCAGGACATGCTGGCTGAGAAAGTATTAGCTGGAAAATCCAAAATTGAAGACTACTTCCCCGAATATGCTCGCTACACCATACCAAATGAAGGTTTGTGCCCCACTGAAATACCCAGAGTACGAAGGGAGTTCCTCTTTACGTCAGTTAATGTTAAACTGTGAATCTGTGGTTCTTTCAGCAACTCCTGAACCTGGTGAAGACCCAAGAGTGACGAGAGCTAAGTTCTTCATCCGAGACGAGTTTCTTGTAAGTATATGTCTGAACGTGTCGACTGTTTTTAAAGTGAGCTGAAGTTAAGTGAGAATGTCCCGTCATGAAAAGCTTAATCAATTCAAGGCACACAGAGCGGGATCGAAACAAATGTAGGCCTATATTACTGACGTATGAGTATTGAGTAGCTAGAGAACACTTTTTCTAGTGACGCGGGGATGTTGCAAATTACGAGGCAATTTATTTTCATAAAATAAATTCACTTAACGATGCAATAGCCTCAGAAAAGATAAATAACAACGACGACGACAACACCAGGCTACTGTTTTCAAAATCAAAGAATACATTTAGTAGTCAGAGCATTTACATAGCAGCAGTAGCAGAGAGCTGGATGTGTTTTGAATTTATGAATGATTCTGTCAAAATCAGCTGTTTGCGACCAGAAGAAACGCTCTCCGTCTCCGTCTCCGCACGACAGCGGGCTACGTAACCAAGAAACCTTGTTCTGCCTTGTTCGCCTATCGATCTCTTCCGCTCCGTTTCAGGACAGTGCAGCGCCTACACGCACACCCTCTACACACAAATAGCGCTGTCCATGTTTCTGAAACAACGTTGTTGGTAAACAATGCACGTGAAAGGTAAAACGTGGTTTTTATTTTGGCGGCAGGGATCAGGCTTTTCCACCGGAGTGCTCTGTACCTGCGCCCGGAGGGCAGGAGGGTATGTTGGTGATTGAGTGGCCTTATTGTTTAGCTCTCTGAGGAACGGTGTGGCGAGACCAAGTCTTTTTTTTTTTTTTATGTCTTCAGTGTTCTGGTCAAAGCTGAGTCCATTGTCCAGTGTCTCTCCGAGGTATTTGAAACCGTCAACCGTTTCAATAGTTTGATTGTTGATGATGATGAGATGCTTTGCTGACATTGAGGTGAAGATGGGTGTCCTCGCACCACTGGGTGACGTGTTCAACCGTGTTGTGATGGTCCAGAGCAGAGAGGTTATCTGTGAGGAGTAGTGATGGGGGACGTGCTGGTGCAGCCATTGTGTGTCCAGGAAGGGGCTCAAGACCCAACCCTGTGGTGTTGAGGTCTTAGTGGTGAGTTAGTGTTGAGATGCTGTAGCTTCCAGATCATCAGATGCCTTTGGATGGCGTTAAAACCAGAGCTGAGGTCCACAAAGAGGATCCTAACACAGATGCTTCGGGAGTCCAGTTGCGGGAGGAGGTGCAGCAGGCCGGCCGCAGCATCATCGGTGCCCCTCTCATCCCGACTGTCAAATGTATTGAATTGTTTTGCACGGGGTTCTGGTGTCGGTTATAGCACACAGGTTGGGTTTGTGTTCACACCCATTTAGGGGTTCAACTTCTGAAATGCCTGCTTGGTGTTCATATTGCCAAATTCAAATTTGTCTCTGGATTTCAGTTTTTCCCTGAACGCCACATTTGTTTCTCTCTGATCTGCCATTTTGAGGCGAACCCAGTCTTTGTACCTTTCCCTCAGGCTCTGTTTTACTTGGGGGAGTAAACCCAGGTTTGGAGTTGGGGTGTTTTTTTTTTTATCGTCTTAACTGGAATGGTGCTGTTTATGCAGACGTTTATGTAATCCGTACTGACAGAAACCATATCGTTCACATCTCCATCGAAAATGCCCCAGTCAGTGCATGCCAGGGAGCCCTGGAGTTGAATAATGTCGTCCTCCGACCACTCTGGGGCGATGTAACATTGTGGCTTCTGACGTTTCACTTCCTGTTTGTGCACAAGGAACCAACTACAGCTGACATCCTCTCCACACTGCGTTCATGCACTATACGTATGAAAGTATGAACAGTTCTCAAATCGCCTTGACATCCGATTTAATAACTATATATGATGCATATATAATACTGACAAAAAAGGCATTTTATAAAGGATTTATTGACGTGAATGTTTTGAATAGGCATCGAAAACTGCTTCCTCCTTTGTCATTCTCTTGTCTATTGTCCTCGCTTTAAGTGTCCCAGGCATCACAACTACAGCTTCACACACTTGTAATGAATCTTCAGCAAACTGTTATGTTTGTCATCTTTCAAAAGATGCTGACAAAAAAAATGTAATAAAGAGGTGAATCAATCGAAATGTTTATTTCCTGGTTCGTCGGGAATTGGTCCTGAAAGGCCACTTTACGAGACATCTGTCTCGCGTGTGTCACCAGACGGTTCAGACTCCAGTTAATCTTGCAGCCCTGTATTCAGCTGGAGCGCAAGGCAATCGCAGATCTGCCACAATATTACAAATAACATAATAATAATAATAATAATAATAATAATAATAATATTATAATAATAATGATTGCTTTGTAAAGTTTTATTTTTACATCAGTGTTTGTCACAAGTCCTCCTTCTCTCCTTCCATGAGATGTCCAGTGTCTTCATGTTTTTCTCTCATATTATAATATAATGGCCCCAGTGATTTAGCGTAATAACTAAGATTTGGTTTAATTTTGCCTAATACACAGCTGTCGTTGTTTGGTGCTGGAGGTCAGTTGTCTCGCTTTCTTCTAGGAACAGTAGAAGGGTCGGCTAGCTGGAACTTGTGCTCCTGTTTCTTGGAAAAAATACCTGCGAGATCCTGAAATTGTTGCGTGAATGTGAACCTGTGTCTCATCATTTGCACTGCAACAAACAAGCCTTCTCCAAACTTGGATTAATGCGGCCTCACAGCAGTCATACGCTGCGGCAGAACCACACCAGATTCAGATTTTCTGAAGGTCAAAGGTCAGGAACAACAACAGAGCAGCACGCCTGAAGATTGAAGGAATTCCGAGACTAGTTAAAGGGTAGAAACGGGTTTCAAATGATTCTTCGCCCCCCCTAACGCCTTCCGTCTCTTCTCCCCAGCGGATCAGCACTGCGAGTGGCGACGGCAGACATTACTGCTACCCCCACTTCACCTGCGCCGTGGACACAGAGAACATCCGGCGGGTGTTCAACGACTGCCGGGACATCATCCAGAGAATGCACCTGCGGCAGTACGAACTCTTGTGATGGGAGACCGCCTCCGTCAGCCTTCTGTGTTTTTCTCCATCATTCTGCATCCTTGACGAACCCTTCCTTCTCTTCCTCCTCCTTCATCCTTACTCCTCACCCCTCCTCCCCCAGAGAAACCCTCAACAGCCCCCTGACCACCCCTCCTGTCGAGGACTATGAAGTACTACTGAAGTGTGTCAAATCCTCTTCCTCTTCTTAACTTCTTAGCATTTTGTACTTCTTTTTTTTTTTTTTTTCTCTCTCTCTCTCTCTCTCTCTCTCTCTCTCTCTCTCTGAGACCGATTCATCCCCATTTCACCGATTGTGAGAGGAAGGTTGGGGAACAAAGTTGTTGCGTGCCGCTTCTTGTTTTCTTCTTTTTCTTTTAATCCTTCCTTTTGAATGCCTTGATTTTTTTTTTTTTTTTTTTTTTTTGTCATTCCACTAAGCCTTGGGCTACCTCCTTTTTTTGCCCCTTTGTGTCCTTCTGTTTTTTTGGCTTTGTCATTGGACCTGGACTGGTGGGTGTGGATACATAAAAACACACCTACAGGACCTCAGTGTAGAGGCAGTGTGTGTGTGTGTGTGCGTGTGTGTGTATGTATGTGTGTGTGTGTGTGTGTGTGTGTGTGTGCGTACGTACGCATGCGCGTGATGAAGAGGAGGAATGCCATGTGTGCGAGCGTGTGTGTGTGTGTGTGTGTGTTTATGTTTGTGTGTCACCTGCCGGTTAAAGCTGGCATCGCCACCATGACCTTTGCCCCCCTTTTTTTGCCCCGTCACCCCCTCTGACCTGCTTCTTCTCTCCGCGTGGGAGACGACTGGACGAATGGACGACACCGGAGAGCAACGGGAGTGGACGGAGGGGAACCGAGTGGATGAAGAAATAAATGCACTTTGCATCAGGTTCCTTAATAACTTTTTTTGTTGTTGTTTTTTCTCCAGAGGAAGCATACACACAATGTAGCATCACAATATTTATTACCCTGTCACGATGTTAGCTTGCCGAGCTGCAGGGTGCACCGAGCAGCCGAGAGACATGCGGAGCGAAAGATTAAAGTGGGAGTGGGGCAGGAAATACGACGACACGAAGAAGGATTTAAATGAAGGAAAAGGGACTGAGCTCTCTGCACCTTAGCCCTGCTGCCTCCACGGACTCGGACCTGCCTCCTTTTTCCACACAAACCATCCTTTTAGCTTAGAAATACTGATGGGAGGGGGAGGGTGGTAGGGGGACGGGAGAGAAAAATGTATTGTTCTCTTTTTTTTTTTTCTTCTTTTTTTTTTTTTGTTAACTTGTACACTGTGCAAGGTTGAATTATCCTGTACAGACTGTAAAATGTAATATTATTTTGTACAACTTAATTGAAAGAAAAACAAATCTACTTGTAGATCTTTGTGCCTTGATTATGGCTGTACCTGTAAATGAGCTCAGATGTAAGTATGTTTTCGACTGCGCTGTACAGCTTGATGTCAATCTCTATCAGCAGCGGAAGACTGCGGGTAGGGGACTTTCTCTGTAGAGTTTAGTTTTTTCTGGTTTATAAAAAAAAGGAAATGCTGTTTAGTAAAAAATAAAAAATAGGGAAAAAATCCTAAAAACCTGTATACATTATGCAAATTAACCACTTACCTGCAGTGAAGACCAGATGTTGCAGCGCCATGCCTTTTTCTTTTTTTTTTCTTCTTCTTTTTGGGTTTTATTTTTCCTCCTTTTTATTTTTATTTCTTTTGAATTTCACAGCTTTAAACAAACATTGGAAATCCATTGAAAGTGTCCAAATTGCAACCTGGTGTTGTTTTAATAGGAACCAACGTTTTTTCGATATGAAGTGTGTCTGAGATCTGTACTGATGTGCGTGCCTGTGCGCATGTGTACATAAAACAAACATAGACTCACAGACGCATTGTGTGTATGTGCGTGTGTATGTGAGGGCGAGTGTGCGTTGTGTGTAAAATTTTATAAATGTATGTACATGTAAATTTATAGGTCTATATAAATATATATGTACAATTATACATGTTTAATTATGTGTGTGCCTAGGTGTACATACCTATGTATGTATACGGTAAATATGTATACATACACACATAGGAAAGCATGTTTAGAATGGAGATGAATAAATGAGAGCGTGCAATATTAGTAATTCTTTGGTCCTTTGGAGCCATACCCAATGGCACAGGCACTATGAATGTGTGAGCAGCACCCAACAAGACAAGCTCTTCTCCTTGTACAAACAGCATCAGCCTTTTCTTCTGCTACAGTACACGTCTATCCCCAAAAGAGAGTGAACTGACTGGAGGTGCAAAAACCTTGTTTGGCCTGGGAGGATGATTAAATGACATTTTTATTTTCTTTAAATAAAGAGGCACATTAGAGGACTTTGCTTTATTTCCATCTTGGTGTCCAGATTTGTTTCCACTGAGTTCTTTTGTTTTTGTGGATGCTTCAGTGGAGTTGTATGTAGTATGTAGTGTATACTAGCAGTAGTGTGCGGGTGAGTGGGGCTGGGTGCGTTCAGTATCTACTGGGTTTCAGCAGAATTGTTTTGGTATAAATTTAGGCCTTTTTCACCTTTTGACATTGAGACTCGTAAGAGGAGGAAAAGCACAGGTTTCACTAATAACATTAAAGCCGGCTCCATTTTATTCCCTGGAAACAGTGACAGTGAGCCAGCATGCACAACACCAGGACCCTGAAACTGAAGCAGATAAATGGAATTAAACCCGTTTTCATTTTATTATTTTCGCCTGTGATTTTCCTGCTGCGACAAGTGTCGTGAAAAAGGCCTTCGCCGTACCCCCGATATATATCACGATGTATCTATAATTTGCGCAGGTTAAAGGTGGTCGGAGCTGCTGTACGCTGGGGATTAGTCCCAGTACTTCACGTACATTATTATGATAAAAGTGTAGTTCAGGGGCATTAAAGCCAAGAGGAGAGTCGTCAGTCAAACAATGAGAAGCACAATAATTGAGATCACCTGTGCTGGTGCCGCCGGTGTTCAGGGTCTTAAATAACTCGGGATTATACTTTTGATAAAGTTACGTTGTACATGTTATTACTTCCCTCCCGATACAGGGAACGTCACGTCGATGAAACTGAACGTAGAAAATGTTCCCTTGCTCGTACTGATTGTCAAGATTAAATCTGTCCCGGTCACAAAGAAGATCAGGAGGACGATATGGATACAAGTCTTCCATCGCAAAACTGCACGTGTCATCAATTTTCTAAAAATTAATTGAGAACTAGACAGGATTTTTTGGAGTGTTTCTTGACTAGACCTGAGACAATTATTTGATAAGTCAGTTAGTTAATTGACAGAAAATTATTTGGTGACAATTTTATTAATCGAGGTCCTCGGCTTCTCAAATGTCAGGATTCTGTTTATATCTAACTTTAAACTTAGTTTATGTAAATATAATTTTTTCTTTTGGACGGTTGCTCAAACAGAAATTGTGATATGCATTTTCCCAATTTGTGGATGTAGAAAAAAAATGAAACACCTGACAAATCAAGGTACCTCGTCATACTAAAACACACATAGATGTTATAGTCAGCACCAGCACGTTATACAATAGATAGTCTACTGATGTAGTCTATAAACAGCCTCATGTCGTCCAGTCCTAAATAACATGTAAATAGACAAATAGAAGCAGAGTCAAATGTGAACTGTGTCAGGAAGATGTCCCCAATATGTTGTACTTCTTTTACAACTTTTTTTATTTGACATGATTTTGTGTTTCAATCACATTAATTTCTACAATCATGACGTTGTGTCCATCTCTGATGCCAATCCCTGGTTTTTGAAAAGTCGACAGCGTAGAGAACACCCCATGATATTTTGTATTCATCCATTGAGTGACGTGGCTTCAGGTGATCGATCATACCGCTAATATTGATTATCAACCTCTGGTCCTAAACCACAACTCTCTAAAAACAGAGCTTTAGATTCTTATTTATTATTTACAGTTCATCAGAAATGTTTCAACATCTTGGCAAAGCCCCTCACAAACATTTGGCACAGAAAGTCAGCAATAAATATATTCACATATGCATCATAAAAACAGCAAGAAACCCGGATGGATGATCGGACATCAACGACAGAAACAAACGGTGTTCAGAGTGTGAGCTTATCGGTGTGTTTACATCAGATCACAGTTAACATCAGAGTGAGGAGACAGAAATCTGACTTTACCACCTAAGATCAGACCAGGGACAGTTAGTATTTAAATATGTACTTATTTGAATTGTCTTACTCGATGCCATGTGTGTGTGTGTGTGTGTGTGTGTGTGTGTGTTTTCTAATGATTCAGCCAAGTCACAGGAAAACTGTTGTACAGTCAGAGACGGTTACTTTTCTGTGATTTAAAATCTTCCTTTTCGTAGACTCCATCCGTCTGGCCCTCCCCCGAGGAAGGTAAAACAAAACACCACGGATGATTTGCAACACCAACTTGGCCCAACATCTGTTTTGTCACCACAGGCTATAATCACGTCATCAATATCCAAAGTGATAGTCCCTTTAAGACATTTAAAACATATACTCCTTCACAGTGACGTAAAACATTTGGACAAACAAATCGAGGTCTGTCGAGAGAGAGCGAGAGAGAGAGAGAGAGAGAGAGAGAACGTCCCAAAATCCTCACATCTAGTATTTACCAAGTCCAATGAACTCCACTCTCATGGCTCTGTCCCGGTGCACTCTGGGTATCGTAGTTCACAGATACTTGTGCTTCCCCAGCAGGCAGAGGCTGAGACACTGCAGCAGGCCTTTCATCCACAGACAGTGAGCCAGGAACAGCAGCAGCATGCAGGCGCCGGCCGAGCAGTAGACGCCGATCACCGTGCTCTCCTCCGGTAGGAAACACTTGGACAGGGCGTAGCTGCCGGGTGACACCGACGCCTGAGAGGAGGGAGGAGGGAGGAGGGAGGAGACGAGGAGGATACATGTGTTTGAGGGGATAATCAGTGTTCGTTTTGGCTGAGGTGGCTACTGAGGGCCCCTCGGCCCCCAGGGGGCCTCCAATAATTTCAGATGTGAACTATTTGGTTCTTTACTGCACATTTTTATGTTAATTTGACTATTTTAAGATACAATCCCTGATTGTTTTTTTATTGTCCCCATAACACAATTTAATGGTGCTATTCAAGAAGTTGGCATAATCACACATTTTGTGTTTTGTGTTCACTAGAATCTATTTGAAAAGGAAATTTGTAGCCGTTTCTGGAGCTTTTATATCACATTATCTTTATTCATTGTAGATATATATCTGAATATATGAACAAGAAGTTCTTAAAGTGCTTGGAAAACTGTCTCCATCTGGGAAATATCTGGCTTACTTTCATTTTTAATTAATGTTTTGCAATTTCCGATAGGTCAAAGAAAAAATAAAGAAGACTGACATGAGGGATGTGGAGCAAAGATCCTGGGATAGTTTAGTCCAAATATTGTACGACAATAACAAACACCCAGCCGACAAACAATAAATCTAAAGAATCAATTTGATAGCAGAGTCACTATTTCAATGTCTTCACCATTCCTGTTTAAGGTTAAGGCCTAAGAGCACTGAACAGGTAGTGTGTGGTGAGTTTATCAGAGCTTTTTATTACTGAAATCAGCTGACTGCTGAGGCTGAAACCGATGTTATGTAGAGTAGAGTAGAGTAGACCTCCTTTTACATAGTCACTATAAAAAATTAAATTTAAAACAGAAGTGTTATTTTTCTACACAAAGAGTGATCTCACCCACACTATCACCCACCATCATGTGTCTACTTGGCCTCTGAATAACACAGCAGGACTCTCCAGATGTTGATGTTACTCACCAGGATGAAGCTGGGGTTGTTTCTGTTCCTCCAGCTGAAGGACGGCACGCTGATTTCTGGGTACTTGTTGTCATGGAGAACCTCACATCCGCTGTGGGTGTGTCCACTCAGGATGAGGCGGGGCTTAAACCACTGCAGCAGCTGAGGACAGAAATCCCCACATCTACCTCAGAGGCTGGTTGCTGCTTGCTTACATCACCAGTTCCATCATCATCATCATCATCATCATCATCATCATCATCATCATAAGCATCATCATCATCCTCTGCGGTTTCTATACGGGACTATTTCTGACAGCACACCGTTGTACTGTGTTTTAATTGGATGCAACCGGTCCAGAGGAGATCCAGGAGAAATAAAAACCCCACAATAGAGTCGGTGTGATGAGACTGCAGAGTACTCACCCTCTGTGAGGCCTCCTTAGACAACACGTCATACTTCTCTCTGAACAGCAGGTGTCGCTCTTCAGGCGGCGCGGCATCCAATCCTGTGCATCCGGCATCGCTCACTCTGAATAGAGGATAGTGCTGGAGGACAAGGGAGAACATGAAAGTTAATACCTTTTTATTGGTTTTATTCTAGAATGATGTTGAGGATATTTTATATCTCACAGGAAAAAAGATTGACACGAGTTTATGCAAAGATCCCGGGATAGTTTAGTCCCAAAACCATGCTAAAGCAACACACAAGCACCCAAGAAGCTGTGCTAACACTTAACGCAACAAACAAATCAAACAATAAATTAGTCGATCGACTGAAAATGAATCGTCACCGATCAATTTGATATTTATTGTTAGTAATTTATCAAGAAAAAATGAATAATTCATATAAATAATTATTGATAAATAAATGTTTTCTGGTTCACGTTTCTGAAATGTGAGGATTTGCTGTATTTTCTGGTTTATATAATTGCATGTAATTTAATATCTTTGGGTTTTAGACAAAATTAGTAATTTGAACAACAGTAAATGGACCTGTACTTGTAGAGCGCTTTTCTAGTCTTCCGACCACTCAGAGTGCTTTAACACTACATGACATCATTCACCCGTTCACACGCTGATGGGAGGGGCTAAGGTGCCACCTGACCATCAGGAGTAGATAACATACATACTCATTCACACACCGTGGCCACGGATACGTCTTGCCCAAGGACACATCGACATGGGCTAGCGGAGCCGGGGAATCGAACCGCCGATCCTCTGATTGAAGGACGACCCTGCTCACCACTAACTGTGGCTTGTAAACACTATGATGTTTACACTGAGTGATGTTTAAATGGCTGTTATAAAATAATATATTCTAGATGTTTTGTGCATGTTAGACACATTTACAGCATTAAGTTTGTACACAGTGTCAGGTAACGGGACAACTGCTAGCTGGTTGTTTTTATTATAATCTTTTTTATAATATTAATTATTCTGACTAATTGTCAGAAAATAATGACAAATGTCTTCAAATGCTTGTGTTGCTTCCGTAGCTCCGTTGGGAGAGCAGGTTGGGCCATAATCACAAAGTCGCTTATCATGGTGCTGTGAAAGCCAGAAGGGATCTGATTCACAGGGATGTGAAACAGATGAAAGAGTTCAAACATCAAATCAACTGCTCACATATCTGTTTGAAGGAGTGGTGTGATGGAACATTTCCATTAGGCTCGTACTTTTCCACTGTGACTTGCTTGTGTGCCTTACTTACTAACAAGACCATATACTCAGTTTAGATAAGAGGAAGGGGCTGAATGGGTGGGGGGGGGGGTCAGAGAGTTAACCACACAATGGTCAGTTAGACACTGTTCTACCGATGTCTTAGTGATGACTAATCCTACACCCTTTGTTCTCTACTGTTTATCAGCAGCACACACTCTACACACTTTGTTCCTCCTCCTTCAGGCTGCACTGCACTCCGTATGATGATTCTTCTCTTCGCGGAGAATAAACACTCCTAAGACACATTTTCTGGTCTCAAAATTCCTTATTTCAGCATTGTAGGACTCACTCTGTATTATTAAATAATGTTTCCACCACAGTAGGAATGTTTAAGCCTGTCTTTACACAATATTCACATGCTCATGTGTACGTTGAAAAAAAGTTACTGGTCGCTGTAATCTGTTAATAGATCCGTCTGATGTAAATGACGGGAGACTAAATCCACGGTCCTCGCAGATAATTTGAGGCTTCAGCAGAGTTAATTAAATTTAGTAGGTGTCCTTTTAGTGATAAATTCCACTGAAGGTCAGCGAGGAAAGATGGCTGGTAAAAAAAATGGGAATTTCCAACTAAGAAGTCAGTAACTTTGGAAGACACCCAAAATAGTGATAGAGTCACTTCAAGGGCATTTGGGACAGGATGAACACATTAATCTTTTAATGTACATATGAGTTAGTGATTATCAAGACAAACTTACCCTTTAAGCAAGTAATCAATTCAGCACTGGTTCTAGAGCTTCTGATAAAGAGCGATTGTATCCTTTATGTTTTTAGACAGAAAGAGAGAACACATGCAGAGTACACCAGCAGTTTACCTGTAACATGATGGGGGGGCTGGGGGGATAGAGCTGCGCGCCCTCACAGCTGTCCGTCACTCCGCTGCCCGACTGTGAACTCTGCAGAAAAGACAGCAAAGAGTTACCGAGCTGTCTTCTCCACTAGCTCGCAATATGTCTTCAAACATCATGTTTTATTTCGTATCCCTCCACTTCTTCTGCAGGGAGAAAGAAACGCAATCAGACGCCACTTTCAATGTGTTTCCAGCAATGTTTAAAAACAACAAAACACCGGCTCCAAGTACGACTGAGCCTCGAGATAGAAGTGTGTTTTTTCCTTCTTCCTCACTTGACTTGAGTCTTTCACGCTACACGAGCAGCGGAGTGTGTTCAAGGTGCTGACAGAACTTCCAGAAATGTTTTCCCCACCTGAAGAGAACAGTTGAGGTCTCTGGAGAGTTTGATCAGTTCCTTCTCCACCGACTGGCAGATGGGACACCCGTCGCCGTGAAGGGCCACGCTGTTCACCAGCAGGAAACTGAAGAGAGGAGAAAAACACTTACTAACTCTGGCATGAAGTAGGAGAGAAGACAAATCATATAAAAAAAATGTCTTATTCTGGGTGCATTAAGAGGATTCGATCGAGTGCCTTCACACTAAAGCTTGTGAGGAGGAGAAGCATTGCTGCACTGACCTCTGTGGGTTTAAAGGTTGACTGTTGAGCGGCTGATAACAGCTCAATGGGGGGTCTCTTGGATTTAAGACCACACACGCAGCAGTCTGGTTGCAGTTTAGTATGAATCAAACCATAACAACATTCAAAATGTTAATACTCATGGCAGTGCAGCTGCAGGAAGCAAATTATGGATTTTCTGGATTTTTTTAGGCCTCTGAGGACTTTATTGTGAAAATACATAGTGATACAATTTATATCAGGGTTTAATACTAAATATTTTGATCATAAATACCCAGTTTTATAGACCTTTCGCAACGTCAACGTTCTAAATGGGTCCCTTTGTATTTCCTGTTGCCATGTTTAAGGATGCAGTAGCGGACAGGAAGGTGGGGGTGGGGGGTTTAACTAGGGGGGATTAAACCTGTGACCTTCCAGTCTGATGAGTCACGTTCCTGCAGGGGCATCATGTATGTTGCATCCTACTGCCACTCACTTGACTCCCTTTTTGGTGACGATCCTGGTGGAGGAAGCGTTGAAGACCTTCTCGAAGCGCTGCAGCTTGAACCAGTCCATCCTGCGGGGAGACAGACAACACGCTCACATCTCCGCAATAAAAATAACCAACCTGCTGCTCAGTCTGCCACGTCTGTCTGTCATACGGGGTTACATAAGAGCTGAGCCATTTCACTTCCTGCTGCACGCGTCCAATCAAAGCACGTATGAGCCGCTGTGTGTGTGTGTGTGTCTGCATAATCCCAAATTCATGAATCACACAGGCATCAAATAATAAACTGCAGGATTATTTCATGCATTTTGTTGTATTTGCTTTCACTGCTTCTTCCCTTGAGATTTTAAAAACAAGAGTTTCAAACAAAAAGGGTGTTATGTATGGGGTACGGGGTACGGGGGGGTTGGACACGATGAACGCAACATCTCTGCAATACAATGCAATCCGGTACAAACAAGCCGGCTCAAAAAGGAACATAAAGTAAGACCTCTGTAATACAAGTATAGCATTATCTCGTACGGTTGATTCTGTCAGCTCTACAGTGTCTATGTCGACTGTAATGAGGCTTTTTGTGTTTCGATTGGTTGACATTATTAGAACATATCGCCGTCTCATAAAACAACACATCATCAGACATGACCTCAGTGTCCTCGCGGATATCTATGTCCCTAACCTTGTTCAGTATATCTCAGTAAAAGTCCTTTTAATTGGCTCATAATCAAATATTTCCTCAAAGGTAATGCAACATGGATGAAGTCCTTTTGTTGTTATCGTCTGCTGGCTCTGCACTGTAACCGTATGAGGCTTTTACTCACATTTCTTTGGCAGCCAATAGTCTTCTTTAGATATAAGAACTTTTCTTCCGGTCTCAGATATGTTTGTAACTGAATAATAAAACAAAAAATCATCATACTGAGGTATTCTGAGGTCTAACAGGTGACAAATCAAAGTCCTTCTATTATCGTGAAGCCTTCCCTGAACTTCAGCTTTATCAGAGGTCACCTGATCCTGATGGAGCAGTATGCAGACTAAAGGTTGAACAATAAAAAACAATAATGCTGTTCAGCCTGTTCTTACTCATAATGGAAACCAATGTCATGATTGCCAACCAGCACAACCAGTTCGGTGTCAGTGGAGTGTCTGAACATCCTGTGGAAGCGGCGCACGTCGTCCTCCCAGTGCTGCAGAGAGAACAACACAAACACACAGTTGAGGCAGGTTTCAGCACGGGTCTTTAATAAGACTAAACTCTCCAGGGAAGCTCATGAGAGCTAATGGGATCTCTGTGGGTCACCCAGCAGCTCCCATGGGTGGCTGTCTGAGCCGGGTGGCTTTGATTCAGACTCCAGATTCAATTTTGCACCTGCAGGGGCCGAAGCCGCACACAGGAGACCTTTAATTACATCAGTGCTGTGGGTTTACGTGATGTTTTTCCGACTGATGTGTCTCTAAATGACTCCCTGATGTTACTTTAAATTAGGGCAGATTGACAGATGCACAAATTACATAAACAAATGCTGATTTTAGGTTATATAATATGTAGATTTCCTTCTTTTTTTATAGTTTATAGAATTTTACATTCGTCAAAAAAGAAAATAATCATTAGTTGCAGCCCTACTTTTATTATTATTTATCTTTCTGTATATTCAAAGCTTTGAATTATCCAAGAGGAAGCCTGAAACAATTAGTCGGTTAATTAAGGGGAACTATTCTTTTTCAACCGTAGTTCCTCCATGTACACAAAAAGGTTTGTGAATCATCTTCAGTATCCAGGTCATGATTTCTGGAAAGAGACTTTTCAAATATTTTCTTTTGGTGCACTGAGCACCGCAAGCCGAGTGCCACATAGTCCCATTATATTGAAGAGAAGGCAGACATCTCGATATCTCCGAAACTCACACCAAAACAATCTAGACTAATAAATAGCACAACAGGAATGCGAAAAAAACCCATGCATTTCTGATTTTGTCTAACTGACTGTGTTTTTAAGTTCTAAAATGTGAGGCTTTTCACTGTTTTCTGAGATGTAAACCAATCAGTCAAGAAATGAATTCATACATAATGAAAAAAATCTCTAGAGCTGCAGACCTTCTTCCAGCATTTCTTCTTCTGAAAATGTAAAGCTTTGAGCCCTTCCTCTTGCAAAACAAATCCCACAAATTACAGAAGCGATGCCAACCAAGTGTGAACATGAGCGGGGAAGCTGAGGAGGGGAACATACGAGATTATTGGAGACGTTACAGTCTGCAAGCTCTATTTCCTGTTTTAATGAGGCTTTCCTCTGTGCTGCACTTGCTCAACACCTCGTCTTTCTCCTACCTGACTTGTCGGATCACATTTGACGATCCAGTAATAGATGTGTGAGATTTCCCTGAGGGATGTTTTTTTTCCTCAAGCGGGATGGATGTACATATGGAGAGCTGAGAGGATGCAGGTTGCTGCTGTTGGTGTTTTCTTCAAAAACCTGCAGCTGGTATGTAACAACGTGATGCTGATGACCGGAGAGTACCGGCCTCTGCTCTGCATCCACATACTGTTCTTCCACCACCACCATCATCATCATCACCATCACCACCACCATCATCATCATCATCATCATCATCATCATCATCATCATAAGCACTGTGGGTTTGCAGACAAAGCAAGAAGGGGACAAGGGAGCTCTACGTTACCTTCGGTGAGCTCCACTTGCCTTCGTCGAATATATCCCCGAGAATAAACACTATTTCGGGCCTGAGCAGCCACAGAGCGGTCTGGAAAGCCCTCTCCATCTGCCATTCCCTGTGCGTTTGGAGACAACAAGTAAGCGTCATTTGTTGTTTTTGTTTACAGTCCTACAGAGCCCGGAACACCGACCGCTGGATAGAGGAAGAGTGACGGATTGCTTTTAAAAATAAATGATAAATAAATAAATAAAAAAGACATTACCTCCTCAGCTTGTCGAACCAGTGTCCTCCGACGGCTCCGAGGAGGTGGGTGTCCGACAGCACCATAGCGCGGACCGCGGAGTCCATCGGCCGGCCGTCAATGCCCTCTCCGCCCCGTGCATGGCTGGTCTTCGGCCAGGCGCACTTGAGGATGGTCGGGAAGTAGATGAGATATTCGCAGAAAAAGAAAGCGCCGCCGACCAGGAGGATCAGCACCAGCGCCACCATCCATCTGACGCTAAACCTCGGCATGTCTTTGTTATTCGGCGCTCGGGATGCCCTGAACTGGCGCACTGGCGGTGATGGAGCGGTCCATGAGGCATCTTCCCCTCTTCCAGACCCGCCTGTTCAGGTCTCCAGCCGGGTGATGCTCATGGCAAGTTGCTCTGAGGATGCAATAAAAAGCTCCGTGTCCCGGGTATTCAAAATATGAGATAAAAAGTAAAAAAATGCCCTCAGCTCGGAGAGAGACATGCAGTCGAGAGGAGCAGCAGCCTGCCGCTGATGCGCAACCGAATTGCTCCTCTCAGCTCTTAACAGTCAAGCTGGAAACAGCATTTCCGGCGGTTGCTTTTCAAAATAAAACTTTAAAAAATGCAATACTTTACAATCACATCTATTTGTAAAATGATGGGTTTTAAGATGGAAGATGTGATGGGAGAAGTACTCAGATATTTTACCTCAGTAAAAGTAACAATACCACAGTGTAAAAATCCTGACAATTTAGTAAGCTTGGCGTTTTACTTTTATTTCTTCCGCCACTTGTTTGGGCACATTAAACACAACTACAGACAACTATAACCTATAGCGCATACGAGTAATATGTAGAGTACTTTAAAATAATTAGAACTGTAAAATAACATTTGTTGTGAGTGACCAGTGGTTGAGGAAGTATTCAAGTAAAAGTCCTGCATTCAAAATCTTACCTAAAGTACAAAAGTAATAGCATCAAAGTATACTTTAAGTACCAAAAGTAAATGCACTCATTATGCAGGATTGTACATTTCAGAATTATATATAAAAGATGATAATCATTGATGTATTTATGTGTAAGCATCACTAATGTTGCAGCATAACATAAAAAATTATTTCACACTCTTGTAAATATATTTTAACCGGCTCTTTTACTTTTTTTTGTTTATCTCACTAAGTACCACTTTTTTTTTCAAACTTGGCAAATAAAATTCAATTTAAAAGAAAAATCGGCCAACTTCCGGTATTTTTCTTGCTAACACCTGCTGACTTGACTGTGTTTGAGGCGATGTGGAGGGATGGTTGGTAACACACAGATAAAAGAACAACACTTAAATAAAAAGTTAATGAGAAGCCAAGTTATAATTTTGTAAACAATAAGACTATTGATACATCTGATCAGTGGTACGATCTGACAAAATCTGGCATCCGTCCACACAAACACACAAATACTAACAGATGGAAAGGTGCCAACAACTATGGGACAAATGAGATTAAGTGATTAACAGCCAAAATCTAATCAGCAGGAGACTGCGTGTGTGTGTGCAGCTATGAAACTACGAACACAAAGGAGTTGGAGCCACACAGGAAAGTGCTATAACGAAACTGTTTTAATTATGGCCTTAAGGTCATGCTTAACTAGTTGGTTTGCATTCACGAGTCATGCATGTTCCTGTTATGCTCTGCTTATGCATGCAAAGAGGGGCCCCTTTACTCATATCCTGTCTTCCCTCTGACATTAAAACATTTGTTGAAACTTATGATCAGTGCAAGATTTGACTCGTGCAGAATGGGGAAGCTGCAGCAGTGAAAAGCAGAGCACAGCAACAGCAGCACAGAGGGGAACTGACGCATGACAACATGATTACATCACATCTCAGTTTTCAGACTTGTGATTTGTTTGTGATCATGAATGATCCTTTTTGTCTCTTGAAACCAAATAAAAGAGGGTGGAACCCAAAAACTCTGCTCCCCTCCAGATGTTGAGCCTGGCTTTGCTCCACTCACAAGTCTTAAAAGACACGAAGAGTATTTGCTTTCAATTTGAAACTGACTTTCAAATGTACGACTTTGTTTTAAACCCTGAAACTGATTAACAAAGCTGTCCTTTGAGTATAAAGGAGAAAGCACTAATACCAACAAACCCACACCATCGAGTCAAATTCCTAATTTGGAGTGACTCTTCTTTGAAACAATCAAGAAACACAATTCACACTTTTTACAAATCCTGCTTTAATTCACAGTCACCATTGAGGACACGGAGGTCATGCCCTACATAGGTATTATGGGAAATTGTTGGGGGTCATCTATAACAAACTGCAAATATTTTGAGGCTAATATCATTTTATTTAGGCTAGTATTCAGTATTACTTCGCCTGAATTTCACCATTTAGTCCTTTATGTTGGGAACTAAAAATATTGTTCATACAGACAAACTCAAAAGGCTGCCTACTATCTATATCTGTACGTCTGAATGCAGAGTAATCTTTAGTCTCTCCTATGGGTCAAACTATTACTAAATAAAACATGACCTAAAACAGCTGAGTGCTGTAGAAAATGTTACTTTAACTAAATAGTAAATAGTGCATTTGTTGGACACTATTTTCAGCCGTGGATTAACACACATTGATGTGTTTTTGATGTTGTTTTTGGACAACACATTCGGCACAGAGGAATAAGATTAATCCGTCTACATAAAGGATACTTAGATGAGGTGATTGCTGACAAAAAAATAGCACGCTATCGTTAACGCAACAACTGAATGCGACAAAGAAGAAATTTCCATGAGTCAAGTTTGCATGTCAGGTAAAATGACACCCGCTCGTGTTATAGGGAAGTGATTAAAGTATCTGCTGGTTCTCTGTGATACTGCTTCCAAACCCGTTTTGCTTCATGTTAACTCTCATTATATTTATGTGTCAAAAGAGAAGTGTAACTGTAAGCTCCCCTTTCCTGAGACTTGCCAACGCTGTTTAACAACAGCTGAATTTAAATGTGAGACTCAGCTCGCCCGTCATTTAAAGGAGTGATGAAAGTGATAGTGGAGAGCCAGCAGTTTTTGCACACTGTGTTTTTTTTTCAGAGAATGAGATATTTTGAGCTTGAAATTTTATTCAGGAGGTGAAGGTCATCTATACAGGTTACATTTTCTGGCTATCTATTATTATTATTATTATTCTGTGTTAGAATATGTATTTAAATTCAGTGTCTGACTGTGGCTAAGCTTGTAAAAGAGAGTTAGAGTTGAATGAGAAGAATGACACCACTCTGTACGGTAAATAAGTAGCTGGAGCCAGCAGCCAGTTAGTTTAGTATAAAAACTGGAACCGGGGGAAACAGCGAGTCCAAAGGTAACTAAATCTTTTGAAAATCACTATTTAACATGTTTCCGCTAATTTGTTTTTCATGGACTGAACTAGTTGCCTGGCAACCAGCTGAGACTCCAGGAAGTTACTGCTCCTGTCCAAGAAATAATTTGGCAAATACCTTCTATTTAACACAAATAACTGACATTTTTTCAACAAATACAACAAATAAACTATTTTCCTCAAATAATTCCTTTTCAAATGATCAAAATTAGTTTCAATGTCTAAGAAAAAACAGAGCCATGACAAAAAGTATGTCTTTCTAACAGTTTAATAAGACACTATGTTACAACAGGGTCTCCATATGCACAGTGTTTCTCAATACCCAGGTTGAACCAATTTCCTTTTCCTCCTTTATAGGCACTGGTGACTATTCTTGCCCAGCCGTGTTCTCCCTGAAAACAAAACAAAATAAAAAAAATGTATTATGCATGCAGGAAACCAAAGTCAGTGAAACCACTGGCTTGCAACCTAACGGATAAAAAGAGTGAATTCATGACTTGTAAAGTAGTGAGGCGTGCACGTTTTAGCTACAGGGATGATTCATGTCAGACTGAGGGCAGGCAGGGTGGAGAGCAGAGAGAGAGAAAGAGAGAGAGAGAGAGAGAGAGAGAGAGAGAGAGAGAGAGAGAGAGACCAACCCAAAACTCTCCCCAGGAGTTCCTGACGATCCAGTACTCGGTCTCGTCCTCCGCCACACCCCAACCAGCCACAGAGACAATGTGATTTGGCAAAGACAGGGGGTGAAACTCGGAGAAGATCCCTCCAGTGTATTCCTCCAGGCCGCCGGTGGCCATCAGGGCACAACTGAAAGACAGAGTGGAGAGTTTCTCAAGTCCTTTAATCTTCTTTTCGTGGAAAGGGGCGGTGCTTTTGGGCTGTAAAAGCAGAACCGAACATTGTTCTGGTAACTTAAATGTGTCTCATGCAGTGTCACATGCAGTTTTCTGATCTAAATTTGCAGTCAGATGTTGTTCCTGTTGTTTCACCCTAAGGGGTTTTCACCCACCCCCCCCCACAACTAGACATCTTTTATACTCATTGTTTATTTAAATTATGAATGATTTATTTAAATTCTTCATGTTTTATGTAGCTCATATATTTCAAATGACAACTCCTGAAAACGTTTTTCAACTTAATCTGCAGTTATTAGAAAAGCATAATGAAGACTTTATAAGACCTTGTTCATACTGCTTGGATTTAAATTAAAGACAAAATAAAGCTGTCAAAGCCAGAACTTTACTGAAGTAATAACAGCTAATGACAGATATTAAGCTATAAATGGACAGGTTAAGGAAAATAATGTAATTATTGAGTGACATAAATCTAAGTTGTGTTTATTAAAGTGGATACATGGTGAAAAATATATATATTTATGTAAGATACAGTATCAATAGTTTAAATTCATAGTAATCATTGTATTTTAAGACACATGTAAGTGAAATGAAATTATACTCCTGCTGCTACTTTTCTCAGAGGTTAAAATGATAAAATATGTCTATCTACTAATAAAAACGTCACCATAATGAAGAATCGCTGTGAAAAGTTCAGGCTGAATCACTTACTTCACACAGAGTGTGTGGGTGGATGGATAATTAGAAAATGACTGGGGAGGATGACTTACTCTACCTGATGGGCCCATTGGTGTAAATTTCCGCTTTTATCTTGTCTCTTCCAGAAACTTCCCCATAGTCGCCCACTTTCCACATCGTGTAGTTCTTCACGATGGCGCACGATTCGAAGAAGGAGCAGGTGCCACACTGGTTGAACTGCTCACACTCTAAAACGAATGAGATAATCTATAAAGATTCGCAGGGCAGTGCAACGCTTACTCTGCGATTCCATAAAATTTCCATGAAGATGAATTTTAAATTTCCAGTATACTGTTACAATGTGATGCAAAATGCAAATGTGTTTAGTTTGAGACTCAGAGCAGCTGCTTTGAAGCACAACTGCAACCAACAATGCTGGTTTCACTTCCCATGATAATATCCTGTTTATCATTTTATTTCTCCCCAAATGACAAACTAGTCATTCAATATATCAACACTTCTATAGTCTTGACCATTCATTTATTCATGTTTTTCCACTAAAATGCACTACATGGCCAAAAACAGCAAACTGTTGGCACAAAGTTGGAGGCACACTTTGGTGTATATATATATATATATATAATTGAATGCTGTCACATTAATATTTCCCCCACTGGAACTAAGATGTCCAATTCCCAACCTTTTAAAAAAAGACCAGGGTGTCCACATAGTTCTGGCCATATAGTGTAAATTCAACAACAGACAGAATGATCAGAGTAAAATAGAAATTGTATATTTTTATACTTTGGTTTTTGGCTTGGTAGTTGTTGCAGGTTTCATCAGGAATGCCTGTCTCGTGTGCGTAGGCGTAGACTCTCAGGTGATCTCCTCCGTAACAGGAGCCCGCCCTCCCACAGTCTATCACGTTCTGGACGGACAGGTAGGCCGACGGCCACACCCCTCCACGCTTGATGTTGATACGGTCTTGGAGAAAAGAATGACAATGACAAATGTTCAAATGTTAAAATTCACTCAAGGAATCAAAGTCTTTGCTTTTTTGGTGGACGCCCATAAAAATGGCTCAATATAACACGTAACAATATGCATACTGTACATAACATTTCTGACATCAGCCCCAGCTTCTGTCTATCCCTCTATTCTCATCTTGTTTCCTCCCTCCTGCCTCCTCCCTCCTCCCTCCTCGACGCCCACATGATTACCAGCGAGTGCACTGGTGGCTCCCATGGCCCAGCAGGACCCACAGTACTGGGGGATGTGCTGGTTCCGTGTGATGCTCACATAATTCTTCCCCTCGATGTTCCTCCAGTCCCAGGACGGAGGAAGGTCCGACACCTTCACATACTCATGTGGGCGGGGCCGTGTCCTGAAATGAGTAAAAGGACGACGCTCATATCTAGTTTGTTAATATCTTCTGATGGGAATCAGAACCAACCACAGTGATCTTGTAGGGATATAGACACATCAACATATTTGTGCTGTAGAAACATATGATATCGCAGATATATGATTTCAATTTGACTTCTCTGATGCCCCTCCCACTTTCTTGGAGGCTGTTCTTGACCTCATCAGCCAGTTGGCTGACAGGAGGGTCGTTAGCTTGATTGAGCCCAGCTGGGCCTTTTGGTAGTGCTCCTCTGACACATCCTCAACACACACACACTCACACACACAACTCTGCACATTCCATTGTTTGTTTGGAGTTAACTGCAGTTTCATTATTTGTTCTTAGTTTTAAGTTTAACCTTGCGTGGATTTCCTCCTGGTGACAAATGGGTCTCGTCCGGGATGCCAACCCACTTGGTCAGGTTAGATCTAGCGCTAATGTGACAAATGAGGCTTGATTATTGGTACCAATCTTGTTTGTGACCTTTTGTGGTTTGTTTATGCTAAACTGAGTTTCAGCATTTTCCGGTGCAGATTTAAATGCCTCTGGTGTTTGGCGTTGTGACGGAGATGTTTGGGAACAGGCTTTTTGTTTGGTTACCTGGGTTGAAGGGCGCAGCATCTGTCCCCACTTCCTCTGGTTAACAAACCAACTTCTTTTGAATTTAAGTACTGGTGCTTGTAAATGGGCGAGTATGGTCACGTCTTGGTTGGTAGAAGCCGTGCACATAGCCAGCACTTGTAGGCTGAAGTGGTTGTTCCCAACGTCTTGAGAGCATTTCCCTTGTTTTTTTTTCTGCAAGGCCGCCAGCTTCTGGTCGTCTTTCGGTCGGTATAGGTATACATATAATTCTGGTCATTCACAAATGTCCAGTTCCAGTTTTTGCAGGTTGGGTACCTCGAACGTACTGTCTGGCTGCTTGAAAGAGAATCAGAACCCGTCGGTCTGGTCTTGTGTTAACTTGCTCCGAGCCTGGCGAGCCTCAAGCTGATTGGGTTCATTGTTGCTGTAGACAGGTTTCTGCTTTGTGTTGTCTTTTGAATGACTTGGTTAGCTAGTGAGCATTTTGTTTAGAGTAACTCATGGTGATTCCAGGTTTGTGTGGATTATCTGTAATTTTGTGAAGAAGCATTGAAGTTTGCTTTGTCTAGCTGCAGGTCATGTGTTAGGCACTAAGGGGTTGAACCATATGGCTGTTGAATTACTCTTTTGTTCTATATTCCTCACTTTCACGTGTTCCTGCAAAAAACTTGTTTATTGTGTCCTATTTTTCAAGGAACTGCTTTGTAACTGTCCTTTATTTGTTGTGTTGTTTTTAGTTTATCATCATTGAGTTGCTCCCCTAGATCCAAGGTTGCTGAGTTATTAAGATGCACATCCAAATGTAGCATAAAATGTGAATTACTCAAGTACAAGTTGCTTGGTAACGTTAGTCCTTGAGTAACATAACAGTGTTATGTAACAGATTAGTAATGTAAAAGAGTTGCACTGCTGTCCAATAAATATTTTTGCAAATGTAACACAAATAACTGCAATTTCTTCAATAAATGCAACAAATAAATTATTTTCCTAAAATAATTCCTTTCCAAATGATCAAAATTAGTTTCAATGTTTAAAAAAAAAAAAAAAAAAAAAAACAGAGCCACGACAAACCTAAAGTCTTTCTATCAGTTTAATAAGACACTACGTTACAACAGGGGCTCCGTAATGCAGTTTTTTCTCAATACCCAGGTTGAACAGCTGACTTCTGTCTACTATGTAAGCCTGTGAAATACTTCAGGAATATTAAAACGGTACGCGTGCACTTCATGACCAGTATTTTTCAAACAGCAGGTAAATAAAGTGATATGATGGTGACATTAGGTTATTGAGACCCGATGGTGACGTTGCTTCACTCAGGAGATAAACAAGCCCACATTACCCGTCAGAAGAAGAACATGAACAGTTTCTCGCCGCTTACTTGACGGAGTCGGGTCTGCCGTCTGTGATGGGCTTATAACAGGAGTCTGATGTAAGCCTGGAGCCGCTGATTTGCATAGAAAATGCCGCTAAGCAGAACAGCAGTGGTAGGTTTGTTATTGTAGACGCCATGTTGGATCTCCTGTCTCCCTCATGTGATGTGCACACAACGCTCCCTGTCGGCACCGGGGACAACCTGCACGACACAGTCAATATCATTGTGTACACATGATTTGTTTTAAAAACTGTGTTGAACAATTTCACAGATCTTTACTTGTATGTAAAAGTAGCAAAGCTGGTGTGTAGAAAGTCTTTTAAAAGTAAAAATCCTGCGTTCAGAGTTTAACTGGAATAAAGGTGTTGGCATAAAAGTACAAATAAATAACTCAACTGCAGAATTTTCACTTGCAGAAAAAAAAAAAACGTTACACATGAATGTGTTACTATGTAACTATGGTCTTATAATAATACACCATAATGTATTTGATGGTTGCATTTTTATTCATATTCAGTAACTAAAGCTGTCAAATAAATAGTGGTGAAAAAAGGTATATCACAAAATGGAAACACTTAATTTAAGGTACCTCCAAATTGTACTTCAGTACAGTAGCCTATATTTGAGCATATGTACTTGGTTACTTTCCAACACTGACAGATCAGGGACATTTCATTTGACCAAAGAAGTCTGCACAAACCATAAAGACCTACTAGCTGCAGGCCAATAACTAAAGTGTAAAAATTAATAAAACTGAAGAGGTAACAACAATTCTCCTCCACAATGTGCTGGAGAAGAGTGCCAGTTTATTGGGAGAACTTTAAAATTTGAAGCATTGTTCGTTCTGGATTTTAATTTCTCCCTTAAAGATAAAAACGAGGTTTGCTTGTGTCTGCTTACTCCTTTGTGCCTTTCACCACCCTGATCAATAAATGAACGTCGTCTGAATAAAAACAGCTGTTGGAGCGGTGCAGGTTTTGCAGGATCAGCAGGAAACTTTCAAATAACATACTCAGTTCCCAGTTACAATCACATTAAACCTAATGCAGGGCCTGCTGATTGGTTGGGTTTTTAAGGATATTTTGAAGCTCTTAACAAGGTTAGTATATCACAGGATGAGGCTCAACTTCAATCACGGTCTGTTTTTGTGAGGGGGAAGCACTATTGTTTGTTCTTTTAATGATTAAACTTGAATCAGATTAGATGTGCATTAGGCACTTAATGAACTCTCAGCAGAAACACAAGATAAATCACCAGTTATTTGTTATGTGATCCATCTTCAGATTGTGATGATGCTGAGCAGCTCATGTAAAAGCTGTTCATCAGTGAGAGGAAATGAGGTTCATGTGTTGATGTTGGTGTGAACTGTAGAAGATGGGCTCTAAAAATGAATTAGCTGCTTCCTGCTGGGTCCCAAAAAAGATTGAACGGGTTTGAAGGCAAATGGCAAAACTAAAAGTGACGGTATGGTTTTACAGATCATTATAATCTTTATTGTTTGCAGATGCCACCCTGCGTTAAGGGGAAAATGTACAAGTTTTCTGAATAATTTCTTCATCAGCTTTCAATACATTTTTGGGGCAGTTTTGTTGATAAATGATGTTTTATTATTTACATTGTTGGTCTAACAATGAGGAATTATATTGAAACATATTGAGACACTCAAAAATTATTATTCAGGGGATAAATTGATCATAGAAGGAAAGGAAAATATTGTACATGTACTCCAAAAACATGTATTCTATAGCTTATTCAATAAAAAGCTTAACTTCAATCATACTTTTCAGACAAATATTTTACTCACAGTTTGATCAGTTCATAAAATAATGCAGATACTATTTGACCAACACTGTTATCATCAGTGCAACAATAATAATACATCTGTAATGTATATCTAGATAGGGAGTTTATTTTAGAACCTTTATAATGTGTTATTGCCCTTTTTTTTTAAAAGTGAGTAAGCACATTAACACTGGCTCTAAGTATGGTACTTCTTTGCTACTGTTCTTTGCAGCTCCACATGTAACCCACACAGATGAAAACAATGTATTCAGGGAAACTTTGAGGGTAATTCTGAGAAATGTAGGAAGTCATTGGTTGCAGTACAAGTCGTTGAGAGTGGCTGAGGTAAAGTAGGTAAATATAAACAACACTTCATCACAGAGCAAATACTGAAAAATGACTCTGAACATCAGAAGATTATGATATATGTGACAGTGAGGACGGGGAGGTTGAGCATTCCCAGAAGGAGTCGCTAACCTCAAATAATTTATTAGTCTGCATTTAAAGCTTCTGAAAGCGTAACCAAACAAACCTAACCCTGGCTGCTATGAAAAGTTAAGATAAGGCTGAAAAGTAATTAACCTCCGACTGAATCTTATATAGTTTATTTTAATCACTGAAGTCACTTGATGCTTGTTTTCTCTGAGAGCAGACGCCGCCTACTCCTAAGGAGTCCATTGTGTCGTGAAACACAGATACTGGACCAGAGGAATGAAGTCCCTATGACCTTTGACCTCTCAGGTCATCGCACAGTCCTCAATAATACTCAGCCTCATAAGGCTTCTCTTCAAATCTGAGTGCTGTCACTCTTTCAGGATGTAAATGAAATGTTTCAAACCACCCAGAGGTAATACAAGAGCTTCCAACATATCTTTATGATGAGGCTGACATCCTGGATATGAGCATTAACATGAGCATCTTCCTGTCTGCTAATGCTGAGGCAATATGAGCCTTGATGACACCACTAAACAGACGTTCAAACATCGGCTAATGAATGCCATTATCCTTCATCAATTCACAATATGTACTAGCTTCTAATGCTGGTTCCTTAAGTTCAGACAGACATGCAGATAAATACTCTAGAAGTCAGGTCTCACGTCTGTATTCGATGCAGAGACTTTGTGATTGGAATGAATATCAAGCGAGGACAGTTTAATAGTGAGGAGCCTAAAGCTTGAGTTTTTACTAAACTAACAGCCCGGCTCTTCGGATGGCAATGTCCATCGGTCCAGACTAAAATATGTCAACAAATACCGAATGAATAACAGTTACATTTTGTAAAAACATTCATGCTTCCCAGAGGGTGACTCACAGTGACTTCAGTGATCCCCGGACTTTTCCTCTAACGCCACCATGAGGTTGTGATTTTGTGTGAAATGTCTTAACAACTATTGGATGGATTATCATGTCCCCTCAGGATTGATCGTAATCTCTTTGGTGATCCTTTGACTTTTCATTTTGCGGCGCCATCGGCTCAAAATTTCAATTTGTTTCTAAAAAATAATAAAACCTGTATAATATGAAACTGTTGTGTTTAAATCAACTGCAGTATAGTTGACACGTTTGTTATGCGTGCAAAGATCGCAGAATAAACCAACAGGATGATAATTCACATGTGTGCAGTTAAAACACGAACATCAGACAAACTGGAGTTACAAGGTTTTCATACAACAATAAACGGTATTTCTGTCTAAATTCCAAAAGAGGCGATCTGCCCACAGCCACCACAGAAAGACACTAAAAAGCCCACTTACGCAGACGCACCTTTAGAGTGCATGGAAAGTGCATCCATGTAAATATTGAATGCACACACAGTTTGGATTTCACTAGCGGATCAATATTGAAGCAATCTGGACGTTAATCTAATTTGCACTTCTGTTTTCTTCTTGGCAAAAGCGTCTGCAGACTGACAGTGTGGGATCAGTGTGGGAAATTAGAAGAAATTCAACATTCATGAACATTTTAGACTGGCAGGGTTTCTGTGACAAACTAGACAGCAAGGACCCTTTTGAACCCCCCCCCCACCCCTCCCCCCTCTCCCACAAAAGATAATAATGAAAGACTGCTGTTGAGGATGGTGTGATGTAACTGTAAGATAATAAATTGCCCTTGAGTTGAGATTGTTTTGTCAACTGTAAAGCTAAAAAAAAATAAAAAATTCTAAACTTTAGAGAATCATGTTTGTAATACTGCTGTTGTCATTTCATTAACATTGATTTCCGACTGTCTTTTATGAAGGACTAAAAATAACAAAATAATTTGATTAATTATGTGCTTTTAATACGTTTACGAGACCTGATGACTCTTTTCTCAAACATCTCATGTTGGAATTGATGTGGAGGACACAGTATGCTCTGTATGACATATTTTCCATAGAACCGTACAAATCTAAAAATGATTCCTGCACCATTTAAGCAAATAATGACTCATCAGACCTGCATTACCGACTCTCTAAACACTCACCCAAAGATGTATGCTATTTGTCCAAAACTATGGAGACATCCAGACAATGAACCCATGTGATTGTGAACATCATCTTCTGGTTTCAGGCTTTCCAACAGATTGTGGATCCTGGCTGCAGGGATTTGCTCCCAATGAGCAACACGAGGTCCAACACTGATGTTGAGTGATCACGTCTGGTTCGCAGTCAGCGTTCTGCTTCATCCCAGACGTCTTGGATGGGGTTGAGGTTGGAGCTCTGTGCAGGCCAGTCCACTTCTTCCTCACCAAACTGGGAAAACCATGCAGACAGGCTTTGTGTGCTGGTTAATTATCATGTTGAAACAGGACAGGGACTTCCCTAAACTGTTGCCACAAAGATGAAAGCACACTATTGTCTAAACTGTATGCTGCAGCATTTAGATTATCCATTTTTAAACCACAATGCCTCAAACCCCTTTGTTTGCCAAAAACTGTCCCAAAAATGACATGCACTTTTCAACATGATGCCTGTGAAGGCCTCAAAAGAACAAGGATCCAATATAAAGCAATACAAATAATTTCTGTTGCTGTTTTAATAATTCTGATATTAATGTGAGGCAGGTCAGCTGGGAACAACTGACCTGAATGTTCACTAAACCTTCACTGTGTAAAACCGGTGGCCGATTTATCAATAACTCCCTCTTAGAAAGAATCGGATGAATAATAGATCAAAGACAAATGTTACTTAAGATTCACATCCATCTGAGGGATTAGATCAGCAGGTCCAGACTTCAAACAGCAGAAACAAATCAAGGGCTGGCATGTTGTGAGGAGGGTTATCGATCACGGCTGGCTCGGCCGGGGCCTCATGAGCGACTCTCTGAATGCTCCCACGCAAGAGTGTTCAGGCAGGCTTGGATTTCCAGGGAAAAGTGAGTCTTCAGGCCAGAGAGGTTGGCAGCTAGCATGTTGATGATCTCTCAAAGTCAGCCTTTCCCTCAGCAGCATTTAGCTGTTTATTTTTCTTATTTTCATGAACTAAATCCATCTTGGGGATTAGGCCAAACAGTGATTCATCACATTCCAAGCAGGGCCTTTGCTGCTTTAAGTGCCCTGCTTTTTAGAGGTAGAGGAGGCTCTTTTGGCCCGGCCCTGACGACTCCCATCATACCTTGCTTTCCTCCTGCCTAATGCACTTCAGAGGAACCAGCGTGGATCAATTGATCGATATTGTCATTAAACATAACAAATCACGCACAAGGGATTGGTTCTAATCATATGTTAATGATCCAGTTAAAATTGGACAACTGCTCTTTCTAGTATACACAACAAGTAAACACGAGGTCAGCACTCTTTGGTATGTTCTTGAATGCAGCTTCTTTTAGTAGCTGTGATAATTCACTTTAAGCGGAGTTTCACGTGTTTTTGATATCTGCAAAATAAGGGGAAACCCAGTTACAGTAATATCAACATTTCTATATTCGCTTTGCTTCATTATTTTAAGTTGACATTCAGTGGGTACTGCTCATTTTATACTATTTACAACAATCAGGACAAACACATAATTTCTTTCTGTCTTAAATCAGATCATTTTGTAAGTAGGAAAATGAATATGTCCCAATAGACAAAAATAAACATAAACATAGCGTAAGTTTGCACATATTTCTTATTTTAAAACCAAGCTCAAGTAAATGTTATGTGACTCAACACAAGTTCTCAGTACAGTGGAGGCTTCTTCCTCGATGGATGGCATTTCACCACGGACTTAGAAAAATAAAATAAAATCAATGACTCATTAATAACTCAAGAAAGGTCAAGGGGTCACCAGAGTAATACGGATTCATCATTTGAGGGCCATGAACATCTGTGCAAAAGTTTGTACCAATATCTCAAGTGAATGTGGAGAAATTTCATTGGATCAGCAAAGAAAATGTTACTTTCTGGTGGCGCCACGAAAACATCAGAGCATCACCATAGTCATTAGGATTCCCCCTCTCTGCATCATGCATGTAACCAATACGTTCAGACAATTCAGCTTCGGATATGTTTGTAGGCATATTTATTTACTTTGGAGGGAGCCAAGCTAACTGATTCCCCCTGCTTTCGGTCTTTATGCTAAGCTAGGATAATCACCTCCTGGACCTAATGCAAAAACAGAAAAATCTTGGAAAGAAAGCGAATGGACATATTTAGGTAATGGACAATAATAAGCTAGTTGCTTTTAACAGAATATATAAAAGAGCAATGCCTCTATATTGTCATGGTCAACATATTAAAGTCACATTTCTATCAATATTGTTCTTAAAACATTCTCAGAGCAGGAGCCATGTAGCAGAAAAGCGATTCAGTTTCTTTCTTGCTCAAGGACACGTCAGCAGCTGTCACCGGGATTAAACCTCTGCACGTTATCCCACTGACAACACCACAATGATGCAAATCAACTTACATGTCCACAGTATTTTGAGGGGACACTTGGAAAGTCACAAACAGATCCGAGCCCTTTCGGGGTTAGAGGTTTGAGTCATGATACATGTCTGTTTATTCAGCATACAACTGGATTAAATATAATCAGAGAAGATGTTTTTGCTACAATGCTTTGAATTATTTCAAGAACTAAAATCATTTTTGGTAAAAAAAAAAAAAAAAAAATGTTCCTGCCTGCAAGGAGAAATCAGACAGGCCTGTTTTGTGGTAACACGGATTAGACTGAAGTGGAAGTGCTGCTTTATGCAGATTGGTTTCAAACCAGTAGGCGGCGCTGTTTCTCACTAATGAACCGCTGGACAGAGGACCCGAAGAGATGCTATGATCAGTGAAAAAGTCTCATGACATTTAGAAAAACCTTCCTTGGATGATCATACTTATTTAATGTCCATAGACTTGAATACGAAAATACCAGATCATATTTTATTGATTATTAAACAAAAATCGGTGTATTTGGGACATGTTATCTTTTATACTTGTGGTATTTGCGCCCACCTCCGCGTCCCACCTCTTGCTTCCAATTATCACGAGGGGCTGGACCGGTTACCAGACGAAGACCTCTGTTTGGCTGATTCAGCTGTCAATCACAGGCTCGTCCCGTAGCCTCCTGTTGGCAGTACAATCCACACACCAGAAGTCAGAAGTCAAATTTCACCAAGGGGACAGAGAAGGGAAGGCTGAACTACCCGATTATTGTGTGTGAGTGTTTCTCTCACGCTTCACAGTTGACAAGTGTTATTA
The DNA here is from genome assembly GCA_016806645.1 of Ophiodon elongatus. Taxonomy (NCBI): domain Eukaryota; kingdom Metazoa; phylum Chordata; class Actinopteri; order Perciformes; family Hexagrammidae; genus Ophiodon; species Ophiodon elongatus. The sequence goes on from JACSYO010000808.1 coordinate 35,888, forward strand.
GACTTTCTTGCATTGTAAACGTGTGTTTTTAGTAAAAAAAAAAAAAAAGGAGAGAAAAAGGAGGTTAATTGAACTTGAGGACTTGTTGGCTCCTTTCTCCGGCGTTTCCACGCGCTGTGTTGGCGCACCTGAGTCTCAACATGACTTTGACGCATCTGAGCAACTAAACCACCATGGTGACATTACTTACCGGTGACATGTCTGCTGTGGTGAGGCTGGCTGAATGCGCAATTTTTCACTGTGGAGTAACCAGCGGAGTCCAGGTGTCATCGGGGAGAGCTGATGTGGCCGTTTGGAGGAGCGCATCAGTTTGATGTCAGCTGGGATTTGACAGAGCGCAGGAGCTGGGGATGCCAGAGAAACCTTAGAAAGACAATCCCCGGCTACTTTTACCTGGATTCAACACGGGCTGCCCGGAGCCATGGCCTCTGAGGTGGTGTGCGGGCTGGTCTTCAGGTTACTGCTGCCAATGTGTCTTGCAGCTGGTGAGTAAAAAAAAAAAAGAAAATAAATTAATCCACACTTTCTCGGCATCTTAATTGGCCTACAGTGCTGTGTGTGCGCCAGGTGGGGTCGGGTGATTGATAAATGTATGATACTGTATCTCATATTATCCTATAAATCCGTTCATCATTCTTAAATGTAACTTTTAAGGAAGGCTGTTATTATTTAACGTCGTGACTCTGTTTTTTTTACACTTGTATGAACATCTGAGGTACACCTGTACAAACCTGAAGTGTGCAAAATCCTGAGGATAAAAATCAAATGTTAAAATGTAATATATCTTTATGATGATTTGTGATTTACCTCATGATGCTGGAGGTCACAGTTTATTCATCACCACTGCTGTAGGCGTGTGTGTGTGTGTGTGTGTGTGTGCACTAAAACAGAGCACAAACAATAGCAATAGACTGCAGCGAGTCACACATGGTTATTACATATAAATAACAAACCACAGCTGTGGTTTACCAGCACCGTTCTTCACCTGGCTGTCATCTTTTATTGGATTTAGTAAAGGAAACACAGCCGACAACAGAACATCCAGTCGCTGCAGAAACAACTTTTCGTAATCTCCACACTCTGCACTGTGTTTATGTCTCAGTTTGTATGTTTAGAAATGTATATTAAAAAAATCCGTTGCATCAAGTGCATGTTTTTCTATTTATAAAGTTTGAAAATACAATTTACTGTAATAGTTAGTTTATTCTACTCAGAGTAAAAACAGACATTTTTCAAATTGCAGTTAAACTGTGTTATGTATTTGTTTGGTTTCTGTTTAGCTTTTTGACTCTTAATTAATCATCAGTCTTGTTATTGATTGTTTAGCTGCTGACTGGACATTCAGTACATGCCTGTAGTGTTGATACTGTTAATTAACATTTAGATTGCCTTGACAGTGTTAGAGCCTTATGTCTCGTGTCATTTCACATTCCTCTGAGTTTCAGTCAGCGGTGCATTTGTGTTTTTGGTTTGTTTACAGCATTTGTAACTTTGTTAAGAAAGGCGCTCTCCACAGATGAAGTTATTGTTGCTGTATTCGTGAATGTTTTGTTTGATTCACTCATTTGCTATGCAGATTTAGAAGATGACTCACTGTCAAACTTGGCAGCTTTATTTGGATTGAGGGGTGACTTTTAGCAGCTTTAAACTGGTCTCCGATATTACTGGTTTCTCTGAAGACACACTTAAACGCTGATTTAGAGTTTGTGGGCATGAAGCTCGAGGCATGATCACACCTTGCAGACTCTATTAAATGCACTTTACTTTGTGTTTTAAGCTGTAATTCTGTGGTAAACCACAAGTGAAAAATGATTAACGTCTAACTGCCACTGAGGTTCCACTGTGGTGTCTGTGTAAGACTTATGGGGCAGAGGTACTCTTAAAGCTAACAGCATGCTTTCTATAGATAAGACCCACTCAGTACCACCATAATGCATCACTTGACAGCCCGACGGCTCCTTTATTTCCAAAAGCAATTGTGAGGCCACGCATTGTCTCCATTAATTCGTGGAAAGTCGTTTAAACAGTATGAATTAATAATGCGGTTGTGAGGGAGGAAAGAATTGCCTTTCCCTTTTATCGTAAACATACCTTTTAATATTTTATGTTTTTTCAAAGTGCAAATGAGCACTTGTCATTCACTGCAGCTTTGCACAGTAACTGACAGGATGAAGGAAATGTAGAGTGGAAAGAATTGAAGGTGTACAGGAACAGACTGCGTTAGAGGATGAGAGAAGTTATTTCTGCCACCAGCATCACCTGAGCAGCAGCTTACTTTCCTTCATTGTTTTGTTTGACAAAGATCTCATCTTAATTTAAACTGGATGGATCTGCTGTAAATCAATAATCGTCAACCCATCAGCTATTGTTTTTTCCTTTTATTATTTGTAGCACCCGTAGCTGGAAGATAATTTTAGGTTTCATTCATTTTCCGCCCTTGCTTTGATCCTTATGTTTAGATTCCTGGCTTTGATGCGATGTGTTTTGGGGACAAAATATGCTTTAAAAAAGTATTTTTTGGCCTCTCAAGAACACACTGCAACAGAACAGATGTTATCTGACTCCAAACATCAACATTACCCTTACTGTATATGCTCTGTGTAGTGTAACACATGTACTGTATATGCTCACCGTCTCTTTCTCATGTCCTAGTGAAAGACTTATCTGCTGACATAACATAGTCTGTGTTTCCTGTTGGCCATCTGACAGCACCTCTATTGAAAAGCACAGAACTGCTGGGCCCATATGTACACAGTCTCGTCTACCACCACCTCACCACACACACACACACACTCACACACACACACACACACTCACACACACACACACACACACACACACACACACACACACACATTTGCACACAGCTACAGTTTAGCTGATCAAACAGGCCGCTGTTTACGTGTTTACTGGCAGAGTTTGGAGTGTGAACATGATTATGTGCTTGCGCTTTTCCCAAGTATCTGATTTGATATCAAACTTGTGCTGTGAATGTGCTGCAGACGGAGCTGCAGGTGAGATGTGCTGAGTCGGGCAGGTTGCATCAGGGTAAAGCACTGAAAGCTGGAGCAAACTGAGTTGGGAAGTGACGTGCAGATGCTGGAAGCATCACTGGAATCGTGACGCTTTAGGTTTTAATTTGGACTTAATAAGGACAAAATAAGATTTGTGTATCTATACACACATCGTGTTGTTGTGTCACAAATATGTTGTGTCACAAATATTCAGGCAGAAACAGTTGGCACCATCATGATGCTCCAGAGGAGAAGTGGTTGTAAAAAAATAATTGCACTATTACGAAGTTAAAGAAGCAAAAAAAAAAAATCTAATTTTAATGATAATTGTATTATTCCTAGACATAAAAGAATCAGAAAACTGTAATAAATGCTCCATTTAAATTCACTGTCAGTTCAGTCAGTAATTTTTTTTACTTTCAAGTTAATTTTTCTTTTGGTTGTAAACAAAACAAATACTCATAGTGAGAAATAAACATTGCTTCAGTGTAGAAGCAGGGAGAAACATGAAGGAGACAGCTGTGGGAGGATTCATGGTCAAAAGTAAAAGTTTGTGAAAGAACTACTTCAAAAGTGAGGTTAGTCATCTAAAACACAAACACATGTAGCTTAAGTCAAACTAACCATGGTTCGTTAATTTTTGACTGCTAGCAAGTTAATATATTAAAGCTACTGATGTTAAATGTAGTCAACTTCTGAAATATTCCTCTTACAAATGAAAAGTTGAATAAAAAAACAAACAAATAAGAGAAGCTTATGTTAGTTAAGTTAATGTTTGAACATTTTAGTTGACTTTGTGACCGTTTTCTACTTGTGCTTCTGTTTTGCTACTATTAGCCTTCTGTAGCTTTAGTATTTACCATTATACTATAGGCGTGAAGGTACATACTATTTTTTTTTAAGTTGTAACACTACATGGCTATGCTATGAGCTAGGACCTACTCACTAGCTTCTAACATTTGTAAGCTATTCAGGTTTTAATTAACGCTAGCTAACCAGCAAGCCAGTGATGTATAGCTTATTAAGTCAGACAATTTATCTTTAAAATTAAATTAAATTGAACTTAAAGCCGAATTAAATACATGTTACTTATTACTCAAGTGATGGAAAATCACTTTTCAAGCAAAAAGGCCAAAAATCTAAACTCATCAAATGTGAATACTTGTTTTTCTATAGACCAAACGATAATCGATAATCAATACTGTAAATAATTGTCAGTTGCACCCCTGAATTAAATTAGCTTCTCCAAGAAGACATGTTATGTCATCTGAAAGGCTTGTATTCTTACCCAGTAATTAGTTTTTGCTTGTTAAACTCAGAATTTGGATTCTGGATGTGACCACTTGGTTTAAATTTTCTGATGAAAACGGTGACGTTCTGCATAGTGGTGCTATAGACTTGATGTGGTATGATCTTCATTATGTTCTTCAGAGGGGTTTAAATTCCTCTGTTATCGCCCAGTACTCGATCCGGCCAGGCACCGCACCACCTTATCTTCTATCATGACATTTATGTTTTTGGGCTCAAACTCTTAAGTCAGCTGGTCTTGATTTAACATTTAAGACTTACTTGCTTCTCTTGTGTTTAGCCTTTGTGTGGTGGTAATAATAGCTTTTACTGGGAGAGACAAAAGCCAGATTCAGATGTGAATGGGGAGGTTTTGCAGTAATCTGATGTCTGAAAACAAGGGCAGTTTATTTTCATTCCCTGTGTAAAAATCCTCAAATGGTGAGTCATACAGTGAAGGCAAATAGTCAGGAAGACTGCGGTCAAGTGTCTGCCGGCAACAGTGGGAGTAGAGTCGTGTAGATACAGAAAGATTATCTGTGTAGATACAAAATAACTTCTTTACATTTGAGCAGATGAATAATGCGGGCTGCAGGCTTCGGACTACCAACCCGGGCAGGTTTAGAGCTTATTTAATGCTACATTAAATGAAGATAAAAGTGGGAGTGGGTAGAAATTGTACTGAGTGTTCAGCCAAAAATGAAAGATTATGAGTCATTCACCCTGGAGGTTTAGGAATACAATATTCCTGACCGACTTGTTGAATTGTTTGAAAAATAAACAAAAATTTGAACAACAATGGCAAAGTGCCTTTTTATGTTGTTATGATCTCCACATGTTGGTGGTTTTCTCAAAGATGACCGCCCTCCATAACATGTATTAACTTTTGTTAGTTTTCTTTGGTCTGTATCTGAGCACAGAGAAAACCAGAAGGTTCACTTACTGTCGAGCTCCAGCAAGGGGAAAGTCAGAGCCAAGTCAAATGTCAATGAATAGGTCCATTGAGTTCGCAAAGATGAATAAAAGCACCATTTTCTGCAGTTAAATGTAATTTTTCAGTAGTTCAAGACCAGTAGCTACCTAGACGAGAAGATCTCTGTGACATAGACGGTAACTCATGCGGCCGACCTGGTTGTAAACCTTGTGCTTGTTGATATAACCGCCAAGAAAAATGTAGGAGGTCAGACTGTGTATCCGCATTTTGTACAAGGTTTCTGTGTACTTCACTCTGTTCCCTCACAACCTCCTGACCTAAACATTTTCAAAGAAATGTTAGACGGGAAGGGGATAATCACATATTTAGCGCCTACTTAAGGAAAATCTGAAAAACAGTGAGTTGTAAATGATATGTGAAATATTATTTGAGCTGATTTTACAGCCAGAGGTTGTTAAAAAAACTTCATGTGTTTCATGGACAGGCTTCAGAGGTGAAATGGGAAAGTGTTTGCTCCAACGTGGTTCTATTTGGACGCGTTGGTTGATGTTCAGTCAGCAGGTTATGTGAGCCGTTTAACTGGTAAAAGCCACAAATCATGGCAGATGGTCAGTCTGACTGGGAAATGAGTTGCGTTACTGATCAATACGTTCAATTAATGGTTTTTGGAAGTCATGTTTGCACTTAAGCATTTTAACTTTCATCATGAGCTCAAAAGACTTCCTTTGTGTCTCTCAAAGGGGTGTGTATATACTGTATATGTGTGTATGTGTGTGTGTGTGTGTGTGTGTGTGTGTGTGTGTGTGTGTGTGTGTGTGTATGTGTGTGTATGTATGTGTGTGTGGGAGTGTTCGGTAAAGGGTGAGGGCGTGGAGTTACATAATTTAGTGTGCCATGTGTAGTGACACATCCCAAATGCTGAAACAGTGCTGCGAGTAACAATTATTTTCATCAAGGATTAATCTGTTGATTATTTTCTTAGTTAATCGGTCAATAGTTTGTTCTATAAAATGTGAGAACAGTGAAAATTGTCACATTTCATTGTCTGAACGCCAAAGATATTCAGTTTATAATTAAATAAAAGAGAAAAAAGTGTCATATCCTCACATTTGAGAAGTTGGAACCAGCTGGTGATGAATCAACTATTGGTCTCAGGTTTAGAGGAAAGAAAATGCTATAAGGATAATAATAATAATAATAATAATAATAATAATAATAATAATAATAATAATAATAAAGAAAATAAATAACTGGGGAAACTGTTTGTTTCAGTATCTTTTCTTATGAATAAATGAGCAATGATCTTTCATTTGACTGATTGACATATATCCTTAACATTTATCACTGGAATAAATTGAATTATACAAAACTAAACTGAGCAAAAAATCAAAGGGAAAAATATAAAGTTATATTGGTTCTCAAATCTCATTTGAAGCCTCGATCAAAAAGACTAAAACCAAACACTGAATTATTTTAAGGAAATCTGGTGCGCCACTTGGCTGCAAAACATTGAGAGATTTGTTGTTGTCGAGTTTTGTCATAAAAAAAGGATCCAGTTTCAATAATGCTCACAGTCCATGAAATAATATGAGAGTCTTGCAAAATGAAATCTTCACATGTGATATAAAGCTGTCCGTTGTGACGCACTACACAGCAGGGAGAAGCAGCGCTGACCGCAGGCTGCTCATTTAATTGTCTCTCTTAACACCCAAGGACTATCGGGTGATTATTGGTCTTCAAAACAAACGTCAATTCCCTGAATGACTAAATTAAGCCCAGGCTCTTTTTTGTGATGCACGCCAGATGAACAGATAATGAGGTTTGTGATTGTAAAGTTTGGTTAAAGGAATGTTCTGTTTTTTTTTTTTTATGACTACGAGCAGCTTTTCTACATCAGGAATATTTTAATGAGTTTCACCACATGTTTCTCTCAAATCTGTGTTCAGTTGATCTCAATGTCGACTCCTGATCAGGCAGCTCGTTGCCCCTGCCAGCTTCTGCACTTTATTTACTGTTAAACATTATGTAATGCACACAAAGCAATAAAGACGCCGTTGAATTAGTGGTCTATTAAAGGATTGTTGTTTATTATGACCAAGAGGTGGATTTACTGTTCAATCTGCTTTTGTGTCTTGTGTTTCTGCAGCTTGCCTGTTCAGGTACAATGCCCTGTCCTTCGTCTACCTCATTTATCTCCTGCTCATCCCACTCTTCGCAGAGCCCACAAGCACAACAATGCAAGGTAAGAAGTACTCTGTAACTCTCTTTGATGCTTCACACGTTCGATGGCTTTGGCTCCGTCCATCGCCTGGAGAATCTTGACTGTTTCCCAAAAGCCTCCACTTTGAACCACAATATTGTTCTTTGTAATGTAAATCAGCCCTTCTTCTCCAGGGGACTTGAATTTTCTTGAGATGAGGACGGATTTGGCACATAGTTCAGCCCATGAAAGGTAATATCGGTTTGTACGGGCATGGGTCCATCAGTGATATTGAAAATGATCCACGGCCAGGCAGATCTCTGATAGAAAGACGTAATCCATCAGGAACCTGGTCTTATTCACATTTTAGGCTTAGGTTTGGTTTATTTGCTCAGATATTGTCCATATAGATGATCGAAACTGAACACACATGCTGTGCTGTTTAGAAAAGAAACCCCAAAACAGCCTGTAAAATGTTCTTCAGAGAAAAAAAAACAACAACTTTGAGATGAGGGCTGTTTTTGATAATGGCTAACCACTTCAATTATCGAAGGAGGATAAAAAAAAGTTGCTCCTCAGGCTCCACTGATTCCTGAGATGGGTTTAATTTTGTAATACCATGATCTGCGTGCATTTGACAAGTGTTATTAGTTAATTCAGTCGATGTGAAGGTTGGTATTTAGGCTCCTTGGTATTTTGGTCGAGGTTCGGTCGAGGCCGAGGTTTTATGAGACTGAGGTGTTCTCCTTACGGGTGATGAATGTGGGTTACGGTCGCCAACTTCAGCCGCACCTTCATGCACTCCCCTCACTGCAAAACACTACACGTAAGATGGGTTATCTGTAAGAGACCACATGCAGTGTTTAATAATACATAAACCCATATTGGTGGAGCAAACAACATCCAGTCCGAGAGCCGTCTCTGCTCGTCTCCGGCTGAAATAACAATCAGGAAGTAAAGGAGTAAGGAGGGAGCAGAGAAAGTGGACCACTTACGCTCTCATCAATAGTTAAAGAGAGAAGTCTTCTAGTAAAGCTCATTGTTCATGTATCTGATAGCTGCTGACTCTCAACCGTGGATCAACCTTAATTGAGATAAATACACGATAGACACTTCAACACCAACAAGACATGGCACATCAAACTTGATGCAGATCTTTTTTAAGATGTTTTGTAGCCTCCATAATAATGTTGGTTCTTATAACTGTTCTTATAACTCTTGGTTATAAGAAACATTATATATCACATAAACGTTAATTCAATGTATATTTAGATGTCAAAGTAGTTTACGGTAGATATCCCACTCTTTCTCCCATTGGAAGGCAATTCCACCGTGGGGTTTTACTCTTTGAGTCGATTTCATTGTCTTAAGACTAGAGCTGCACGATATTGTAACAAACTGACATTGCAATATTTCTTTCCCCGCAATAGATATTGCGATTAGAAAATACACAGGAATTGTCCCCAGATGATGGTAAAGTACCTGTCTGTGGTCAACATTGTCCTTTCTGTAGCCAAAATATTTCCATACAAATGACTAGGGCAGAACGATTTTGAAAAAATAGATAATTGCGATATGATTATTCCCATTAGAGCGAATGATCATTTTTATATCATTATTATGGTGTGATATTTGCGCTTGGGATTTTCTTAATTTTTTTGGTACAGTTTGCATTTAGAGTGGAGAATACATTCATTATTGCATTTAGCAACCTGGAGTTTCCCCCAAAACAGATGTTTCCTGGCAGAACAGGTGGCAGGGGTTGCAAAAGAAAATCAGTAAAAAGAAAGCAACATCTGTATGTTAATTATTAAAACGCTGTGTTTACAGACTGTTTACTGTAGAATCATCACATGGAAGAAAAGCACAACTTAAGTGAATATTACATACCTAAGTAGCCACAGGCAACTTTTACAGTAATTACTACACTGTGGTGATTATAATCTTAAGCAGATAATCAGGAGCTGATTATCTGCTGACAACGTGACAGTTATCAGATTGTATGAAAACCATCCGCAATACACACTGACGGTGCAAACGTATAAAAATACACATCTCACCGTGCACAAAAGAGGCACACTCTACATTTTTGAATGCTTTAAGAGGGAGTTAGGCGAGGGATTGGGCGTAATTCAGTGATTTGTTTTGATGGTCTGTTTCATTTTGTCTGTTGAATCTTAAAGGACATGCGGCAGTTAAATCTGGAAAGTTAATTTAAACCAAATGTTTCACATGAATAATTCATGAGGTGTAATTTGCTTGAAAAAGCCACAGCAGTGCGTTGTGTCCAAGGATATATCAGTACACAAGAGGAGACAAACAATATCTTCTGCAACTTGTTGTTGTTGTTTGTGATTTACTCTCTAATGTCGTAATTGCACTATTTGGCTCCACATCCCCTTGGAGGCATTCAATTCTCAGTGGAGGTGAACAAAATCTAAACTGTTGCTCTCATATGGACAGCAGGCATTTTAAGAGCCTTTACAGTAGGTGCTATATGCCTTGTTGAATGGGCACGGACATGACAATTTCCCTTTGGGGAGTCTTTTAGTACTGTTGCATGAATTTGTATAAATATTTGATGTTATGGATGATTTATCAGGTTTATGTTTTAGCTAGTAGACTTCTAAAAGAGGATGTCTGGTGTTAACGCGTCTCCTAGTTTGGCTTTTTTTTTAAATCCATCATTTATCATACTTTTGTAGGCAGTGGTGGAGGAAGTACTCAGATCTTTGCTTAAGTAAAAGCAATATCACAGTGTTGAGTAAAAGTCCTGCATTCAAAATCTTACTTAAGTGAAAGTGCATGAGCATTGAAATCAAAATATACTTAAAGTAAAAAGACTAATTATGCAGAACTGACCATGAGAGAATAATTTATTATCACTGGATTATAATTATTGATGTATGTATGTGTACCTTAAGGATCTTAATCAATTTCTGCATTTCACTACTGTATTTTATTTCTTAAACTGCACTGCAACTTTTATTCAATTCTTTTGCTTTTTAATGTTTTACTGACTATTTTTAATGTTTAAATGAATGTTCTTAATTGTTTTTAAATCTTCTTTTCTTTTGCATTATGTTTTGATGCTTTTAATGGTTTTATGTGAAGCACTTTGAATTGCCTTGTTGTTGAAATGTGCTATACCAATAAACTTGCCTTGCCTTGCCTTACCCATCACCAATGTTGCAGCTGGTAAAGGTGAAGCTAATTGTAAGTACTTTATATACTGCTGGTTGGTGTACTTCGTTACATTCCATCGCTGCTGGCAGAGACTTCTCAAAAAGACCAAATGATTGCATTGAAAACATTTTATTGTCGCTCTCTGACGCCATGATTTGTCAAAACTATCCGGTTGAATCAGTTTTTAATGTCGTCAATCGGATACTGTTCTCTCATTGATAAGGGAAAAAGCAGCAATTGTTAAAACTGAACAATGCCCTCTGTTTCGGAAAGCTTTTGAAACATAGTCTTGGGATGGTGCTTTGAGGCTGAATAATGAAGTAAATGAAGCAAATACAAACTCAAGATGAGCGTCAGGCAACCAAGACAGATGGCCATCACACAACAAAAATAGGAAAACAAAAGGATGACAGAACCAAAGCGATTGCGTTGTCCAGAGCCTTCGGACCAATTTGGATGAAGACGTTCGCTAACAGTCCTCATACCTCTGTATTTACAAGCATTCTTTTCCTTCTTTGTGAACGCACAGGGAGTTACAACGGGAAATGAGCACAATTTGTTTTCACTTCTACATTTAATTTGCCTGCCATGGTCTGTTGTTACACGCATTTGATAAGGTTAGCCCCCGATGGCCTGAGGCTCAGCAGTAGTGCTTCACCTTAGCCAGGATATTGTGCAATACACTACAGTAAAACTATTATATGTTCCCCGCAATGATGCAGTAAATTTAATGAGTTGGAGATGTTGCCCTGGGAGGAACTAGTGGACAAAACTGTACAGATATGTGGGACAATTTAAGGGCTGACAATAGATGCAGTAAGGGCCATGACTATAAGTTCTTCATCAAAGAAGAAGAGTCCAATCAAGCTTGTTCTTCCCTGAGGGTGATCATTTTTATTTTCACTAACAAGAGGGGGTCTGAGAAATCCTATTGTAGAGAATTATCACCATAACAACTCCTGAAATTATCCCAAATACCTGTAGGTGCACTATAAAATAGCCATGTGTTGGACAGCTGTGGCAGACTGCTCTCATCCTTCCCTCCCAGGAACAGTAATGTCCACTGACAGCTGTGTTCTTTACCTAAATTAAAGAAAGACAACTAAAGAACACCAAAGCCAAGAAATCAAAAAATTAAATCAGGTATAAAAGCTGGTTTGGCTCCTTTTACGATGAATTAGAGAAAGTTAGAGGTCTTGTGGTCCACTAGAATGTTTATTTGACTTTTCAACAGAAATAAACTTTGCTGTATTGTATTATTGCCAGATCTTAACCAGGGTATGTATTATGATCCACAGAAAATCCCTCTTGGTTGCTCTCCCAGTCACCTTCACCTTTTTTTTTACTAATTCATTCAAAACAACTCCCGACTTCCAGCTGATCACATGAACATTGATCGTCGTTCTCTCAGACATAACGGGCACTTCTTAATGTTGCACAACTCGAAAAGTATTAACATTTCCCTCTTGTGTCAAGTTTCTTTGCCTTGAAAACAAATAACCAGCAAAGAGACCTTCTCTGGGTTTCAGTGCATGAACGGCAGAAATAACATGTGGAAGTCCTTAAACTGAGTGGTGTTGGTGGTGAACTCACTGTAGCTGCTCTCCTTCTCCAGGCCACACAGGGCGTCTGCTGCAGTCCCTCTGCTTCACCAGTATGTCCTTCCTGCTGCTCCACATCATCTATCAGATTACCGTCAACAGCCTCGTGGCCGGGAAGTCCATCACATCTGAATTCAACTGTGAGTACAGTACACTGCAGCCTTTATGGTCAAGGCTCTGAAGGTAGTGATGCTTGTTGTGTATGTTGAAATCAAAGCAACTTGCAGGTCAAGAATCCATGAAGAAGGTGCAGAATGGATTTGATTGATTTCAGCTTCTCCCATGTACAAACCTTTTGAAAGACTTACAAGAAGTCACTTTTATGTTTAGAGAAGTCAACAGACTAATAAACCCTTTAAACTTGATTTTGGTTAAACTGTGACAGTTTACCTTATAAGTTATGTTAATATACAACAAAATGGTTTTGCCAAACACGATTGTATGCAGGAAACATCCAGTGTCCAGTCCAGTAGTGTTAGATACATAAAAAGGTGGGCGGGACAGATGGTGGGGGTAAAAGGCGGGACTTTGATACTGGAGGGTTTTGCATCCTGAGTCTGTGTGATCAGGTTAAGGTTACTACTTTGGTGAAGGTTTGTGGAAGATTATGGTTGTTTAGTTAAAATTATTTAAATTAAACAAGGCCTATCTTGTTCTTCAAGTCAAATATTTAATATTCAAACAACACCGTCCCCTTTCCCTTACCCTAACCAAATGCTGTAAGAGCCTAAAGCTGTCTTTATAGCTAATGCAAGGGGATGAAGGAAGTCCTTTAAATACCAAAGGCGTAGGTTTAATATTGCATTAATTATATTCACATAGTAGCAATCTTTTATTTATTTTGTGGTACTAACATGGTTGTGCTGGTCCGCCTTGTTTAATTTCTGAATATTAGAGTATTCTGTGTGGTTGCTATATGTATGTTGTTTCCTTCTCCGTGAAAGAAAGCAACAATAGCGGTGAGCAGAAAGTTTGCTGTGGAAATGTCTTCTCAAGATGTTTTCTAGTGAAAAGAAGAAGAAAAAGCTGACTTTTTTTTCAACTTGCTTCATGTTGCCTTCACAGTTTACAACCTCAGAAAAAAACACAAGCAGCCCAAACTGATCAGTCACAGTTTTTTTTTCTATTCCCATGTAGTATCTCTGTAGCCACCATAATCCCAGAGTGTGGTGAATACTTTAGGAGTACGATGTAGCCCTAACTCCTAATGCAGAAGTATACATGAAGCTTAAACGTAACTGTAAAATGCTAACTATGCTTTAGTTGCCATTTGTGGATATCTTTTGGAAACATAATTTTTTTTTGCAGATACATTCATTAAATACATTTCCTCATTATGTCAATACAAAACACTTTTTATTTACATGTCTTAATTTTTGGAGACAGGGTTGGAGAGTTGAGTATGTACGTTTTCAGGTGGTTCTAACAAGAATCAAGCCACAAGTCACTCACTCTGAGATCTCATGTAAATTGTGAGATCTCTCCTTGTTTGGCCACATGTTCATGGCAGACTGTGTGCACACGTGTGTCATATCCATCACACTGACCGTGTTGTGCTTAAACTCTGACCTGAGCTATTGATGCAGTGTCACAAAGTTGTAGATCACCAGAGAATGTGTACAAGGGAAGTTTGCACCCAGAAAAAAACTAAGTGAAGACTTGCTCCGTTTGCAGCAGAAGGTAAAATATGCTCACTAATAACGATTCTCAATTTCTTGAAATATCCTCACTCTTATTGCATTTTGTCACATCATGAAGATTTATGAATGTAACACATTCCTTAATGTAATTAGCTTCCTTGTGCCATATGGCGACGTAGGGAAAAAAAAAGAGATTCTTGCTGCCAGTAAAGCAAACACTGTACGCCACTGAGTCAGTGTTGGGAAGGTGTTAATAGTTGGCCTTGGGCTTCTCATGAAACTCTGTATCAAACTGTAAAATTTGAATGTGTCTAGACGGGACAGACTCTGACCTTGTGTTCTAATGACTTGTTCTTTCTAATGGAGGTAGTCCGCTTTCCACCATCGAAGTCCAGCCAACTTTTCTCAGCGGGCAGAACGGACCTTATCGCCTCAGGCAGAAACACACAGCAGCGTTCAGAGAGGGTAGACTAAATATTCACTCAAGGAAATCTTTATTACTAAAGGGCGGCAGTTTTTGGCAGATCAAACCCTGGCGTGATGAGACCATAATTTCTATCCTTCTGCTGTATTTATCTATGTATTAACTGTGTATGTCTGTGTATTGATTTACACAATACTTACTTGCATTAACGGGAATGTAAATTGTGAAACAAATTAACATATTTTGTGAATCTTTTCAAAAATAATTTGTACTTTGAAAAGCTTTAATTTCACGACAACAACAATATTTTCTCTGCAGTCAAAATACTGTTTGCTCAACACACAAAGGGAGACACGCACATCTGCTACACTTTCATAAAGAAGAATAGGAAGATAATCATGATTCTGAGTTCTACTAAGTGAAACGTGGCACTGAATTTAGCAAAAGACTTCAGTAATATTCAAAATGTTTTGACAGGTAATGAGCATTTTCAGTTTCTGATAACCAATAGCGATATTTGATATGAAAGAATTATGGTAAGTCAGTAACATGTTCTAGCCTAGATTACTAAACACATAGTTCAAAGTATGCTTACATTTTTTTTTTTATCTAGACTGTCACTACAAATAAATACCCATAAATACCATATTAGCACTAACAAACCTTATAGTTATGACTAAAAGCCGTACCTGCCGATGGTTATCTGTAATTCAAAGTATTTAGGGTTTCGTTTCAGACTCTATATCATGAAGCTCCATTGGCACTTGAATGAATACTATCTTGAGTCATTATCTGCAACATTTAACAACAAAGTCCTAGTATACGCACCGGGCTCAGGAACACGAGCAGCTGCTGGATCCTGGCTGCCATTTGACAATTAACGAGGCACCGGGTGGAGAAATAATATAACGTGACACGCTCATGATGAAAAACGTCATAGAGAGATAAAGAGACACAAATTAAGTTAGTATTGATTTGTAAAGTAACATTTATACAGCACATTGCTGACATCACCACTGTGATGATTTGTATACTTGTGTTTCTACCTCTTGAAGTCATTGTCTTCCTATTCCTATTTTTGTTTTTGCAACATGTGCAACAGGAAGTCAGACATTAGTCTTTGTCCCCTTGATGCGCCGCCGACATTCTGAGTAAATGCCATATCTCAGATTTCTATATTTGGCATCTCACCCCTTGACACCCTTTTTCTTTTGGCAGCCAAGTATAAACAAGGAGTCCTCCTTTGCGGTGAGGCGGTTATCCTTCTTCCAGATTGCTTCATATAATTCCCCCTATTCACCGTAGCCAAATACACCATTAGCGCAGTAAACTGAGTTGAGTTTGAACGAGAAAACCTTTTCCAAACAGGCTAACGCCTCCAGCTGTTAGATCAGGTCAGTGACTGGTCACCAGATGAGCTGGGGCCAGCTTCCTTTGGAGTCATCTGTCTTTCCTCTGTTTGTAAAAGCAGCTCCCAGTATGTTGAGTCAGCAACAGTCGTAAGCATTTGCATTAACTGTCGAAGACCACCCGATACTTTCCTGTGATTGTCTAAATTCTTTGGCAGTCATTGTACGGAGTGGCAACCCCCACCCATCTGGAGATTAAGACGGTTAAAAAAAACCATAAAAAAGGATTTGCAAGTTTGATTGGGCTCATATCTGATGACAATGGATATTTCACCAGCTCATAAAGAATAAATGGCCTGTTGAATGGCTGTTTTGTGACCAGTTCCTCAGAGGTAGTCTTCATTAAGTCATTGTTGACCTTTACCACCCTCCTTATCCACACATATCCTGCCCACCATTCCCCAAATGTAAGACATTTACTGAATTCTCCCTCCGCATACTGATTGCCTGATTACAGTCATGACGTGCTGAATTGTTGACGGTGCATATCACCAGTCTCTGCGGAAAAGGCCAACAGGCATTAGGCCCCAGAGATAGAAGAGAGAGTGCAAAGAAATGCTGCGCTGAGAGGTTAACGGCCCAGCAAGTACAAAGGGTGTTTTATGATATTCACATAAAGTCTGAGGACAGGTATTTTTGGTGCTCAGCTGGGGTGGAAAGCGGCCTCGCCTCAATGGGCAGAACGTCTCACACACTTTTCCAGAAGGCTCCATGCTGAGTTCAGGCTGTATTACACAATATTCCTCTCCTCATGCTATAGATCAGACTGGCCTGAGTTTACCTCGGGCATTCCTCGTGTATGACATTGGTTTCCTCTTTCACCTGTGAGCTGAGTTTGGGCTGGGTGAAGTTGGGTGTTGCAGATGTTTGGACTTGGGAGTTACTGAAACAGAATCTGTTTTGCCTGTGGTCAATGGGCTGACATTTTAAGCGGAAGAGTTTTTATTTGAAGCTTTAAATGGGGCAAGTTATCTACGATCTTTATCAACCTTTGTAGGTGACTATTGGGGATTACAATAACATCAGTGAACCATATTTGCTGTGCATCACGTTCACTTAAAGTTCTTTGGCTTGTAAATAACACAAACTGTAAAGTAGCTAGTTTAATAGACCAGAGGGCCAAAAACTGTAAAGTGAGATAATACATGCAAGTGGCTGGCCATGTGTTGACTCTGATGCTTTAACTTCTCTCACCAGCAATGTTTGTCTATGACAGTGTGTTCTGTATGAGTTTTAATTTTTGTTTGTTCTTGTAAGATATCCCCATAAATTAAAGCTTCATTGTGCTCTCTTTGATCACTAGAGGGCCAAATGATGAACAAAAAAACCTCAGAAAAGTAGCGACCATCTTGCGATGGTATCACACAAGCCACAACAACAAAATAGGCCAGTGGCATGAAGTGGGGGGCAACGGCCCCTTCCCCACTTCCTACTCCCCTTCTTCTGGCACCTTTGCTTGGACCACACCCATCCCCGAACATGGCCTTGATTTTTGTCTAGGACATTACAAATGTCCTAGACATCTGTAATGTTTTGGGACTGCATGTTGCACGGTAGTGATGCTATCGTGGTGCTAAAATCTGTCCGCAGTCATGCTCAGTCATCTTCGACTAACATGTTAGCAAACGGTTAACTACTGAAACACCCAGCAGACGCAGAGCGAGATTACCATTTCATTGGAGTCATATTTGTGGCGAACCTTCTGGTTCCTCCTCCACCCGCTCCTGAAAACCAGAGAGAGTCCTTGAGAGTCTTTAGCCTGCGAGCTAAATGTTTGACTTTCCTAACCAGGTTGTTTTTATTTGCCTTATCTGGTATTGTTTACTGCCCATGGTTTAATTTGGGGTTGAGGATTAATGAGACCCAACCTTGTAGTCTGTGTGCAAGCTATACAACTAAAACAATGAGGTTAAAGCAACTACATTTTCTTTTATAGATGCCAAGTTGGGTGTTAATTCTCAGAGGGTTCGGGATTACTAACAACTTGATTACATTATAGAGTCATTTGACACAATGTTAATATTGATAATATCAGTTAATAAATCTTTCAGCTTCAGCAAGAATTTCGGCTTAACGTTGAGCAGGACTTTTCTCTAAAACATGCTCCTTACAGGTGGAAAGCAGTTATATAGTATGCAACTTAACCACTAGGCCCAAAATAAGTTTGTTCATCATTATCATCTTCATCAAGTTAAGAATACTGATTACTTTTCTATTTATTGTGTTCCTAAATTGTTTTTTTTTTATCTTTAGAGATATGATAAGATTATTAAAAATTCGGAATTATTTAAAATATATCATACATTTTCAGCTAATAATCAAATGCAACCTATTATCAATATGTGATAATGACCCGTGATGTTAGAATAATAACTGATTTGTATACGTTGTTTTCACTTTTTAGGCTTTACAGTGTGTTGCATTACAGTTCGGTGCCTGAGCACTTTCTCAGTTTCAAGTTTCTTAACCGTTCAGCCGGAGGACGACTGTGAGTGTTGGATGTCAGAGGTTATGTCAGGGGTTAGTCATATAGGCTCCTCCCATCCCATATGTTTTCCTAATTTATTTTTTAAGTTTAAGGAACCAACTGACCTCCACACCCTTCTTCTCCACCCCAACCACGCAACACATAACATCTGAGATAGGGAAACTATTTGTTCACTGATGAGTAATAAAGAAACGCAACGGTTTGCACTGACGGTCCATTACTGTTTTATTCACCTCGAGTGGAATTCAGAGTTTCCTGTTCCTGATAAAGTGCCTCACAGTGTGACTCATTCCTTTATGGGATACTTAAGGTGTGTGTAGGTGTGTGTGTCATTTCGGAGAAAACACTTTTATTTTTTTTATCTTTTGACAGTTATTTTCTGCTTTTAGCTGTATCTATTGTCATCCATCCTGAATCCAAAGTGACCTTTACGCTTCTATTGAAAATACTTTTACCACTTAAAATCAAAAATATTTCTTATAGTCTAAATCATTTTAGATATATTTATCATCCTAAAGTAATGGTTGAGCTTTTTTTCTTTTCTTTTTACTTTGTAATTGAACATTTTTATGTTCTAGTTTAACAACAGTTGCAGCAAAACCACGTTTTAGGCTTAACAACCTCCTGAAAGTAGTTTGCACACAAGTGACGGAGCAGATGAAGTAATTCTGATTCAGCGCTTTCTCTGTAGTCTGTTTTGAGTTACTGTCTCTGAAGTGTGTTTTAACATCCTCACTCTCCTCACTGCGCTCCATAAACCAGAAACTTCAGCACTGCAGCAGTTCTGCACCTAATTAGTCGACTAATACACGGGCAAAACAGGCGGATATGTCGATATGTCATTGAGTCAAGATCCTCAAGTCACAAGCTGATGTTATGTTTTCTCTGGCAGTAGAACAAAGGCCTGTCAAACTTCAGCAGTTCTTCTCAGCGTGCCGGTTGAATACCTGGAAATCTCCCTTTGAGAGCTGGAGTGATGTTCAGGAACACTTCAGCCAGTCCAAGCTTTGGAAACAAAGCTCACATGAAATGTTTTTATTTTCTGTGTGAGCACAGAAGGATTGATTATGTTCCCCCTTCACCTGAAAATGAAATATCAACTGAAATGAAAAAAATATTCTGGCTCTTACAAACTATTTCAAGCTGGTGTTTTAAAGGTTTGTTTTATTATTATTAAGGGGTAGAGGCAAAAAACAGACTTTTTTTTTGCTTTTACAGACTAGATCTCAATTCTTTATATTACAGTAACTGAATAATAAACAGCAGTTACTAGCAGTATCTATAATGGGTACAGTAATTGAAATAAATCTCTTTTTTCTTGTTTGAAAGTTTTGTATGAAAGCTGCTTGTAATAACTATTATATAAAAGTCTATTTTAAAAGACTATTATATTCACTAACTCACTGTTTTTGTCCAGGTTCCAAGTGGGAGAAATCCATAAGACAAATTGGCTTTGAGAGGTAAGACAATAATGAATTCAACACTTTCATAACAAATGCATTCACTTAAGTAACATGTAGAAAGCTTGGTGAGACCCACAATATGAATCCCTGTAAATAAAAACTCTTCACTCTTCACTCACATTTCTCCTGACGATCATGCATCATAAAATACATGTGGATTTAGTTTAACTGAGCATGAATCCTTCTCACAGTTGGGCAATGCTTTTTGAGGAAGTGATAGGAGATTTTGCTGATGAAAGGGAGTTTCTGTTGCTGTTAAATTCAGAATCAACAGCAAAATCCATTAATATTAAAATATGTATCTCACCTGTTAAAGATCCCACATGTTATCCTCTTCCACTTTAGAAGGTTGCATCATTTGTGCAAAGTGTTCTAAATATAGCAATCCCACAATAACATTAAACACCACTTTTTGCATTTAGCCGCGCTGGCCCGTCATCTGACAAGGTTTATAAATGCTCCTAACCTGTCCCAGTGTGGATTCTTGATGAACGCTAAACCCAGTTACGTCTGACAATCAGTTGACGGGCCTATTTTTCAAAGCTTTTGCCGCTGTGTCTGTCTCCTCACACCCCCATGATCGTGTTAGATGTGGTTTCCTAAGTACGGGAATGTCCAAACTTAGCCACATCCTTTTTCCAGTACTCAACAGCCCTCGGTGGATAGTATACTGTAAGTGGCGGAAGTAGAGCCGTAAACATTTTATCCCGCCTGCATTTACCTTTTTGTGTTGGTGATCATATACAGTATATACAATATTTACAGCCGCATAGGCGGATGCTTTCTCCCTTTCCGGCCCGTGTGGAGGAAAATGCAGAGTTGATGTCAGATCTATGGAGTGAAAAGAGAATTCACAGCTGTTGTGTGTCTTTTCACCCAGACAGATCCTTCAGTTTCCTCAAGCTTGACCTTTTCAAATCCTTTATAAATATGAAATATTTATATGGTTTAAAACATATTTTGTGGTCTCTCTATTTGCTGTTTTTCTCTGCTGCCTCATGAACCTCTGCAGCCTGGGGCAGTGAGGACAGGTCTTAGCACTGCTGATGCTGTTGTACAATTCTCACATGATAAGCGGGGAAACTATTAATCATTAAAGTTGCTGGTTCTGATAGTTTCCATCTCTTTTCATCCACGTGAGGATGCACAAAGCTTCACAACAATAAAGCACTTCGAAACAGATGTCCTTGATTAGATTAATCTCCAACTATTTATCTGAGTGTGCGTTTTCCATCGTTTTGATTAGCTCTCTTACAAGCTTTATACCCACTCAAGGCCAGAATGAGATTGGTTTTCTTTGAAATGACCAGTTGCTTTATAACTTGATCCAAACATTTGGTCAGCTTTTTCTCCGCAGCTTGCACTGCAGAATCACCACTATGTTTTGTTTATTGTAAACAGTTTAATTAAACTTGGAGCTCAGCATGAAATGTTAAAAAAAGCCTTTGGTGGCCAAACACAGGATGTAGGTGTAGTTGTTGTAAAACTGAAATAGAAATTGGTTTGGATGGTGAGCTTTAAAGATTTTGAAACCTGCTAGCCATTTCAAGAACATTTTCATTTACTTTAATTGTACATGCAATTATGACACCTCATAAAACTTGTCATCGGGCAGCATGAACACATCATAGTGGATTGAATCCTGGCGTTTCTGTAGCTGTTTTGGCAACAGCTGTCCACCACTGTTTAGCTTCCTGTTTGAACAAATGTTTTAGTATTTAGTTAGAGGTGAGCAGACTAACCAAATAACAAATGTTATAAAAGCTTTGTTTGCTCACAGTGATATAACCAGAAGACATTAAACAATGTCAGTCAATTCAGTCAATTATTGAAAAACACACACAGTGTAGACCAGACCTGGGGTAAATATTATTTGTTCATAAATTATTATAATCCGCACAGTGTTTGGTGTGAGGATAATTCAAATAGCGTCAGGTAAGATGTCGATGAGCATCAACATAACTTAATTTAACACATTGAATCTGGAAAATATAAAGTAGTTCCAAACCCTCTCACTTCATTCTTTGGCAGTTTAATGAGGGAAAAAAGAGCGTATTGTTCACAAAACGTTATTGTGAACAAAGGATGCAATTTTGAAGGGAGTAAACATGTTTTTCACACGTTGGTTAAAAAGAAAACCCACACTCTCTCATGGCTTTTTTGTTTGAATGGAATTTCACTCACTTTTTAACGGCAACATGTTTAAAACCGGCAAGCCTGATTTCATTAAAGTGGGTGGGACTCCATATAAAAGCTGAAGAATTCAACACAACGCATATTAAAGGAGTAGTTGGGTAATGGAAAAAGCATCCAGATTCCCATGTGAACAGATAGTGTTTTCTGAAAGATGTAATTTCTGCAATATTATCCGTACTCATGAGTTTGAGAACAGTTCCAGTCTACGTGAACACAGAGTGACAATTTATGCAAGCCTTTTAAAGATTGTTGAACCATTTTTTTTATATAATCAGAGACATGAAAGATTGGGAGAGACAGAGGTTGATTGAAAGAGTTATTTCTGGGCCTTTTCCAAGTGAAGTAAACGAGCAACTACAAGTCCCAGTCTTAGGGAAACGGTTTCATATTAGAAGTGATCGTCCATTAACAGTTAAGTTTGTTCTACTCTGCCCCATTCTCCATCATTTGGTTGCTATCCTAGCCCGTAATATTGTTCTAAATCCCAGTTTTTGGGAGACATTAGGAATCATTGAGTGTCTGCTTTCTGTCAGTGTGGTATCCTCTGTTTGTCTCCAGTGTGATTGGTGCCGATGCAGGGAATGGCATCCGAGTGTTCATCCCTGACATCGGCATGTTCGTGGCCGGCTTGGCCATCTGGCTGCTGTGTCGCAGTCTGGTCCAGAAGAGGACGCCTGAGGACATGGCCCAGTACAACGCCGACTTCGAGGCCGAGGAACAAGTGGGTTTCATTTGTGGTGACAAGGAGTGACTTGAAAACAAAGTCTGACTTTTACATCTATCTATCTATCTATCTGTCTATCTATCTATCTATCTATCTATCTATCTATCTATCTATCTATCTATCTATCTATCTATCTATCTATCTATCTATCTATCTATCTATCTATCTATCTATCTATCTATTATACATCATCTATTATCAACACATCTATCTATCTATCTATCTATCTATCTATCTATCTATCTATCTATCTATCTATCTATCTATCTATCTATCTATCTATCTGATTTAATTTTGTATTTATTAGTAATATAGTAAAGTAAGTTGTCTTTCATGTCGGACTGCCTCTGTTTATTTTTTATTTTCAATTAATCTGTCCATTATTTATCAATTCATAAATGTTTTTTTTTTTTAAATATTGTCAAAAATGCCCACTACAATTTCCCACATTCAGCACTCCAAAACCCAAAGATATTCACTTTATAATGCTATAAATCAGGCAAAAGCAGCAAATCCTCACATTTTGTATTATATAGTTTTTGTCCTTGTTAAAATAAAATATTTTTGACAAAGTAATGTGCCTTTAGGATGGGTGGATAACTTTTAAGTAACAATTTCTTACATTAGCTAGACTTTTACTGTGTGACAGCTGTGTGCAGGGGTCCTTTTAGACCTGAATGCCACAATAAGATAAAACCAAATAACCTAACTTAAGAAGTAAACTGTGGAAATTACAAAGATGGCAAATTCGTTTTAAAATGCTTTAAAAGTAAGAGCTCATAGAAATCTACATTTCAGTAAATAGTGCCTTGGGCAAGTATAAAAAAGGCTTTAGGTCATGTATTGGGATAAACATCTTAAAAAACTGTGTCCATTGTGTTTGTTTCCATAAAACTAAACAGAAGAAGTGAAAAAATGTCTTGATTAGAAAGTTCTCATGGATATAAAAAGGAAATGTGTCCACAAACCTCACGTCTGCACAAATCCCAATGTAAACATCTCTACACAAACTTTTAGATTTATGGACCAGGAAAAGGACAAATTATTTTTCGCACTATGAGCTTGTCAACGTTTCCAGACTGCAGTTCAGGTCTCTGACTGTTCATCAGTAATGGATGACATCGGCGTTTTCACTTGCACTTAACGTATGAAAACAAAAAGAAGTACCACCTTTTGGTAATCATAACTGATTGAATAGAGTTCCCTTTGAGTGTTGATGACTTGGAATATATCTCCCCCATACCTTGGCAAGTCCTCTCTGTTATTTATGACTCAGTGTTGATTAAATCCACATTCACTTTGACTGCTCACGCTGGCATAGATGGCATTCTTACCTTTACTGAGAAACAACAGGAATTCATCGATGGAGCCGGCGTTGTCTTCAGACTTTAATTTTTGTCAGTGAGCCATCTGAGCTGAACTTGTTGTTTGATTCAAAACAGGCTTTGTACCACCTGCTGCTTTCTTTGTCTAGTGCCTTATGTTTTCTATATAAATCACAGGGAATGGCTCCTTTGTTATTATGTCTCTATGTTATTGATACTGTAGGAAAAGAGCTACACATAGTTGGTTAGATACAGCAGCCAAGGAAGAAGTGACTGGATGAGATTCAAGCCAACATATAGTTCCAGAGGAAAAACATCTGCCACAAGTCGCTAATCATGTCTCAAGCAGCCAAACAGACCACATATGTGTTTAGAAATGCTAAACTGGAGTTTACATAGGGATTGTTAAGCAAGCGCTACCTGTAGGGAAGTGTTTTCAGCACCATGGAGAGCTCTGACCTCCAAACTGCACCATTAATCATTTTATACTGAAATGTGATGTGTCGCTACAATCCCACCCCCTAAAGGAAGAAGAGGAGAAGCTGAGCCTGAACGACAATATCCTGCTAGAGGAGGACTTTGAAGCGGGGTACGAGGCCGAGGAGGATGAAGAAGAAGAGGAGCTTGACGAGGAGGAAGAGGAAGAAGAGGAGGAGGAGGAGGAAGTAAAGGAGAGCACCAAGATGAAGATCCTACGGCTTGTGGCGGAGGTTGCATCCAAAGTGAAGGAGATTATCGGGAACTTGATCATGACTGCGGGGAAGGTGGTAGTCACCATCTTGTTGGGCATGGCAGGTGAGCAGCTTTGAATGCCGTCCAGGGAATCTGTGTCTTGAGAGTCAGAACATTTTTTACGAGAGAGCTGAACGTCACATTATCCCATTCACAAAGTCTGTCCTGTGGGTTTGATTCAGACTGTAGTTGAGAAATATGTAAATATATTTTTCACACAGCTTTCCACAATCTGTTGAACACAACTCTGAAGTGTTGTGGTCTGTGTGAGTCAAAACAAAAGCTGATAATAAATAATCATCCTAATCAGATAAGTAAACTAACTCTGACTTTATATTCCCTTTTATGTGTTTTCAGGTATCATGCTGCCCTCATTGACCTCGTCTGTCTACTTCTTCATCTTCCTGTTCCTGTGCACCTGGTGGTCCCTGTGCCGGACCTTCGACACACTCATCTTCAGCTGCATGTGTGTCCTGATGGCCATCTTTAGTGGTGGACACCTCATTGTCCTCTACCTCTATCAGTTCCAGTTCTTCCAGGAGTCCATACCACCGGAAGATTATTACGTCAGGTGATACACAAATGCGCGTTTAATATCCAGAAAAACCTACACAGAATCCAAACACTGAAAGTGTCTAAATCCTGTATGTTTACTTTAAATCTGTAATGTTGTGCCAGGCTCAAGGTTCGAACATATTTCATCAGTCCAAATCAAAACACTTATTAATTTGAAATGTCTCTGCTTATTAGGATGCATTAGATTTGGATTATTTTCAACCTGACAGCCTTTCTTGCTGCAGAAAGAGATGAATTAAACCTTGAGAATAAAATACAAAATACCTTCGATACAGCGGTGAGCGATGGCTCAAGCTAGAGAAAATTTACTAGCAATAGATCTCATATCTCTATGATGAATTGTTGAAACAGTATTTCTCTAGTTAAACAGCACAAGTCCATACATATGCCGTCTGGCTTCTTACTAATGTTAAAGTAACATGATGACGGCGCTCAGCAGCGAGAGCTCCTTTGACTCGACAATATTTATTGCGGCCAAGGCAAGTTTGTTTAAATGATAATAAATATTTACTATCGTTACAAACAAGAAGGCAAAGGAAAAGGCAAACCCAGCTGGAGGGAACATATATCAAACTCCTTCTCACAGCACATCAATATCCGAAGCAGAGCTTTTAGGCTCTTCAGTACAAACAGTGTTGTTTTATTATGCATGAGAGAGGAGACAATCAGCTGTCTGTGGCTGCAGCGGTGAAACGTTGTGGTTGGAGTAAAGCCACATCGTTGCACATCTTGCCAACATACGTTAGACACAGTTGTGATGAATACAAAGTCTGTAGCAGAAAGTACCATGAGTCACTAAACTCTCTAGTTGACTGACAACCTGGAATACTGTTTATGTGCTAATTACTAAAGAATACACATCAAGACCACCACCCTAGATGTTTGACAAAAAAAAAGGGATCTTCTGCTTCAGCAAGAAAGGAGGAACGTGTAGCCGTAGGAGATGCTACAGAGTTCTAATCATTCAAAATAATAAATTAATTATTGGTACTGATCCATTTTGTTAACTTTTATTTTACCATGAAACTCTCACTAAGACTAAAACTTAAAAATTTGCAATCCTCAAATGTTTATATTGTAACACTGGACATTGCTCATATTTAATCTCCATTTGGATCTGAATATGCTCCAAAATACACACAGTTATAATCAATAATGAGATACATTTACAATATGTTGATGAGGAAATTGTAATAATGTAAAATGTAATAGACAAAAATGTAAAACATGCCCCATCTCACATTATTATAACATTTATTTCCCAACTGCAATATCCACTTTTTTTTAAAAGGAAGATAGTACAGAAAGTCAAACGCAATGAAGAGGAAAAATATCTTCCCTTCTGGTTCTGCCCCTGCCCCATGGGAACTTTATTTTGGAAAAAATATATACTGTAGTTAACACAAAAGACAAATAAGTTTTTGACCCTGTTTGAATTGGGCCATGAATTACACAGTCAAATATAATACAGAAACCACTATGTATGATAATCACAATATACACCATCTGTCTCAGTCTAGCTGTTGTCTCAGTGTAGCCATTGTCTCATTGTAGCCGTTGTCTCACTGTAGCCGTTGTCTCAGTGTAGCCGTTGTCTCACTGTAGCCGTTGTCTCATTGTAGCCGTTGTCTCAGTGTAGCCGTTGTCTCAGTGTAGCCGTTGTCTCAGTGTAGCCGTTGTCTCACTGTAGCCGTTGTCTCACTGTAGCCGTTGTCTCAGTGTAGCCGTTGTCTCACTGTAGCCGTTGTCTCACTGTAGCCGTTGTCTCAGTGTAGCCGTTGTCTCACTGTAGCCGTTGTCTCACTGTAGCCGTTGTCTCAGTGTAGCCGTTGTCTCACTGTAGCCGTTGTCTCACTGTAGCCGTTGTCTCAGTGTAGCCGTTGTCTCACTGTAGCCGTTGTCTCACTGTAGCCGTTGTCTCAGTGTAGCCGTTGTCTCACTGTAGCCGTTGTCTCACTGTAGCCGTTGTCTCAGTGTAGCCGTTGTCTCACTGTAGCCGTTGTCTCAGTGTAGCCGTTGTCTCATTGTAGCCGTTGTCTCAGTGTAGCCGTTGTCTCACTGTAGCCGTTGTCTCAGTGTAGCCGTTGTCTCAGTGTAGCCGTTGTCTCAGTGTAGCCGTTGTCTCACTGTAGCCGTTGTCTCAGTGTAGCCGTTGTCTCAGTGTAGCCGTTGTCTCAGTGTAGCCGTTGTCTCACTGTAGCCGTTGTCTCAGTGTAGCCGTTGTCTCACTGTAGCCGTTGTCTCATTGTAGCCGTTGTCTCATTGTAGCCGTTGTCTCAGTGTAGCCGTTGTCTCACTGCTGTCTCATGTTATCTCACTGCCCTTGGTGTAACAGGGTTTTATTGATCTCACGGTTTCTCATTTGAAAGCTGTGCTACTGTGTGTCAGGTCCGAGGCTATTTACAGCTATGTATAGAGGAAGCTGCCTTGGACTAACCTTGTGTCCTCGCCATCCTTCTTCTGGTTCAGATGGCAGATAAGGTGTGATTACAGTGCTGTATCGACAGACTTCTTGTTAGGAAACTCATCAATAGTCTGTTTAAACTGTGAATGCTCCATGAACTATACAGTAGGAGTATCATCTAAATCAGTGGTTTTCCAGCCTTGGGGCCAAAACTCCATGAAGGCCTCTCCAAATTATTCAAAGGGTTAAAACAGATGTACAAAGAAAATGTTATAATATTTGCCTTTGTCTCCAGGACCACATTTTGCCATGATGACTCATACAGTGAATCAGAAGGTGTAAACAATAGCAACCTAAATGATTACCAAAAATGACTCTTAACTTCCCAGCAGTAAATATGGGAGAGTGGGGCTAATTCTTTTTTTCATCAGCTCTTTATTCAATATTTTAAACCCTAAATTTGGAAAGTTTACAATGACTCCGACTCTTCTTTGCTAGCTCTTTACATGAACAGGCCAACTATTTCATCATTCGTCTTTGTGCGTTCATGTTGACTTTCCACAGCGCTGAGGTATTTCTGTCTGCCGCTGCGTGAAAACTGAGGCCCAATGTGATGATAAAAGTAACACGCTCTTCTCTGATCCGGCTGGTTACCTCTCTGCACACCCTCACGCCGTCGGAGGGAAACTTACGAACGTAAATACGTGCAGCTCCCATTGGACAAAAGGCCACCTCGGTGCTTTGCCCTAATTGTGCTTGTTGACAGTTGACTCGGCCTTGCCGACTGCCCGGTGTTGAGTGAGACTGTTGAGAGGTCTGGCTTCCACTCCACTTCCTGCCTTCCCCTCCTTACAATGGAAGTCCCCAGTCATGTGACCAGCGGGCTTTCCCCCAGCTGCAACAAGAAACCGGTCCGGAAGTGTGATGGGGTCAGAGGAGGGCGTTCGCTCCTCCACATGGCAGAGACTCAGGAGACATCTAAATCTGTGTGGCTGTCACTGGAATACGTCAGTGCACTTCCTGTCGAGCAGATAATCTTTGTTCTGCTCAGAGGAAGAGGAGTGAATCAAACGAAATCCTTTGTGGTACAAACAGATTTTTAACCAAGGTGCATTTTTCAGATTCCAAGTTTAGAGCTTGGAAGGAAACTGCCTTTGCAGGAATGTCATCTAACAGAAAGTATTAATATCTGAAGCTGTTTAAATGAGGGATAGTCACCTGTTGCTTAACAGAGTATTTTCCCTATTCTTTACCAGTGTATATCGTGGTAATATGCCACTTATTACGAACATCAGTGCCTGTATTTCTAAAACTAAGAATTACACTGAAGAATAACCCGATGAGGCAACACCTCATTCAGATTATAAAAATAAATTGGACTCACCAATAGCTCCATCCCTCCACTTTCTGCCATATATCCAGGGTTCTTGTCGCGGTGGAAGCAGGGTCAGGTCAAGTCAGTTTTTATTTATTAAGGCCAGAGGTGTAAAGTGTAGGAGGTACTTCCTACCCCCCCCCCCTCCCCCCCCCCCACTTCTGGCGCCCTTTCTCGAACCACACCCATCTTCGAACAAGGGTTTATTTTTTATCTCAACTACTCACCATTAAAGTTGACATGGTTTCCTCAGATAGAAATAAATATAAACACTGCCTCTGTGGTAGTTCCCTCTACAGTAGGTGTTTCAAGGACCACATTTTGCCATGATAATAATAATAATAATTATTATTATTATAATTATAACAGTACATTTTATTTGTGTAGCGCTTTAAAAGTTACTCAAAGGCATTTTAAATGGTAAAAACAGAAATGATAAAAGCAATAACAATATAAACAAGGCAGAGAGATGACACTATAACCAGCACCACGGGTTTACGGCAAATTTAAATAGAGTTTAAAGGGCAGTTTTGAAAGTGGCGAGTGATGGAGAATTACTGAGGTGCTGGGGGAGAGAGTTCCAGAGGGAGGGGGCAACAATAGAGAAGGCCCTGTGCCCCCAGGTCCGATGCTTGGACAGAGTAGGGGGGGTAAGGAGGTTGGGTCGGCAGATCTGAGGTTGTGGGTGGGAGTGTGTCGGTGCAGGAGGTCTGACAGGTATCAAAGGGGCGAGGTTGTGAAGGGCTCTGTGTGTGATGAGGAGAATCTTGAACTGTATTCTTTGCTGTGTGGCGAGCCAGTGGAGGTTTTGAAGGTTGGTGAAGGGTGATGTGATCTCTGGTGCCGGAGTGGGAGAGCAGACGATTTGTGATGTGATTGACGTGGCGTTTGAAGGAGAGGGTTTGATCAAAAATGATACCAAGGTTACGGATATGTGTGGAAGCAGGAACAGTGGTGCCATCGATGCAGAGGGAGAAGTTGTGGTGGGATTTGTTTAATGAATGATGACCCACTCACAGACTCACAAGATGAAAACAATACCGTTGCTGTTCAGGCTTCTTTGGCCTGAAGAAGAGAAAGTATACGGTATTAAAGTAACAACTTAAAAAGGAAATAAATCTAAATTTATTTAAATACATTGTTTTATTCCCCTCAACCCTTTAATCATCTGGCCCCCAGGTTGTGGACCCCCGATGTTTAGTATATAGGCCATCCAGCACAGACAGCATGACTCTGCAGTTCTTACAGTCTTTTGTAACGTTCGCATCACTTCAACCATCCTGGCTTTGTTTCTGAAATCGATAATTACTTTTAAAGATGGAGAACCCAAGGCCTGAATTGAATGTAATCAATTGAACAATACACTTATCTCAATGAGAACTGTCTAATCAGCTGATTGATGATTTGGGCCAGTTCACAAAAGATTTAAGGATGAGTATTTATGCATTTGCTTCTTCTCTTGGCTGTTGATGAAGGACACAATTCTAGAAAAACAATCTATTTTTCTCAACGATTGTAGAATTAAAAATACTTTAAGTTAAATTTCAAACTGGCCTTCAAGGCCGAATTAATGGAACAAAGGTTGTATTTTTTTTATCAGGAATAAAGTCTAAAGCATCTTCATTAGTTATGTGAGAGAGTAAAAACTGTGGGAGCCAAACAGAGAAAGGCTGCAACTGACAATTATTTTCATTGTTCATTATTATGCTCATTATTTGTTCAAGTAATTAATTAATCGTCTTGTCTGGGCATTTGTAACTGTTTTCTGTTTTATAATAAAACGTCCTCTAATGTCTTGGTTTGTCCAACCAACAGTCCAAACCCCACAAATATATATATAATATAAGAACCTGCAACCATCACATTTTTTTGCATTTATGCAAGAAAAATGACTAAATGATTAATCGACAAATTGTTGCAGCTTTCTAACAGAGCCATATTTTCCGGGAATAATAAAGTTGTGTGATCTTGCTTAGAAATCACATTCTTAAGGCTGAATTCCTTTTTATGTTGACCTCTATGATAACAAAATCCGAAGCGTTTGTTTATCTATGTATACGGTATCTCTACACAACGTTGTCTTTTGCTAATATATACTCAAAGTCTTTTTCTAAAGTCAAATCCTGGTAAACGTCCCTGTCCTCATATATCTGTGTTTCTGTCTGTCTGTCTCTGCAGTATATTTGGCATCTCCCCCATTGTTCAGAGCAACTGCTCCCACACATGGAAGCTCATTGTGCACCCGAAGCGTAAGTGGTACCACTTTATCAACCCCATCATCCTGCTGATTCTCTACTACACCCTGGCCACGCTCATCCGCCTCTGGCTGCAGGAACCCATCGACCAGCTGACGGTGAGGACAGCAGACAGAAAAGCAATGAAAGCCCATGAGAGTAGACGTTTTTAGTTCACAGCTTTGTAATAATTTGCCCGTACAGGCTCATTATATTCGGTGATTTTGACTGAAATGCAATCATTGTGATTGACGGCATAACTTGACATTTTTAACAAACAGAACTGGAAGATTTAGTCAGCGTTTCGTAAAGGTGGGGAAACTTTGGCTTTATTATTTAACGAAGGTGTTTTTGATGATTTGTGATTTACTGTGCAATTTTATGATGCTTTTCTGTTTCAGCCATCAAAAACAGTTGTTTTGTATTCCTTTAAAATCGTAGCTTGAGGGCTTCTGTCTAGATTTTGCCGTGATTTGATCAATCATAGAGAAATAAATATACAGGTGGATGAGGCAGAGCCTCGATAGACAAGTATGCGATGCAGCCTCAAGACATCCTTCATGAGTTGTCATTCAGTTTTCACTATCGCTATCTTCGACTCAGCTGAATGCACCAAGTTCACATTATGCATTGTTCTGGAAGATGCAACAATACAATTAAGTCACCAGACAATCAAATACAAGACAAATAGTTTATCAAAGAGTAAATTACAACTCTTCATCACAAAATCTCAGCTAAAGTAAATTAGAGTTAGAGCATTTCAGGGTGGATTTTTATATAATTACCACCATTAAGTGAAACAGAAAACTGAAATGGACCTAGATTATTGCCTCCAGATAAAATAACTTTTCTTTTTTTCCACTCAAACTGTGTGATTTAACTATTATTTGTGATGTTAAACTTGAATGAGTTCCTGCTTGGAGAAAGCTGGATTTTCAGTATATGTAAATCTTGGTGGAAGCAGGCAGCCGGTGTCAAAGATTTGAATTCAACACACACAACACCTCCATGCGGCTCCTCTGTAAATTCCAGACAGTGAACTGAAATAGAACCAGATTGAATTAAATGGGCAGCCAGGTGGCCTCGTGATCAGAGGAACTGTATTGATGGAAGATTCCAGGACGATCGATCGATCGTTGGCTGGATCTGTCCGCTTTAGCTCAGGTGTTATCTGAGACACTGGCGGTCTAATTTTGACAAAGCGTAAAGGGAGGATGCGTCTTGGTACCATGTTCCAGTGTAACAGTGCTCTATAGGGGTAAATGTGACTGTTGCATAACAACTCAGACGCCACTGGTCCGAATGTGATGACTCATGAAGCCATAATACATTTTTGGTAGTTGTGTTTACAAAATCTAAAACACGATGTCCTAATTCTAATTTTAGTTAAATCTGGAGTCAGTTACTTTAAAGTTTTACGCTCGAAAGTCGTATTGACAGACGCATCAGATTGTAAACTCTGACTACAAGAGATCCACAGTGTGTGAGATCTTTTGTTTATTCGTACTCAGTTTGATTACAATTTTTATAGGTAAATTTCATCCTGACGAAGCTCATTATTATTAATGCACATTATTTTCCAAGTCTGTTTTAATACAATATGCAGATGCTCATATGTACATTGAAACAGATTTTGCTTTCTGTAGTCGTTACAGCTGTTCATTCTGGCCATTAAAAGATCCCCTTCTTACATACTCCCAAAGGAATAGATGAAGGACTAAATCTACTAAACTAAGTCCTTTTTTTTTTAACAAAAATACACTCACAAGTTTATCTGAAGTTAGTATGACTTGACTTGATAAACTGACTCAATTAGTAAGTTGTAATTAAAAGTCAAAATTTTAAACCCTGAATAGGGGTGTCGCAATAAAACATTATTGACGATAACCTTAGTATTTAGAAAATAAAATATTGATATCATGTTAATGATACACATATGATTATTGTGTAAATAATCCAGCACTTCTTAAATCACACGTTTACAGACGCTCTCTCCTCCTTCCTACATTATCAAAGAGACAAAACGCACAATAAACAATGTACAAATGTAATTTGACTGATAGAATTGTAATTGTTTGAATTTTCAATCTGATATCGTGGCAGACCCTGACTGACCACTGCAGTGTCACTTGATTTTGATTTAACTTAAAGAGTCAGTTCACAAGACACGGCATCAAACGTTTTCATTGGAACCGTTTCTTTGACTTCAGTGTGTCTATTAATGTAGAGTAACTGGGACATTGTTTGTGAAAAGACAATTTGCTTAAATAAATATATAGAGGTTTTTATTTTAAGATTAATTAATATAATTTCATTCACCTCCACTGTATATGGGTGAAACCAAAACTATTTGAAAGACTAAATACCAAATTCAGAAAATCTGTTTTGGGTGAACGGACCCTTTAAAAATCTGTTCTATCTCATAACTGATTGGACCAAGAAGTATTGAATGGTTATTGAAGACTTCACCTTTTTTTCATACTAACTCCTCAATTCAACTCAATGTTGTAAATGTCATGGAGACCCTCACTCCTGAATTGAACCCGTCTTCCTTCATCTCAGCGCTCGAGGCTCAGCTCTACTGTCCTGTAATGGAGTTATAGATTAATGTTTTTATAGAGGGGTCAATACTTCCCTGTAAACCTGCAGGGCTGTATGCATTATTGATCTCTCCACAGAGGGATGTGTGTGTGTGTGTGTGTGTGTGTGTGTGTGTGTGTGTGTGTGTGTGTGTGTGTGTGTGTGTGTGTGTGTGTGTGTGTGCGTTTTCACCTACTCTTACACTTTAGACAACGCTAATAATAAAACATGATTAGGACATATATCAGCAGCTGACAGGTTTGTTCGATAGTGTTCGAAACAGATGCCAGATTATGATGGATCTCATCTTTGCCAAAAAGACAAGAAAAATCTGGATGCTCTTCGACCATTTCTCAATTCATTTAATGCTTGAGTTGTTGTTCAATTTGTTTATTTAGCAGTGGATTGACAACGCAGTAAAAACTGTGAAAACAAAATAATTAAATCCCATTTTAATAAAAGTATCTAAAGGAACGAGACACAAGGAAGCGATATCTGCTGCAGACTAAAAACAAAGAAATGCAAAGAATGCACTGTCAGCATAATTATTTATTTATAGAGCAAACATTTTGATTGTGTAGTCTGGATTTCATGTTCGTTTTATTAAGTGTCCAATTGCCATTTTTTTTTTTTTATCCCTAAAGAAAACATATTCCTCACCAGAACCAGAGACACAACTAGAACCAAGTTAAGAACGATAATGAAAACTGGAATTGTTCTTCAGGCATAAGTTGCAGTATATGAATGGATTTTACGAAGCAAATTCTGAGTTTTTCTGAAAACTTAAAGGGGACTTGAGCGGACACAGACCTCTGCACAGGCCATGCCCTATATCACAATGTTAACGAAAGTAAATACTATTAGGTGTATCCGATATTCACATCCGCTCAAACATTTAATGGATTCTTCCTTGGCCCGTGCTGCACCCTTCCACCAAGTTTCATGAAAATCAGGCTCGTAGTTTTTCCCTAATCCTGCTGACAAAAACAAAAATTTTAAATATAACCTCCATGCCAGCGGTAATTAGATGTTTAAATCACAGACTTATTAACAAATGTGTTTGTTATTTAGCTTCATATTTTACACCATGTTTCAATATTGTTTTGGATGAAGTTTTTTAGTACAGTATTGTTCTGTTTTTCTAAGAAACTGATGCTCAAAATTCATGAAACACAGGAAACTGAGAACAAGTGGAATTTTCTTTCCAATTTGAATTTAAGAAGAAATTATGTCTTAAAGGCTGAAGAGCCTGCACATAAATAGCCTTTTGTGCAGTTTTCTTTTCAGTATTTTGTGGTATTTTAGCCACCTGGACACTGCCTAGATGATACTGTTTGTTGTGAATACTCTAAAAGGTCACCCACCTCCTCATCAGACATGCCACTCCTTCACTGTACAACAGTGTCCAATAGAAGCTGATTAAAACTGGTTCTTGACAATATTGTCTCTGTTACACAATAGCAGACTGAGCTCAAAGTCCAGTGGTGAAGATATATATCTTCCGAACTGTCTATCTTTGTTTTCACAGGACGACAAGGATGGCGATATGTGCGAGGAGGAAGATCTGGATGGAAACAGAACAAATAACTCCGCCAACAGGAAGCGGCAGCTGTGGTGGGAATCCCGCCAAGGCACAGACGAGAAAAACGTACGTCAGGGTTGACACACGTGACTATCAAAGTATTGATTATTGGACATGTCATGAAGTAATCATCCTTTGGTTAGGATACCATTGTACAACACATATACACAATCCCATTGTTAACAAAACAAACAAACATCAATACATGCTTAAGAATTTATTTTACAGCCTTGAAATATAATGAAGATCTGTTGAGAATCTTTCAACAAGCCTGGCTGCTAAAAACCCAAATAACACAACTGATAACTGACGTTGACTTGGAAGAAATTGATTCAGTTTAGCTGTAACATAATAAGGTTTAATGGAAAAATCCTGTAATGTTTTAGTGCAATAATAGTAAAAATAAACATGAAACCTACTTTATTAAACTGTAAACTCAAGCTGTTACATTACATCTTGTTTGCCCCGAGCTTTCACCTTCTTAATAGACTCATCCCTGGAAAGATTTCAGCTGAAAATGCACACACACACACACACACACACACACACATTCTGACCTTGTTCCCATATCAAGGTCCGTAGTCTGTCTCCACCGGCCACCTCCTGAGGTTTAAAAGCTTTTAGGGTGTGCAGACACAGATGAGTGATGGGCTCGATTTACAGAGTAGTGCTGCTCGACTTTGTTCCTGCTTATCAGCGACTATAAAGAACAAGGAGGCCTTTGACTTCAGCAGCTCATCGATAACGCACCTTGCCTTGTATGCTCTTTTCTCCCCCTAGCTCCTCTCCACCCAGGATGGCTTCAGTACAACTGAGGTGGGGGCTGCTCTGGATGTGTCTTAAATCTGTGCATCTTACCCCCCTTCAACCCTCAGTGCTGCTGCAAGAAAATGAATCACTGCAAAGTGCTTTTCACACTGCACCCTCATAGAACAGAGTTATCCTTAACCTGTGTTTCAAACTTCATGATTAGCTCCTTTTCCCACCGTGTCTGTCGGCCTAGAAGCACTGTATAGACTGTAATACACCTCGGTTGTCGCGCTGTCATCAAAAACCGCTGCGCTCAAGGGCCTTTGAGTTGGTAACATGGCAGATGTCATGAAGATAAAAAGCTGTTTGTGATGTTTAGAGTTGTGCAGGGATGGCGTATTTTCGTAGGCCAACCTGGAAGTTTGCACCGCACTGGTTCCCTCGACAAAAAGCCAACGAGGCTTTTCCTTTGGATTATTGCTGAAAATAAGCTCTGTGGCAAACCAACGTTTATAATACTTATAATATAACGCATTTATTTCAGCGAGATAATCTTAACAAATGAACATCACTTAGACTAGAGACGAACTACACAAGGGTCACATGACTTCATGTCACCACCACGAAGCTGAAGGCGGACTAGTGTTCGCCGAGATGCCGCGTTGTATTCTCATTTAGCCACTTGTTAGCAACAGCCTTTTAAAGACAAGAGAAGAAAAATCATCCAGATTCACAAGCGGGATATTTACGGAGGTATTTTATATCTTAGAACAAAATGTCTCATCAGGTTGCGTTAACCACAGACTTTATTTTTGACATCTAATCAAAAACCCATTGAAAAAACCCATCGACTTTTGAGATGAGGGAACCGGAAGTGCAAAAATAATAACTTGTTTCCAGGTTTTAGGACTCATTCCTATTGTGAATTTTTAAGGAAGGAATCATATCTGGTGAATATAGGACAGATTTGGATGAAATGGTCAACCTGCCATGTTTAAAAGTCAGTAGAAAGTGAAGATTTTATGAGTCAAACTTTTGTCTGAGGCACCTCCAAAAAAGTGTGTAACTAGTATTTCCCAACCTTCCAAATGCACAGAAAGGTATTTTAGAAAATGCTTGTTTGCTCTGGGTTATAACGCAGGTTGTGTGTCGTTAAAATAAAGACTGTGCAGTGTGAAAAGTAGAGGAAATCCCTATACTGCCCTACAAAGACAAAATGTGGTAACTAAGCTGCAAACAAACTAACTGCAACTAACAAAAAGCCACATCTACAATCTGCTTCTACCTGGCAAATGAATAAAATATCCTGTTGGTGAATCATTTGATAAACACAAAAGCAGTTATACCGGTTTGCCTTTGTGGGGCAGGAAGCAGTACAATAGCGTGATCCCATAACAAACCTGTTCCTCAGTTACTTTTTTTATGTAATTTGTGATGATGATCTACAGGCTGGGCCCACCTCAAATGGGACGTCCTTTGACTTTGTCACAACTGAGAATGGACCAGTCTGTCTGGACTTGTATTCCACCCCTCAGTATAAAATGGACCAGCCCAGTGACGTAACAGGTGAGCCGTTTACCGCCTGCGTCTTCTCTCTAAATGTCCTTGAAAAGATCCAACTGAATGACATGAATATTTACATATTCAACATATATTTACTTTTAATCTAGTTCACAACGTGTGCATAATGTGACAATAATGTGTCACGCATTTTTTATTCGTCTCGGGTGCTGAAACGGAAGGATACACCTGTGCATCCTCGTTCATAGCTCCTCTGGCAAGCCTCCTCTTTCCTTGCTCCTCGGGATGCATTTTAGGAATTGAGACGTCCTTGCATGAGATTGATTTCTGGGACACAGGAAGGAGGACGGAGGAGAGAGGAGACGAGGAGGCACAAAATAGAAAAATTATTAGAATGGCTTGTCTATACTTACATCCTAAACTAGCACTGCTGCCATATGGACATTTTGTAATGCATATACATTATTACAGTAAGCTACCTTCTTAAAAGAGCTATGAGGTTGAGACAAACTATGAGACTAATTTTTAGAAACAACTTCTAAAACCAGATTGATAAAACTCACATTTTATAAGCAACTTTTTTCAAAAGTGAGGCACAAGGGTCATCTCAATAATGCCACAGAGTACCGTAACTATTCTAACTGTCAGTTGTGTTTTTATGTCCAACCAGAAAAGAAGGAAGAGGTGCGTATTCCCCCGGAGGATTTGCCGTTGGACGAAGGAGAGGAGAAGTCTGAGGGAGGAGAGGACGGGATGAAGAAGAGAGGAGTCGGTGCGATGGTCAAAATCTTCCGCTTCATCATGAAACAGAGCTACATCTGTGCTCTCATAGCCATGATGGTGAGTACTGCAGCCCACAGATGGTGTAACCTGGGAGCCTCAGAAACGGGCTTCTGCTGCATTTGTGTTGTGTATTTGGATGTCAGAAAGGAAAGCATCCAAAACTGCGAATTTAAAAGGTACCATTTACAAACTGTTGCAAAAACAACTCTCTTTAAGTGGTGTTGGCTGGGTCAGTTTTAATGTAATTTACAAAAAATGAAATCCCCAAAGAACTGTTTTTTTTGTTTTTCACCTTGTGGTTTATATTTACAGTTTAATTTGACATTATTGCTCCCTTGGAAAGAACTGCTGAGAATTGTATTAATTACAGGAAAAGTAGAGGCAAGGTTCTGAGACAGTTATTTGAGTTAGAGTTTTTTAAGTATAAATTACAACTACTTGTATTTTCCTTGAGTATTTCCCTTTTATGCAACTTTATACTTCCACTCCACTACATCTCAGAGACAAAAATATATAACTTTTTACTACACTACATTTATCTGACAGCTTTAGTTAATTTTCTTATTGTAGTTTTTGGTCTTTTTCCTGTTCAGTGAAAACCCTGTATCTCCAGATTTGTGGATTTTGAATATTTGCAATAAACTGAAGGATGAAGTATTTCTTTGTGTTGAGAAAATCTTCCTACTACTTAATTTAAATAAAGTATTTAAAAAGCCTCTCAGATCAGCGGGAAAATGCGTTGTCACAAAGCTGAAAAAAGGGATATTTTTTCTAAACTCATAAAAAGTTGACTTTTTGGAGATATGTTCTCACAGGACAGCGACGCTACAAACATATGATGTTCTCTTAGCAGGAAAATACAACATACACCTTAATGCAGCAGTAATATGAATCCAAGAACATCATATATAATGGTAATGACATTATACTGCACAATGAGTAGTTTTACTTTTCATATCTGAAGCAATTCTTTACCTGCCTACATAGTTTCACTTAAGCAAGGTTCTGAGAGCAGGACTTTTACTTGTACTGGAGTGTTTTCACAGTGTGGTATTAATACTTAATAATTAATATGAACACTTCTGCCACCACTGCTAAAATAAATGACACATTCAGCGATGTCACGGGTCATGTAGTGCCTCTGTAAGGGATCTTTGTATTTTACCTTCATTAGCTCTTCATCAACAGCAGTGTTTAACCTGTTCTGTGATTTGTTCTGTTCAGGCGTGGAGCATCACATACGTCACCTGGCTGACGTTTGTCTTCCTCATCTGGTCTTGCGTGCTGTGGATGGTGAAGGACAGGCGGCGTTACGCCATGCTGTCCTCTCCCTTCATGGTGGCCTACGGCAACCTGCTGATAGTTCTGCAGTACATTTGGAGCTTTGAGATCATGGATCATGACAAAGTCCTTGGGTTCTTTGTCAAAAAGGACAACCCTTTCCACTCACTTTCATCCAAGGTTTGGGCGTTAAACACAAAGCATTTTCTCAATTTTGACATTGCCATGTCTTTCTGTCTCCTATAAATCAATGCAATCACTTAAACAGACCTTTGGATTGAGTGACAGCTTGTGATCTATAATATGTGATGCAATAGATATACTCTGTATGCAGCTAATGGAATATACTGTCAAACTGTGTCTCTCTGATAGTCAATTAATTCATTATTTCTGAATGGCTCAAAGACCTAAATGTGTCGAGAATAAAATGTTATACGCCAGTTGATCGCCATAGACTTGCAATGGTGTGTTTAATATGGCTCATACTACAGATTTATTAAACAGTGCATGTGTCGGTGTGCAATTCTACTTCACACCTGGGTCGAATTGTATTCTTGTGTTTGTTTTAAGTTTGGAAACTCGCCCATATTCTGCTAAAGTAAACGTAAATTATTTCGTTGTTCATCTTTTCTTTTCTGTTTGTTTCAACATGTTATTTATTGTGTGTAGGTCCTGTGTCTCCTGAGCTTTTGGCTGCTGCTAAGACAAACGCTGACCGAGAGAGAGGAAAAACAAAAGGATGACAGCGCTGGTCTCTCAGATGTTTATGTGGATGATCAGATGAAGAAGGGTAAGCCCTGGTCTCCCATACGTGTGAAAAGATACTAACCAAAGATTGAGGTTTGCTTTTGTTTGGAAGCCTTCAGCTTTATTCATCATATTGTGCTCTTTAGTTTATTTTCGAGGGAGGAATGCTAAGGCTGTTCTGCATGCCATCCAGATTCATACCCTCCCTACTTTAGCCACTTTAGTCACTTGTTGGCATCATGTTTCATGTAAATGATCCATTTGTTGTGGCTCATGTCAAAGATATTGCCTTAAAATTTGAGTTGGTATGTCAGCTTTTTAATCGAATAGACATTCCGGAAAATCTCAAACCATTGTTCTTTCCCTGGAGACTCAGCTTTATACCAGTTTCTTGTCATAGCATTTTTGCTGGCTATAAGTAGACATTTTGCCAGATATCTATCTCTCTCTCTTGTCCAGCCTCCTAAAAGTTCCCCGGGTACATCACAGTACAGTTGTTTGGAACAACACATCCCAACCTATAATATCTTTAATAGTTGCATTTACATTATTGTAGAAAGGCATTAGTTTAGTCGTCTGATTTTCATCTGAGTCGTTATGACAGAACTATGTTTTGCCGACAATCTATTTACTGGTTGTAACAACAAATGTGGTTTAATACTACATTATAATACATAATACTAAATATTGCAATACTCTCATGAGTGAGCCATAGGCTCAATCGCCATGGGGTTACCTCATTCGGCAGTAGATGGTGACTTTACAGGCATTCATTTAAATGAAAAATCTTGAAGATTATTACTTTAATAAACACTCGAAAATTATATGTGCTTACAACTACATTGTAGTGTATTATGAATCTTCAATTAAATGTTTATCTACTGCTTGTAAATGCCAAATAAAGTAGATTACAGTTAAGTGTTACCAAAACTTTAAAAGAAAATATACTTTCAAACTAACTAGACTATACTGCAATCTATTGCTAATCAAAATTAATGTAATTTGTTCATCTTCCTTTCTTGTTTTCAGTTTTTTTGGAAAGGTCTTAAACACATTCAGCTTCCTATTGTACTTCACTTGTGCAGGTTGTTTACTATATGTACAGTATAAATGTGTGTAAATGTAGGTTAGTCAGGCAACTAGTATCAGTATTAGTCAGTCAGTGCAGAGTTTTCTGATTCGCTGCTGTGTTTTATAGAGGAAGAGGACTCTGAGGAGGGAGGGGAGCAAGACATCATGCAGGTTTTGGGCAACTTAGTCATGGCTCTGCTGGTGAAATACTGGATCTACATCTGTGGTGGCATGTTCTTCTTTGTCAGCTTCGAGGGAACAATCGTCATGTACAAGATCATCTACATGATGATGTTCCTCTCCTGTGTGGCGCTCTACCAGGTAACAAAACACCTGTGATTGTCAGTGCCTTGCACACATACTGTATGTAGCCACATATTACCAATCTCAAATTCCCCCTCAGTTGTCTTCATTAAAAAAAAAAACATTTTATTTAAATGTATTGTACTGTATCTTCTTATTAGCGCATGATTGAAGACACACACAATGTTGAAGGAAATCTTACCACTTTTTATGGCTGCTCTGATGTGTCAAACCTATGCACATTTCTAAATACACAGTACCTATTTATTGAC
The DNA here is from genome assembly GCA_016806645.1 of Ophiodon elongatus. Classification (NCBI taxonomy): domain Eukaryota; kingdom Metazoa; phylum Chordata; class Actinopteri; order Perciformes; family Hexagrammidae; genus Ophiodon; species Ophiodon elongatus. The sequence continues at coordinate 77,990 of JACSYO010000808.1, forward strand.
AATTCAGTCAGACATATATATGACTTTTAATAAAATTGAATAAATTATTCTTTATTTGCACAAATCTCCAGACAAAATGTTTCTTTTATCGTTGTACTGTATGTGTTTATTCCAAACTTAGCATATGGGTGGGACGCAGAAAAAATTTCTATTTTCAATTTCCCAAAGACAGAAGGTGCTGACAATGTTAATATATCCTAAAGTTTGTGTACAGCAGGCTCCCAAGCCACAGTGTATTCTCAACTGTTTTATAACCCCTACTTTATTTATTTATTTACCCGTAATCCCCATTAGTCACTGCCTGTGGTCCATACGAAAACACTACGTAACAATGTAAAGACAAATATGTAATAAAATCCGAAGCAAAAGGTGAAGAAAAATAAATGAAAACAAGGAAAGTACATCCAAAACAGCAACAAAGAAAACAATTAATTAACAACTATAAAATGACATTATTTGCCGTATTTGCCCACAAAACAATACTTTCGTTTTTAGAAAAATTAGAACTAACTTTTTAGTCCATGTCCACATTACAGCTGCTTGTAATTCCCTATCCAATGCACTAGACAGTTCTCCAATTGATAACGCTGGTAAATATAGCGTTGTATCATCTGCATACATAACTGCTCTTGCTTGATTGGGAACAAGAAAGGTCTTTGGTGAATAAAGAAAATTGTAATGGTTCCAATCATCTTCCTTGTGGTACACCACATTGTAACTCCTTCACATTTGAAAATCTACCATTATGATATACATATTCTAATACATATTCCTGTATTAGATATTAAATAATTGTTACCAAACACAGAGCTGTCACTCTAAATCCAGATGTCTTCTGTGCTCTTTGATTAATTTAATGGATAGTAGCTGTTAATGTCAGAGAATGTATAACCCCTGAAATGTAATTAATACAATTATTCTTATCTAGGTGCACTATGAGTGGTGGCGAAGGATCCTGAAGTACTTTTGGATGTCGGTGGTGATGTACACCATGCTCGTCCTCATCCTGGTCTACACCTACCAGTTTGACAGCAATACCTTCTGGACCAAAACATTGGCAATGGATACAGAGAGGTGAGGGACTCTGAATCACCTGCTTTATAGGAATACAAAAAAAAAATTTTTGTAGTCACATATGTTGATGAAATTTCATGGAATTTGAAATACTGGTAGTTACAGAAGCCCTGAGAGGCAAGTGAGAATAAAAGTTCTGGTGATATATTTTTTAAGTCTGATCCAAACTGTTTTCTCCCAAGTGTCTATGACATCAGAACAGGTGAAAATAAATTTGGCTTTGTTTGCTGTTGTAATACTCGTTCTGGCCACAAGAGGCTGAAGTGCACCACTACCCCATGTCCTGAATAAGACTAAAAGCATTCACGTTTTCTTCCAAGTGAGTTTTAATTTCCCCATGCAGTCTAAAAACAAGGAACACAATATTGTGTGTTAGCAAGTTATGTAACATTGCTGTCATGTCTTCTTTTGGCTAGAATGTACTTTAATCAGCGTTAATGTGCCGTTAGGGAAAACATTAATACTTTTAGTCCTATTAAGAAAATGGGGTAGTGGTGCACCTTAGCCTCTTGTGGCCAGAATAAGTATTACAACAACAAACCCTTTTCAAAATGATCCTGAAAAACATTTACCTACATAAAATGTTTTTAACCTGTTTTCAAAGATGATCTTTAGTCAAAAACACAGGATAGAAAATAAGTTAGACCAGACTTAGAAAATGGATCACCAGAATTCCCCTTTTTTTTCTCACCTGCCTCTAAGGGCTTCTAAAGATAGTTGCTTCGACACACAACGTTTTCAAGACTCTCGCCTGCAGTCAAATGTAAATGTTAAATGTTGACGTGAAGAAGAGCTTGATAGTATAACATTTTTAATAAACATGTTCAGCCTATGTTTTTTTTAACAATTGAGAACAGAAACATGCAACATTTAAAAAAAAATACATTATACAATTACAATTTGTTGAAGGAAATGTGTGATAGTATATTACAATAATTATACCACATAAACTTTAATTTTATAACAACCAGCAATGACAGAATAGCATTTCATTGCCTTTATTGCCTTTAATTATTTAAAACAAATTGAAATTGTATTGACCTTCTTTTGTTCACCTCACTCAAAAAAAGATGTGAGCTCAAGTCTCGTGCTTTTTTCATTTTTTTCCCATCTATGCAGCTTGGAAGACCTGGGCCTGAAGAGGTTTTTTGCTGCCAAGCTGTTTACCAGGATTTTCATTCCCACGTCTTTCCTGTTGGTGTGTATTCTCCACCTGCACTACTTCCACAACCGCTTCCTCGACCTCACCGATCTCCAGGCTGTAGTGGCCAAAGAGGAGAGCACTATCTACAGGTGAGAAAACGTTCTGTTTATTTTCTTTGGTTCAAACCATAATTGAGAAGTTGACTTTTTTGTTCTTTTTTATCTGGTTTGTGTAAGTTCATACAGCTGAATTAGAAACAAACTGTGTATTTTGAACAAAAGTAATAACAAAAGGTTGTTCATAAACAAACAGATCTAATTCCAGTCGCTCTACTTTTTGCTTTGCAGAGTTTATTTACAGTCTTTGGTGTTAAATATCCTGAGAAATGTACATTTGAAATTCCATAACTAGTAGGCCATTGGTTTGATCCCTTGCTGTCTAAAAATCCTGTTTCAAAATTAAATACATCATATTGAGGAAGTAATATATTATTTCATTGGATCTTTAAAAACATACCGCTGAATATGGACCAGACTACAGTTATCCATGGATTATGTTTGTATTGTAAGGCACTTTAAAGGGACAGTTCAACCCAAAATAAATGTTCCTCTTACCTGTAGTGCTTTTTTATCAATTTAGGTTGTCATAGAAAAACTCAACAGCAATGAATCATGACCCAGTTACTCAAGATAATCCACAGACCTTGTTGTGAGCAGTTTCATGTCGGAGCTATTTTCTTTATACCGAACTACACCTGCCAACAGCATCCCTGTGAAGAAGGAAGCGTGCATCTACTCGTGGACGAGAGGCTCATGCTCTTGACAGCGCGCGATGTGAACATTAACGACGTCCTCCTCGGCTGAGCTGTAACGTTAGCTAGCTGAGTGGCGCTTGGTGAGCTAGTAGTATCAAGTATAGATGCACTGCGTCAGAAAATGTAATACACTGGAAAAAGTCAGCTCTCAAAAACATGAAGCAAAATGATCTGCCAACAGAACAGGACAATTACCAAGATTTTTTTAAACAAATAAAAAAATGTAGTCTTAAAGAACCCACAGATATCTTAAAACTAGTGCGACAAGACTAAAAACAAGTACAAAGATGATGTATTTTCTAAATATGTAGGAAAATGTGCTTCACTGAAATAAGGCTATGTGACGTGCATATACTGAATCACCACTTGATAAAACTGAATGCTGGTAAATAATACTGAAGAATGCCCCTTAAAAATACTTACTGACAATATGCGCATGTTAACAGACCTTAGTTGAGCGTGAAGTGAAAACATTCATCCCTTTTCATCTCACACCGTTCTGGATAATCACACTTAACACACCCTGTTAAACACCCATTATAACCACTGTTCTCATCACACGTCTGTCATTGTGTGCTTTGTTGTACTCTCCGTGTTAGAACATTCAAATTTCCACAGTCTGTGTTGTGGTGTGTGTTTAACTTTACGGCGGTGTTGTTGTGGATTTTCCATATTTTTGCTGCTGCTTGCTTAGCCCGTCTCTGCTCTGCTTCTCTGTGTGACCCGCTGCCATCTCTCCTCTGCCACCCTTTCCACACAGCCACGCTAAAGTCAATGGTCGTGTCTATCTGATCATGAATAGGTGGGTATCTGCTCGCTTTCTGTGGCATCCCTCACCATCCCAGTTCACCTCTGAGCCTCAACTTCCTCTTCCTGTTGCAATACAACTATTTCCCCCCTCACCGACTTGTCAGTGTTACCTTATTTTTGCCAATGATGATACGTTGATGATCTTCTGAAATATCTTACTCCTGGAGTTTAGGTATTTGACTGACATGAATGGTGTTCGTTTTCAGGTTTTTTGTATTATTATTTTGCCTGTAGCCTTCTCTTTTTGGGTTCACTATTAACTTTCTGGATCTTTAACTCCCCTCCAAACCCAGCACAGCCTTTTTCCCGAAAAAAAACCTTCCACTTCTCTCTAAGAGTTTCACAGACTGTCAAACAAGCATGTTTGAATCTTAAAGAACTGTTCTTCCCTCCCAGTATTTTGCCACACACCCACTTCTCTGCACTGACTCCCAGAAAATTACCCCACTCCTGAAAAAGCTTGTCTACCCCAAACCACACAAGCCTTTTGGCCAGTTTTCATGCATTTTAATAAAACTACGTGGATCTTTTCAAGTGATTTCAAGTGTCAGCGTCAGCCTGCCTTTGTTGGTGTCTCTCCTCTCTGTTCATCTTGACTTCTGTGTAACTTTATTGTTCTGAGCAGCATCAAGCAAAAAATTCCCACTCAACACAGCAAGTAAGTGCGACCACTGGATAACGAAAATGCTTAGCTTGATATGCGGCCGGTTCATGCAAGCCAAACCCGACCTTTGACCTTTCCCCATTGCCTGAGAAGAATTTAAAGGGTTAATGCCGCCCTTCAGATGCTACCATTATTCTCCTGCAAGAAGAAAAAAATCCTCAAACGCCATAAAGAAAATCAAACAACATAGATTGTTTTAAAGAATGCAGAAGGAATGTGCACTGCTTATGGATCGGTTTCATGCCTGATGAAATGCTGCTCTGTTGTTCAGTTAGTGGACACAGCTGGTGATTCCTATCTAAACATTTGCATCAGAGCCTTTTGACAACCACCTGGAGTCATATGTATGAATGTGTGTTGTATTTATATACTTATGAGGACAGAATGCCTTCAAAAAGATGTAAGGAAATTAGACATGATAAATTATGTGGAAACAATAGGTGGATTTTTCTCCCTGCCTTGATTTCTTTAAATTGCTGTGAGCATTAAGATCAGATTCCGATTACTTTCTAATGGGTTAAAGTTAAGGTCACTTCAGTGGGAGTATTTTAGTTTTTAGCATGTTTTTAAGTCGGAATGATAAAGGAGTAGGTCAAATTTTCACAGGTAAAGAAATATGCTCTCCACTTTCTCTAAAGGCTAGAGGCTTAAAAAGCTCAAAACCTAACATATATTTTATAATTGATAATTGAAAGACAATAAGTATAAAATATATTCCGAGCCAAGGCCGACTGCGGATCCATCCCCATGTTCTGTGATCGTGCGGCAGCTATTGAGCCTTTCATCAAGTGCAGACCACATTTTAATGATATGACGCCTTGACTCCTCTTTTTAGTCTTCTTCCAAGTAGTCCTGAAGTTACAAATTAGAACCCCATCGCCAACACCAATCATTGCACCAGTTCTGATTTTATTTAATTTATTACTGGAAGATTGTGTGCTCCAGAAAAGCTACTAAATGCACCTGTGTGGTGAGACTTTTGTCAACTGCTAGTTAGTAGTTCAAAATATTGCCCCGAAAGAAAGACTCCTAAAAATGCACCAAAATAGAACATCAGGCAATTTAAGGTCCTCATAAGTATAGAGATACAGATGTATGTGTGAGTCTGCATGCATGTGTCTGTAATAACTTATTCACATGTCTTCAGACTGGTGCACCAGGATGGCAGCCTGGCAGACCTCACCATGCTCAGCGCCAACTCGGGGGAGGCCACGCTGTCCAGAGAGGAACAGGATCCGCAGGAGAAGCAGGAGGAGCAGGCAGAGTGGGAGAAGGAGAAGGAGCAGGCCCTGGTGGTGATGATGTCTCACACTGACATGACTGGCAAGAAGCCCAGGAGTATCTCTGACCCGCGGCAGTCCAGCACAGAGGAGAGCCAACCCTTCAGCACAGGGACGGAGCCAGAGCCGAGCACCGAGCAGAGCTCAGGTACTGAGCAGCTGCAACACAGCAGGTCCACAAACTCCAGCAAGACACTGAATATATACAGTGAATCATGTTAGGGCTGAAACTCACTATTATTTTCATTATAAGTTAATGTGTTCAGTATTTTCTTTGTTAATAATTTCACCAGTCAGAACAGCTATCAAAATCTTGTAGACAAGATATTCAATTCAATTCAATTCAATTTATTTTTGTATAGCCCAAAATCACAAATTACAAATTAGCCTCAGAGGATATCAGTTTGATAGTATTGTAAATGTAAAGCTTTTATTCACGGCAAAGAGTGGCATTTAAAGCTACAATATTTAACTACATTAGAAACTTGACTTGCTCATCCTACCTCCCTCCTCATCAGTTTATATAGAGTCATGCCCAAAAACCTTTCTCAGTCACTGTCTGATGAAGAAGCAGATGGTGAATGAAGCCAGGCTGGAATAACAAAAACACTGTACTCAACTCGTGCATTGTTAGATTTGAATGGGAATCTGCTGCACTTTTAGCTTTGCTGTCTGAGTGGTGGCTTTCTGGGATGAAAAACAATCAAATGATGTCCTCCAGTGTGGTACTATACTAATTAGTGTGCCTCTAGAATAGCATTATCGTACAGAGCTGGATGAAAATGCTGTTTACCATTTCGGACATGGCTACGAAGGTGCTTGTGTTTAATGTGCCTGAGAACAAACAAATATCAAAACAAATTCATATGATAATAAAAATGCTCATCTAGAGGCTGTGTTGCTGATCACGTTTCAGACTTGTATTTAAACACTTCAGCGTCTCATGTGTTTCCCTCCAAAGTACATTGAAACTCCACACATGTTTCTCCCCTCAGTGTGTTTACAGCTGAGGCTCACGTGTCATGAGCGCAGAGACCTTTTCTCTCAGATCTCTCTCAGCCTGAAGCTCTTCAGTTTGCTCAAAAGACATATGTTGCATACAGTCTTTAAAGGCCAAAGCTCTCTGAGAGAAGCTCAGTCTGCTGCCCAAGTATCTGCTGCCTGCACTCTCACCAGCCAGCCATTAATCATCCTGAGTAAAGCTGTAAAAATCTGTTGTATTGAAGATTTTTGGGTTCAGTAAGATTTACTTCTGTTCTGTCACAGAGTGTAGCTCAAGTGGTCACTTTCGCCCATTACATCGCCCCGCTAAAGCCAACTAACGCAGCACTATTAGCATATTTACGCGGACAGTCACACTGGTCTTAAATTATAATGCTGTTTATATACACAGAAAATAAAATAGGGGATAAAGCACAACACTGCAGGGCCTCTCAGTTTATAATGAGCTCTAAGCTATATGAGCTATATGCCCTCTCAGAGTTTTCTTATCCAAACAATGGGGCCTCTATTAAAACCTAAGATTTTGTGAAAACATACACCCACCAAACTGTGGCTGGAGGTTTTATATCCTTTGTGAGAATATAAAACCGAATATTAAGTTGTCATTCTCCGGTAATTAAAGCAACACTTTCGAATGTGTTTGTTAATACAGATGTTAGCTGTGCTTTCGTACATCTTGACATACTGGAAAATATTACATTAACAATCATTTTACAGTTTCAGAATACATGTAAAATACATGTTCAGCTGTTAAGTTGACCCCGTAAAATGGTATACATGTTGAAATTTCTCTTTACCTCACCAACATGCAGATTGTCACATGTCACTCCCATTTTACTCTTCTAACGCACACAATAAAAACCTAATTTCTGTTTGCTGGATGGATTTTAATGTGAATACCACTTATGAATCAGAGATTTATTATTCATATTAATATAATTATTTGTAGGGCTGCAACTAAGGATTATTTCCATCATCAAATAATGTATATATTTTTTCTTGATTAATCGTTTGGCTTTTAAAATGTCGGAAAATAATAATTCCTAAAGCTCAAGTTGACATTTTCAGATACAGCAAAACCCAATAGTATTCAGTTTATTATAATAGAAAAAATTCAACATTTAAGAAACTGGAATTATGTTATTTTTTTGCCGTTTTGGTTAAACGATTACTTTATTATCTTTTGATGGACAAATCAATACTTTGTTTATTGGATTTTCAAATATGAAATAATTGCACTTGTACGTTTTTCAGTAGGAGTACAGAACAACAATACAATTAAACAGGGTAGTCGCAGAGGGAAACAAAAATTCAAAACAAAAAAGTGATTATATATATATATATATAATATGGTGATAAAAAAAAGAAAGACAACTATAAACAAAAATATATGAGTGCTAGTGTTGTCAGAGTCTGATTATCTAAAAGATGTTCAATGTCATGGCTGAATATTTACTCCCTCAATATTGGACCAATTAAAAATAATTGTTGTCCCCATTAGTTACGACATCATATTATCAGTCTGCTCCAGCTTGAGTTGGTGTTTTGAGAAGACATCAAAGCAAAATGCTGGTAGAGGAATAATGGTGTTCAAACTGAGAACATACTGCCGTAATTAAAATATAAAACATTTTCCATTTGCACTTCTTCAGTGCTGCTGTTTTTCCATTTAAGTGTATCTGTTTTTTTGTCCCTGCTTCTTCAGATCTGAAGAATAAATGGCACCTGGTGGTCGACCGTCTGACTGTGCTCTTCCTCAAGTTCCTTGAGTATTTCCACAAACTGCAGCTGCTCATCTGGTGGTTACTGGAGATCCACATCATCAAGATCGTGTCCTGCTACATTGTCCTGGTCTCTGTCAAAGAGGTATGAAAGCATGAGGTTACAATATAGGGAACAATGATCAATATCTGCAACAACAACAAGGAATCACACTATCAATCGGGTTTGAGTTTGATTGAGTTTGATTTGACTGCTTAGATTCTCATGAGCATGCACGTCATCCCGCGTGGCATAGAAGGCGTCCAGATGGTCCTGCAATTCATATTCTTGGCCTTGATTCTACCGACTGCTATATTGTTATCAGGTTTTTTAAACTTCCAAGTAACAGCCTCAAAAATCCAAAGTCGGTAGGGTTATAATCTAGTTAGATCTTTTTTTGTTCAATCTACTTTTGAAAACCCAGGAAGTCAAAACTTGTGCAAGTTTACTGTTTGTAATTCTGTGTTTCCCTTGTGCTACTCCCAAAATGGAAAATCCTATTTATTATTTGTACATGTGTTTACTTATATTAGTCGTTGATTTCAAAATGTTTTGGTGCATGCCAAATGTAGTTAATGATGTTTGGACGGTAGATAAAAGTTTGTTTAAAGTGAATTTTACATCATCTGGTTTAACATTGAGCCAGGTGCTACACTGTCAAGATTTCTTCACAAGGCCATTGATTTGTTCGTAAATTAAGGACTATCATGTCACGATCTTCTATAACTAAGTACATTTAATTCAGTTCTGAGGCAAAGAGTTATTCAATTTAAACATCACAAGTACCTACAGTTACATTGGGCATTGCTCACATTTTCTTGGTTGATTTTATTGCTCTTACACTCTCACCTGGTCTCTTGCAACACTGTGACAACTTGAACCAATTTGAAATAAACCAGGATTTTCTGTTACACTGCAGACTTGCCAGATAATAGTCTGGGGGTATTGGGGCGAACTGTAATAGCTGTTTTCTTGCCATCAGGGCTCTTTGAGTTTGGCACAAACTGACTGAGAGGTTTAGTCTGGATAAGCTGCGAAGGCTTTTAAATTCTTATTAAAACGCACTTTTATAGACTTAGATTTATGTAATATAATGATCTTTTATTCCTGGTTCTTGACTTTTTTTTATTTGCCTCACATTATTCTTCTCTTTTTTTTCACTTTGTTTTATGTAAAGGGCTATGTCAAAGTGTTTAGAAACTTGTAACACAAAAATAATAATAATACTAGTCGTTGTAGTAGAATGAGGATGAAGAAAAAGAGAATGTCAGTGAAAAAAAAGATGTATGTGAGCTGTTTTTTCTGTCCTCATCGCCTTTATTGTCTCCTGTGCAGGTGTCTTTGTTCAACTATGTGTTCCTAGCATCATGGGCCTTTGCACTGCCCTTCAGCCAGTACCGTCCCCTTGCCTCCAGTGTTTGCACTGTCTGGACGTGTGTCATCATCGTATGTAAAATGTTGTACCAGCTGAAGACTATAGACCCCGATAAATACTCAAAGAACTGCTCTATGGTGAATAAAATCAGAACATGCTCTTTGACCGTTGTTGTAGACACTACACACTGCTAAACGTTATGTTTACTATCAATAGCTGAAGTAAGAATACATTTTTACTACAGTCATACAATTATATTTTCTGTCCACAGCCAGTAAGCTACTCAGAAGACAAGGTTGAGGAAATGCAGAAGTCTCTGCTGTATAAAGGACCAGTGGATCCAGCCAACTGGGTCGGCCTGGAGAAGTCTCCTGACCTTCTGGGCTATCTCAGGGTGAGGAGTGGAAACTTTCCTCAGCTGAACGTTTGCAGCATACACATAATATCATCACAGCAAGGGAAGAACAATTCATGAAACTATGATCATGAAAATAATGGAATTTGTTAAAGGAATAGTTTGAAATTTCCGGAAATAGTTATAAGAGGAGGTTGATACTACTTTCAAATCTGTTCTCTGGAGTGAACAGCCGGTTAGCTTAGCTTAGCTTAAAGACTGGAAACGTAGAGAAACAGCTAGCCTGGCTCTGTCCAAAGGTGACAAAATCTGCCTCTCGGCATCTCTAAAGCTCTCTAATTAACACATTATATCTCATTTGTTTAATCCGTGCAAAAAAAACGTGTTTAAGTGTAAAAATGTAAATTTCTTTTTTTACAGGGTGGTTGTGACTCCAGGAAGTCACTGCTCCTTTAACAGTCACAAAACAAGTATTTTCTTTATCAACAGGGACTCAAATGTTATGTTAAAGGATTACTTCACCCCCAAAATGATCGTGTGTACATCAATCACTAATCCCGTGTTTCATTGAATGATTGATTGTCTAATTTTAAAGGACGACTTTTGCACAGGGAATTTCTGCTTCTTCCTTCTGGACGGAGGTATTTAGTCCCACGGTGCAGAACAAAGCGGTATAAAAACAGCTTTGTTCCAGCGGCCATCAATTGTAACGGTGCATTGATTTGTAGTTTTATCTATTTATTTATTGTTGTCTGTGTCGATTGTAATGTATGTCAAGATGGATGCCTCTCTTTCTTTGCAAAACAAGTCTACCTACGGGTGCAAATAAAAGTAACCTGATTGATGTCAAGATAAAGAGCACTTTAGTTACAGTACGTTCAAACTCAGCTTTTGAGTATAAAATGTCAGAAAATATGACAAATTTCCATCACAAGTTGCCGGAAATTAAATAGGTAAAAAAGTCAAAATAAGTCTTTTTTTTTCTGTTGAATCAGTTATTTAATTTTTCTTTTTTTTCAATACATATTTAATATATACATGATACATATTTAAAGATATTCTCCATCTGTGCAGAACAACCTCTTGATGCTGGCTCTGTTAGCGTTCGAAGCGACCATTTATCGCCATCAGGAATACTTCAGACTGAGAAACAAACTGTCGCCTCCCGCTGCCAGGATTATCTTCCATGACATCACGCGGCAGCATCTGGACATCGGCATCATCAGCTTCATCAAATACTTCATCAACTACTTCTTCTACAAGTTTGGACTTGAGGTTGAGACGAGTGAAAAGAGCTAAAAAAAATGTATGATTTTATCCGAAAACATCACTTCATGTTTGCGTTCCTTGTGTGTTTCTCTCAGACGTGCCTGCTGTTGGTGGTCAATGTTATCGGGCAGCGTATGGACTTCTTCGCCATGCTTCACGCCTTTGCCTTGATCACAGTCATGTATAGACGCAGGAGGAAAGCCATCGCTGAGATCTGGCCCAAGTACTGCTTCTTCCTGGCCTGCTTACTGACCCTCCAGTACTTTGTCTGCATCGGGATCCCACCAGCAGCCTGTAAAGGTATGTGTGACCTACTCGGCCACTTTGTACTTATTGGTATGATTTTAAGCCACAATAAACTACTATAATTGTCAATGGCGTTATCGTCTAGTGTATACAATGTCAAAGAATTGTGACAAATGCTCATTTGAAGTTATTTAAAGACATCTTTGAATTTCTTGTTTTGTTCGATTTATAGTCCCAAACCCACAATATTGAAATTATAATGATATAAATAACAGAAAAGCAGCTAATTTTCACATTTGAGGAGCTCAAAATGACAAACGTTTAATATTTTAATAGATTATCCGAGGTGTTTTTCGTTAATTTTCTGCCCTTTAACTATTATTTTGTATCACAGTACTATGATCTATGATTGATATCTTTGTTAAAACGGTCTGTTATTATGTCCCCGGGCTCAAAATCATCTACTGTATGTATTACTTTAAATTATGTTGTAGGAGCAAATATGTTTATTCACAAAATGCTTATCTCTAAACTTAGACATCTTGGCCCAGAAGAACATTGAGAACCTAAATTATTTCAAAAATTCAAAAAATACATCATACAAGAACAAAAGCTGTTGCTCCTCTGTGTTTTGGATTTTTGATTTGTTACCACGTCAAATCTCTTATCAGCCTAGTCTCCTAAAAACTGCATCGTCAATTACGTTTTCCCGGAATACGTTTGTATTTGACGTGTCACAAATGCGTTTCATTTATTTTATTTACGTCTGTGTAAATCTAGAAAGGAGGTTGAGCTGGATTGCAGTGGAGAGATGAGTCAAACAAACACAGGACTTTCAAACAGGAACGTTTTTTGTGTCCCGTGTGAAAAACAAAAATGAATACATCTATTTTAAACCAAAACATGATCTTTTACTAAACCTACCCAAGTAGTTTTGTTGCTTAAACCTAAACATAATTGAGAATTGGTAAAAGTGTCACGAGCTGGTAATAACACTATAACGTTGATATGCACGTACATAGGAATGTTGATATGAAATGTCTTTTTGTTTTTGACACGTCGAGATTCAACTAACTGTGGTTTGTACAATGTCAACATTTCATTGAGGCGACTTTGTTGCTCTTCTTTTTACGGTGTTTTCACATAAATGTATGTCTGATGATAATAGTGCACATTTTCATTTCAGACTATCCCTGGAGGTTTGCCAACTCTAATACAGACTCCAAAGTGGTCAAGTGGTTCTATATTCCAGATTTCCTGACCCAACCCAATCCATCGTTCCTCATCTGTATGTTTTCTAATTAACATGTATTTAGTGGTTATTATACTGATGAATGTCCTTGTAGTTTCTAGTATTGGCAAGTATTTTGCTCAGCACAAGTTAGATTTCTCCTCTCTTTTTTTCTAGATGACTTCATGTTGCTGCTGTGTGCCTCTTTCCAGAGGCAGGTCTTTGATGATGAAAACAAGGCGGCAGTTCGCATCATGGCTGGAGACAACGTGGAGATCTGCAGAGATCTGGACGCAGCCTCTTTCAGCGTCCACAACCCTGTCCCTGACTTCATTCACTGCAGGTACAGCAGCTTACACTAAAGTTATGCTACTATTACACTGCAGCAGTGGCCCGAGTATGTTTTTATTATTAGGGCTACATGGACACAGCATATAGCACTGAATCCCAGACTTGTATCTCAACACATACATTAGATTTTAAAGTAGAGTCACTTGAATTATGAGAGTTATGATGTTGGTGCCATCGACTGAACCGGCAATAACATGGAGGACAACAAGACACAGAAATGGAAAGGAAGTGAAGTAGCCGGCTTAATTGATGCTCAATGATGTTAGATGCCGACAATTAAGTCAAATGCAAAATGTTATCAAAACAAGCAGCAGCAGTTTGGATTTGAGCATGAAGTCTTGTAGCGTCTACGTACAGTTAAAAGCTTTGTTTATACATTTTTAAGAGTAAAACATTAACTTTAAAGTTTTACCATTGCTGTGATATAGTGTAGATATTTCTATTTTGGTCTATAGTTTACTGGATAGTACACTGGAATGTAGTTGTAATGCAGCGAAGGGAATTCATTATTTTAACATCACCCTTGGTAGATGTTAAAGACCTGTTTTTTGTATTTGACGCCCGGGGAATGAGAACGGACTGGTTTGCCATATCAGCTTAAAAGGTGATGATATCCTAACTTGTTTCTGCCGCCCCCCCAAGTGGCCAACAAATCAATTAATGCATGTTCAAAACAAAAAGGGTGCCGCTATTGTGCCAAGTTACCAAGTAGAGCGTTGAACTCAGCGATGGGCTAAAAGGCAGTGGAGCAGGCCGGGAACAGATGTTTGCAGGTTTAGGGTTTAGAAACGTAAAACAAAGGTATCATTCTCTCCATTTTCAGCAACAACCACATACAGTTGAGTTGGACGCTTGCTTGCTTTGTACCCCGGCCTATTCAGTCGAGCTGCTCAGAGGCCAACTCGGTAGAAAACGGTTGTTGTACTTGGCAGCTAACTGTGTAACTGTAGACATCTTCAGTGGAGTGGTGCTGAATAAGAACATACTCACTCAGCAAATCCCTCATCCTAGATAAATAAAGGTAAGACCGATGACAGTAGCTTAGTGATAGATATTATTGAATACCCAGTGTATATACATAATTCTGAATTTTGGCTGTCGTCCGATATTTTAATCTAGAGCTAGACACTGATTTTGCGCATTAAAAAGAGTGAAGAGAAGGTTTTGAGAGGCAAGGAAATAGAGAGAGAGTAAGAAAGACAGCGAGAGCATCCTGACCTGTCCACAGTCATTGATTATGTGCTCTTCACATTCCACTGTTTTGATGCGCAAAGTGGACAAGTCTTTTATTAACGCACTCTGCGTCCATCAACAAGCCCGAGTAGAAAGAAAGAGAGCTGTACAGCCCGTCTGTCCACGCCACAGCAGCTCTGCACTTATTCCATCGTTTCCCTCCAGGATCGAATTACGGATACGGGGTGGGTGGGGGGGTGGGGGGGGGGATCCATAATCAACAAAAACACTCTGTCCGTCACTCCACGACTCAGACACTTTTGCCCTGTACTCTAACTCAATAAATAGCTTTTAAGTATGGAAAAAGGTATTCTCTCCCCTGATGAAGAAGGACACTCACTCAGTATTCCGGCCCATCAACGTGTTGTCCGATCCAAACCCACTTCATCAGAGCTGCTTCCTAAACAGTGCAGCTGTTGTTGTGGTCCCGTGTTTTCCCCAGGTCCATCAAATTAATGCACGTTGCTTCCTATGTTTTCACTCCACACGTCACATTAATGGTCTCTCACATCAGAACACAGGGTCCACACACATGCTTTTAGCATGTTAGACACACACAGGTTTGTGAAATGTACACGTATCTGTGCTGAGTGACAGGTGTCGGGTTTCAGCTCTGGTTCCCGTTCATTGATCAAACTCTTACCGGTGTCCTGACACTAAGTGATACACTAAGTGTGATTGATGGGCGGATTATGCACACAGCAACAGAACGAACTGAAATGTTGTGTTGACTTTTATGATGTGGTAAGCATGCTTCCTGAATAGAAACTTATCTCAGCAGGCCTAAATCCATGCCGTTTACTTCCAGGTTCATGTGACTAAAATCAGCTCATGAACTTTGCCCCATCTCAAATGAAGCATCATTTTTTATTTAATTCAACATACACAATAAAGCCAGATTTGGGTTAAATGTTTATGTAAATATATGTAAGAGAGAGTGGGCGAGGAAAGTTAATTATTGACCTTGGGAAATGTCGTTTTTTTTATATCAAGGTTTACTTTCTAGCTTTTTCTGGAGCTTTCAAGCACATCTAACAATCTTCATCATCAATTGGAGTTTGCTCCGGCGTTATGGATTTGGTTCTGTTGTCACCAGGTGATAACAGTGATTAACATGGCTCTGGAAAAAGCAAATCAAACTAATTGAGATGCTATAAGATTTAAATTGAATTCAGCAAGTGTTGGAAGAGGTACGTTGATCTTTTATTTAAGTTAAAAGTACCAATATGAAAAGTGTAGAACCACTCTGTTACAAGTAAAAATACTGTATTCAAAATTTAAATTTAGTAGAAGTAGAAAGTAGAAAGTAGTAGAATCAAAATATACTTAAAGTACCAAAAGTAAATGTACTCAGGATGCTGAATGGCTCATTTCAGATGCATATATATTAAATCATTGTATTGTATTGTAATGTGTACATTACTTTAATCTGCAGATGATAAATAAGGATAATCTGAATTTGTAAAGTAACTACAGCTGTCAAATACATGTAGTGGAGTAAAAAGTACAATATTACCCTATGAAATGTAGTGCAGTAGAAGTATAAAGTAGCATAAAATGGAAATAGTGAAGTACACTACCTCAAAATTGTACATAATTTAGTTAATATCATTTTACTCTCTACCTAAAGGAATTAACTATGAAAACCCCCCCCCCACTAAAAACAAAATTCAAACTTTCTGAATAGCAACAATTGAGAGCTTCATCTTTACATCACAAACCTGCTGAGTTGGTAAGCGTGATGGTGTGTTCACGTTATGTCACGCAGACCTCATCGACTGGTTGAAAAAAGACGTATAAGTCAATCGGGAAAACAAGGAAAATTCTGATTTCTGATTTTTCCGAGAAGAAGAACCACAGTTGTGTTTCAGCAACATCGCTGACAGTTAAATGTAAATGAAATCTAATATTTATACAGGCAAGGCAAGTTTATTTATATAGAATATTCCAGCAACAACAAAGCCCTTCGCATAAAACATCAAAGGACAAAAGACAAAGTATAAAAAAAACACAGCATAAAAGGACATTCAAATACAATTAAACCAGTCATTACAGAGCCAAGAGAATAGAAAATAAAAACAAGCTAAATTAGAAAAAGACATAAACAAGAATAAAACAGTGCAGTGTAAGAAATGATTTAATAAAAAGCAGTAAACAGAAAAGTCTTCAGCCTTGATTTAAAAGAAGTGAGAGCTGCAGCTTTGGGATATTTGTTCCAGATAACACAGGCAGTACAGCTATTTTAGAAAGAGCTACATAGAATACACAGTATGTTTTGGAGTATGTGTGAACACCGTTTCTGCTCTGTATCTTGCGTTTACTGATGTCAGATCACCTCTGGGTATTGAAGTGACATTTCTTTTCCACGACAGTAACACATTTGGAGCTGCCAAGGCATCTGAAAAATATCTAATTTATCTGTTAAATTTGTTTTATTTTTGGAAAAATAGTGCTGACGTATCGTTTTTATCTTCTCTCTTCTAGGTCCTACCTGGACATGCTGAAGGTCATCATGTTCAGCTACCTGTTCTGGTTTGTCCTCACAATCATCTTCATCACGGGGACCACGCGGATCAGCGTCTTCTGTATGGGCTACCTGGTGGCCTGCTTCTACTTCCTGCTCTTTGGTGGTGATTTGTTGCTCAAACCAATCAAAAAGATCCTCCACTACTGGGACTTCCTGATCGCCTACAATATCTTTGTAATCACCATGAAGAATGTTTTGTCTGTGAGTAGTCTACCTCAAATTGTATATATCGAGATCTGTGAGAAAATCCTTCAGAAAGTACATATGAGTCAATATAATGTTTAGATTTTAAAAGCTATGTCTGCATGAATGAAAAACACATTTATTATAAACGTCTTTGTTCTCAATATTTTTTGTTCATACCAACACTGCCTGTGTGTTATGTGAAATAAAAAATCTTAACAAAGATATGTAAAGATATAATATATAAAATAAGTGTTCTTGTTCTTAGATCCTGGCTTGTGGCTACATCAACTCTCTGTTAAAGAAACAGTGCTGGTTGGTCCAGTTGTTCAGTCTGGGCTGCACCATCAAGGAATACGATATTGACGACAAAAAAATCGAGGGTGAGTGGACTCAACATTTTACTTCTTCAGCACAAATCCTCATTTTGGCTACAACTAGACATGTTGGTGTGAGTTGCTGCTCAGATTGTATGTCCAAGAGTGTGTTTCCCGAGAAGCTGAAATTAAACCCACACCCTTGTTTTTCAGGCTTAGTCAACTTTTTTTTTTCCCGGACAAACTTTTTTCCCCCACAGGTGATTTTTTTGAGGAAATTAGAAAGATTATTTTGGCAAAACCTTTTTTTCCCCTGTTCTAAGTCATTGACACCAAATAAAACACAATTTAGATGAGACTTAAAAAATAAATTAATTGTTCTAAAATTGTTTTGTTCTCAACTCTAACTCAGGGCTTCTGTAGCAAAACAGTCTACATTAACATTCTTGATAATTAATCCTCATAAATGTCCTCACTTTCACCAATCATTAGAGTTATGTCCGCTGAACCGCAGCCAGGCCGGGATCATCTGGGACAGTATCTGCTTTGCCTTCCTGCTGCTGCAGAGACGAGTCTTCATGAGCTACTACTTTCTCCACGTGGTGGCTGATATCAGAGCGTCGCAGATCCTCGCGTGCAGGTACGCAGATGAGGCCGAGGCGGCCTGCTGCATAGAGACGCTGTGGCTTTTACTGCCATGACATGTTAAAAGGCTGCGGTGAAAAAGGTCTACGAATCTGATTTATTTGATAAAGACACAAGAGTGCTCTGATGCTACGAGGCCCAAGGTTTGCAAGAATTACTCAAGTAAGCAAACAACACGTAGAAGATGGACATGGTGATGTGTATTAAGAAAACACGCCTGCCAAATCCAAAATATCCTCCGGAGTTCTATGTCAGTATAATTGGAAAGATATGCGTGTTGTCAGTGTTTATGATTTTTAATACAAACAACAGAAACTACAGTAATTACAAAAATGCTTGAGAGAAAATGTGCAGTTCATTACAATGGTATTTCAGTCAAATTCAACTTGGCTCCTTTTGTGACTGACTTAGTATATAGTGACGTTATAATTGGATAATTATGGAATCAATGAACCCATTGAAGGGTTGTGTGACATTGTTTCAGCTTCCAAAGAAAGGGAATATGCTTTTGGTCAGTAGATTGTAAAGTAGGATCAAGCCTTCACGCCGTGACTCTGATTGTTTTTAACCTTTGATTGTGTTTCAGAGGGGCGGAGCTTTTCCAGGCCACGATAGTGAAGGCGGTGAGAGCGAGACTGGAGGATGAGCGCAAATCTGTGGAGCAGCTGAAGAGACAGTGAGACTCCAACTGTTTGACTTACTGTGGTGTAGTGCTGTGGTTTGGTGTTGAGGTGCAGTATATGCAATACATGGGGACGTTTTGAAATAGCAATATAGCAACATACCAGTACTGACGATAACCGTGATATTTGAAAACAAATGATATCATGTTAATAACACACATGATGATATCAAAATAATATTGTTAAATAATCTAGCGCCTCTTAAATCACACTTTTGTACAGTTATGGTTACAGATTCTCTCTCCACCTCCCTACACTCGTATTTTGAGTGTAATTAATCTGCCAAAAAAGACACAAAACACACAGTAAACAAAGTAAAAGATTAATTTGACTGATAACATTATGATCTTTTTTCCTCAAATTATTTTAAAGATATAGGAATAATATCGTTATTGTGATTTATTTAAAAAAAATAATCATGTAGTGAAAATCTGATATTGTGACAGGGATTGGTTGCTTTTATTTTATTTGAAGGATGAGGCACTCTGAGATTCTTTTGAATGAAAAGTGCATTAGAAATAAAATACATTATTATTATTATTATTATTATTATGAGGCGTCATTTCATCGACAAATCCCTTGGAAAGACCAAACCCAACATGTATAAGTCTCTCTCTCAGTGCTTTTCGACTGTCTCTGGCACTCAGTGCCAAGCCCCTCCATTCCTACTGGAGATGTAAATCTTAAAATGATTAGAATTTGTCTGTTAGAGTTTGTCAACACAACATTCAAAGTTGGCCCATCTTTCCCCGCTCAACCATGGTTACGGTGTTCGCCTGTGAAAACCAACTCCAGATTCGTACTTGTTTT
Source organism: Ophiodon elongatus (assembly GCA_016806645.1). Lineage (NCBI taxonomy): Eukaryota > Metazoa > Chordata > Actinopteri > Perciformes > Hexagrammidae > Ophiodon > Ophiodon elongatus. The sequence continues at coordinate 97,764 of JACSYO010000808.1, forward strand.
GGAACTTGGCGTTTCGCCTTGATATTTTTTGCGGGGGGGTTTTGCGCTGTGTCTGCCATTTTTCTAGCTTCCTCTTGGACGCATGAATATGATCTGGCACCTGGTCGCTACGTTTTTATTGAGGTTGACACCCAAAAAAGTCCAGAACACAGTAAAATAATAAAATGATTTAATTTTTTTTAAAGGCTTGGCTAGGCTTCCAAAACAGCTGGACGCTGTAATTTATAGCAAATGTTACTCAAACTGTTGGAAATTGTTAATGTATTGGGGACTACTTTCAGGAGCCGATTAATACACATTTGGTGCTCTAGTAAGTATTTGGGGCAGTAGGACGGTATGGGAAATAAACTACAATGTGCGTGTTCATTCTAATGAAGAAACATGTCACCCAGTGCAACAGTATTGCTCTTTGATGTGTTTTTAATCATTTTTGTACAATAATGGAGCTCTATGGCACAGCTCAATAAGATATATTGGACTTCTGCCGCAGAGGCAATACATATAAATAGAATACATTGTTGTTTTTTGTCTTTTCATGGAGTTTCTTGACTATAGAATATAATTACTAAAACATGGTTATGTCTATATCCTGACTTTGAATATCTTTGATGAGTCTCAATTTAGCCCGGAAGTAAACATGATAGAAAGAAAGCCATTTAAAATCTAGTCTGTGTTAAAAAGCAACTCCTGTCTTGGTCTTTACTGTTTCCAGGAAGCCATTGCTCCGTATATCATACTACATAGAGTCAATGTATTCCCACCACTTACAGTTATCTCAGGAGTTACTCATAAGCTCTGATAATATCCACTCACCCGCTCTAATGAGCACTCCACTGTTTCATAACGTACACTAATTTGTATATGAAGCCTGGAGATGTTTATGGTCAGTCTGTTAGGCCGTCAGTGATGTTCCTCTGTGTCGATACTTTGTGTCTCTTCACTGCCTCTCTGATCTAATCAGGATGGAGCGCATTAAGGTGAGGCAGCAAAAGTTTAAGAGGGGCAAGGAGAGGATGCTGAGCATTGCACAGGAGTCTTGCGACGGACAGAACCTCGTCCAGCCCGAGGAGGATGATGATGACGGTATGACGACGGCTGACTGTCTGCGCAGTCAATGTTAGAAAAGATGGTGTTGAGGTTAAATGTTTGCTAGTAGTGCTCAAGGAAGATGGGTGAGAGTGTATCAATACCTTAATGCCAACCGAATTCATTAACTTATGTTGTATAATGATGTATTTGCATTAGTATTTGATCTAAAAAAAAAAAAGCAGCTTAATAGAGTAAAAAAAACAAATATGCCTTGAAGTTTGCAGAAGAATTCATTTTTTTATGAAATGTTGCATTGATGTATTTGTGAAATTTTAGGAGCACAGCGAACGAAAGCCAAGACCAAAAAAAAGCAGTGGTGGAGGCCGTGGGTTGACCATGCTTCCAGTAGGTTGACCCCCCAACCCTCTTTTTTCTCTTCCTCCACTCTGATTGGCCCTTGTGTCCTTGACCAGAACGCTGAGGATTCCCATACTGCCCCAGGGCTCTGAAGGCACCAACACACAGTGGTCTTACGCCAACCAGACTTTAGTCTTTTTCTGTCTCTATTTAAGGGCCCTTGTTACTACCTGCAGCTCTCGTGTACACTATGTGTGGAGAGGCTCTTCAGTTTCAAGATGATCTATTAAACCGTGTCGGTATCAGTGGAGAGCAGGGTTGCCTTAAATAGACACAATGAGACTTTTGCAAGAGAAAATTACTAATGTCTGGAGGTTTGTACTTGACATTGTTTAAAACATAATCCTCGGTCTCACCTAAAGAGCCCACAGTAGAGAATCACTCTGTTATAAAACATTTTCATGCAAAGATATGAAGCCGACTCGCCTTTATTCTCAGTACTGGAATAAAGGATGAAAGGGTTTGTTCATTCTTTGCCTGTGGACATGATCACCAAACAGGAGAAAATAAAAAGGGAACGATTGGACCAGTGATTGAATATATAAAATAACGACCTTTACTGTCTCTCTTTGTGGTAAATAAAAAAAATACCAGCATCGTTGTGAGTCAATATAGTGGTCGCCTGTTTGGTTTGAACTCATGTCTCATGTCGTTCTACACCCCCACATGACATTTTCAAATTATTTCTCCATTTCATCTCTTTGTCATCTGATGTTTCATCTCCATATCCCAGCATCCTCCCTCACCTCCCGCCCACTGCGGTTCTGTTCAAGGACATAAGTCAGCCTTGTCTATCCCACTTAACTGCTGTAGACAGGAGTCACTTACTCTGTCGAGTAGCTTAAAGGCGACTGTGCTTACTGGAATAATTTTTTATTTAATCAACGACCTTCATTGTGCTTTGTGCTCATAGTTCTATCAGTAACATTGTGTGTTTTCTGCATTTTCTGTTTCATCCTTACATGTCTGATGTTTGTAAATGTGTGTTTATTTCACAACTTACTGTACATTCAGTTAAATGTTTAAGAGTAGTGAATTTCTTAGACTTTTACGGTAAGTGGTTTTATTTTCCTGCATCTGTTGAAAAAAGATGAATGACTTCAGCCTCCGTTTGACTGAATATAACTACACTTTACCCTCTTCCCCCCTCAGTGGTTAGAAGTGGAGACTATTACTTGTTTGAAACTGACAGTGAGGAGGAGGAGGAAGAGGACGAGGAGAAAAAAGACGATGAACAGCCAAAGAAGTCGGCATTTCAGGTGACTTCCACTAGTGGCTAATCAGCTTCAGTGTGAAGCAAGATTTTATTTCTGTCTCTGTCACAGTTATTTAATCCAATTACGTGTTTTATTATTGATGAAGATGTTGCATTCAGCAGAGGTAAATAATAACGTATGTTTACTCATGTACTTAACAGTTCGAAGTAAGGAAATATTGTACTTTTTACTTCATTATATTTTCTGTATCCAGGGAAAAAGTACTCAGATCCTTTGCTTAAGTAAAAGTACCAATACAACAATGTAAACATACTCCAATTTATCTCTTTATTTACTTTTATTTTATTAGCTTATGTTTTTCACGTGTAAAATCCTAATCTGAAAATAACTGCATCTGTCTTAAATAAAGTTGAGTAAGAAGTACAATATTTACAGATTGAGATTTTATATGCTAAACATTCAATAAACTAAAATAATAGGATGCATCGCTTGCAGAGTCATAAATAGCCTAATGCACAATATATACATTTCTTGTGTGAACCTTTCAGATTTTACTGTCAATTCTAGTTTTCTTGAATACATCTTAGAAACTTGATGATGTTTACTTTGCTATATATTTTTTTTAAGGATCAAAGATGTAAAAGTGTTTTGAATACTAACATTTAGGATATGGGATAAACCATGTATATTTACATGCACAATATCCAAATCCTCCTTTGTTCACTGTCTCCTAACACAGTTAACCTCTGTTATTTCTAATAATGTGAAATCATTTTCTACTAATCCTCTCCCACTCTGTCTCTTTGTAGCGAGCTATTGGAAAGTTTGTCTCTGCTGTTCTGGCCTTGCCCAAGTCTATCATTAAGCTGCCTAAAACTATACTGCAGTATGTAGTCAAGGCAGGCAAGGTACTCACCTCCAGAACTAATTAACACAGCTTGCTTTCTGTATGAACATCACTTAAAGGAACAAATAACGTCCCAGCAAACTGCCTTTCCAGCTCATGTTTGGTGTTCTGATCCTGCAGAAATAACCTGATGTGAAACATATTCACACACCACCTTGCTAGATGAGTTTATCCATATCAAAGGCAAATGCTAATTTGACATAAATCATCAAAACATAAACTGGAATAGAAATGCTTTGGCCTTTGCTCTTTTGCATGTTGTTGTGACTTGAAGTGGGCTGCATGAACTGGAGCATTATGCTGACATTATATTGGTTGGGTTATGTGTTTCCTGACTGTTTTGACCTTTTCATTTGGTCTACTGCTGTGAGCTTTGCTTTTGTGAGTGATTATGGAGGCGGTGAGTCAGTATCAGCAACTAGTGTTTGGGCCTTGCCTCTGTGTTTGTGCATGTTTCCGTGCAATAACAGAAAAAGAGTGATTTCTCAACAATATCTCACCATAAAATATAATAATGCAGAGTATAAAAACTTGCTTGAGATATCATCATATGAGAGATCACCATGAATAGTAGATAATGTGTTTTTTATTTAAGTTCTACTGGAGATTTGAATGGACTGTTTTTGAATACTGAGAAGCATTTTGAGCTATATGTTGAAATGTTATGTTGGAATCATTTTAAAACATTAATGTATTGTTTTTGAAAATGGTCTGTTGTTATTTCAAGTGTACATGATTTGTAATTGAGAGACTAAAACTTGCAAAACCACCTTAAATTGGTGTTTAATTCCTCCTTTTGCTTTTTGTTGCTCTTGCATAATTTACCTCAGTGACTCCTATTCTTCATATCCTTTCATCAATACTAAAGTCCCTCTCTCTGCTTTCTAGTTTCTTTATCACGCCTGGATCACAGACCCCAAAGCGGCCCTCAGGGCACGAGGGAAAGAAAAACGCAAATTTTGGAAAAAATACACCAAAGGAGTTAGACACAGAAAAAGCAAGAAAAATGGTAAGCAAGTCTACTTGTATGAAACAAACTTTAACTTTAGCCATGAGTGTGAATGAATTTGACTTTCAATTCAATTCTGTCAACCATAATGAGATGTCTTTACTGTACTCCAGCAGGTAATGTGACCATAGAGATTGATGAGCTCTCAGATGGGCAAGAAAAAGATGAAGAGAACACGAAGCCTGGGGGTCCAGGTTGGTTACTCCTCAAGAAAATTGTTTTATGAATCTTCAAAGAAGGATAGACTTGATTTTGTGCTGTTACGTTCCCGCTTCATATAGTGTTGATCACTATTGTGTGTTCATTTTTAGCCTTTTTCTTTGGCCGTGAATAGGGGGGTTGATGGCCGATAATGAGTTAGGCCTCTTATCAAAATTACAGAATGGAAAGAGTCATTCACTAAGTTGTTATCTTCAAAAAAGTAAATGGCTTTCTATTTTCCCTAATTTAGATTCCACTGATTCACCCGCTTGTCTAAATAACATTTTGGTTTTGGATAAGGACGCCACTTTACATGAAGTGTTTTGGTGAAATATCACAAAATTCCAACATTTCCATCTTTTTTATTTTATTTGACCGTGTGCTAATATTTGATGGTCATTCCTTCTACAGACAGATCAGGAGGATAATTATTCATATGCTCTGTAAAGTTTTGTAATGACAGTTTGCACAATTTCTTCATATTAGCATTAAACAATCAGCTATTTCTCACTGCCACTAAGAGCAATTATTTTGTGTTTTATTTCGCGTTAGACAACATCATCAAGCGAGTGTTCAACATCATAAAGTTCACTTGGGTGCTCTTCCAGACGATGGTGGACAGCTTCACCAAGTGGATGAATGACATGTGCAGGGAGTACATCGACATCTCCACCGTGCTGCGTATAGAGCGCTGCATGCTGACCAGAGAGGTCAAAAAGGTCTGTTTTTAAATTGGAATTTGTCTTATTTACTTCTTTTCTTTACAATTTACAAGCCAATTGAAGAACGTTGGTGTAATTAATAGAACAAGTAATTGTTTAACTCCTCTTCTCCCACCAGGGTAACGTGCCATCTAGAGAGAGCATCAACATCTACTACCAGAAGGCCATGAGGCTCAACATGTCCAGGCAGGCCAGTTTGGATCAGCTAAGTGAGGACGAGTCGGCCTCGGGCTCCGCCAGGGTCCACAGAGGGCGAAGAGGCTACCCCATGGAGAGCCAGGACTCCACAGCCTCCAGAGACAGCATATCCAGGTACACAGAGCCTCAGCAATGCAACATGGGAGACCAAATGAGTCCCCATCATGAAATTGTTTCATTTTGTTGTCAAAGGTACAGATTAGTATCACTAAAACATGCCCTTGAATGATCAATTGTAGCTCCACATGTGGATACATTTTGGCACAGGTGTCTCCTATTAATGATTTTCCTGCTTCCCTCTAGTCTGGACATGCAGATAGTTTTAGGTTTTATTCATCCAGGTTTTGAGATATGCCATTTAAAATGACATTTAAAGATGTTTAACAACAACATTTGTGATTTGTGAACAGTTTCATTGGAACTACTTTCCGCAAAAGGAATAGTCCCGATAGCGTGTGTTGTGTGGATTATACAGGGTAACCGGGACGTTGTTTATAGAATAACATGTTGTTTCAATTTAATTAAATGTCATTGTCAAAGTCACCATCATTGTATTGGAGGCATAAAATCTCTGAGACGCATGTCTCAAACCCTTAGCCAATAAAACCAAAACTGTCGGCATGGCTACATGCCCCTAGAGGTGAGTGAGAATATGTAACTCTTTTTTGCTATTTGGGTGAACTCATGTTCACTCATATTCATGGTCTAAATGGCAGCCATTGACAGCGGTGAGGTAGTTCAATAACATCACATTGAGCCATTTCATCCTCATTCTTTGCCACATCTCAGGATTGTTTTGGGTCATGTGACAAAGTATAAACAAAGATCATACTCCTACTCATTTTTTTTTTATGTTAAATTTGGATGCTTTTATTACACATTATATGGGGAATCCCCCCGTGTGTATAACCTAACATAGATCCCATCGCATCCTTCTCATCACTAATCATTCCACGTGTCACTCTCACCATCTCTCAGTGCCTTCACCGAGGCCACCACACTGTTTTCTCGCCAATCCACCCTGGAAGACCTGGATGCAATGCCAGAGTGCATTCCCAAAACCAGCGAGCGAGCCCGGCCCAAACTGCGTAAGATGTACAGCATGGACGTGTCCACTTCGTCAATAGACAGCTGCAGCAGCTTCATGTCCAGGTGCCTGGTGTCTTCATCATTCATTTACACACATGTTTTACTTCTCATTGTCACGGACATGAAGAAGATCATCATGTCTCCTGACTTCTGTTTTATCAAAAGACTCCTCCATATCATTGTTTGTTGATTTTTGACGCCAGCAGAATCATTGCAGGGCTTTTTCTTTTATGACCCTGTTCATTACATCCTGTCAAAAATGCAAAGATAACCAGAAAAAAAGGCATGCTATTTTTTTCATTTTGAAATTGAAGGTTTTCACCCAATAACAGTGATATGAAAAGCAATTTTACAGATCTTGGATTGTTTCTCTTCAGAAATTGTCTGTCTGTAATTGAAACACCACTTTTCCTGTTTCAGTGATCATTGAGACATACAGTACTTCATACAACAACAACAAATAACACTTTACTTTAATGATTTAGTTGTAAGCCGATACAGGTGTTTATTCTCGTATTTGTCAACAACTGTATCAAAATAAATAGAAAAGTGCACGCCGTAGAGTGCAGATCTCTTCCAGGTGTGTCTGCAACGACCGCTGCTGTAATGTTTGAATTAATTAATACGAACTACAATTGCCGAGTCTAGACCGCAAGCGTATCAGACGTGTTTTTTCTCTCGCACGTCTCAAGCAAGAGATAAGCTCTCATTTTAATCTATGCAGCTGTCTGCACCTGCTCCAGGCAGCTAAACATGACTGATCAATGCTTCCTCTGAACAGAAACTGTGAGTCCTGCTGTGTGTTTAGTTCTGTTAACTGTTGCTCTGTTCGCCAAACACACTGCAGTTCTTCCACCGGCTGCTACCAACTAACTAGCTCTCCTCCTACCGACGTAAGAAGATGCGCTACGTTGTAGTCAGTGCTCGGTTCAGTTTGTTATTTGCTAAGCAATAGTTATACACACACATATACACAGGCTACATGCAATTGTCTGAAGTAGCCAGGCAAATCAAGGAACTATTTTAATCCGTAGCGGAAAAACAAGAGTCCGACCTGAAGCAGTTGTTGATCACTTGAGGAGTCAGCAGTCAATGATGGTTAAAACATGTGGTCAGTTAAATATGTTTTCAAAAAGTGTTAATCACTGCAACCATGAGAGGACCTTGAGTAGACGGTCATAAATGAGCACAAACATAATAAACTCCAGTAGTATGCGAGATTAGCTGTGGACAGATAGACAACGAGTACACACAAGGCAGAATATATAATATCTTGGCGGAGATGATAGTGAATGACAATATAGTATTGTAAAATACAGATATTATATAAAATATCTTTATAGGTGATGTTGTACTTGTTACAAATACTGTTCACTAAAAACACTTAAAAATGTCATCTCAGATTATAATTAAATTATAGTTTATAAAAAATAAAAATTATATTCTTCTTATAAATGCTTTCCTTTTTAGAAAATAGTGGATAGTTTTAAATAAAAAGGCTTTAATAAATATTGGTTGGTACGTTATAACAATACATATCAGTACACCTGGCACCTGCTGAGGATGTGCAATTGAGCAGATATTTTTTTCTGTGTAAATTAGGTCGCTGATTCTATTTCAAACATCCAGTTTTTTTATTTCCATGTGAAGGGGTAGGCTTGAGCGTAGATTGACAATCCCCGCTGCTTTTGTCCCTTGCAGTGAAGCGACCCAGTGCGTCACGCTCTACTCCAGACAGGGCACCACAGACACCATAGAAGAAGTGGAGGATGAGCAGGATCAAGGGGAAGACAAACAGCAGCAGCAGCAGGTTCTCTGGGAATCCCAACAGCTAGATGAGAGTGAGGGGGCCGAGGGCGGTGTCTGGAGTGATGCCGAACCAAAGGAGAAAGGGGAGGAGGACGGCGAGGGCCACGAGGGACTGGAGGGACTGCAGGGACTGGAGGGTGAGGAGGGACTGGAGGGACTGGAGGGTGAGGAGGGACTGGAGGGACTGGAGGGACTGGAGGGACTGGAGGGACTGGAGGGTGAGGAGGTACCAAAAGACCAACACAGAGAAGAGAGAGAAGAGACTTCCTGGAAATCCTTAGGCCCAGATGAGGGCCCCTCTCTCAGGCTGGAGGAGACGGAGTTTGCCCCTTCTGCCCAGGAGAAAGACTTCACCACTGAGAGTGAGGATGGAGGAGAACAGCAGGACTTCATGCAGACAGAGGGGCGAGCAGGGCTGCTCTACACTCCCGATACAGATGCTTCTAAAACTTCTGACGCTGACGTGCCTCCCAGTTACAGCAAGGCCGTCAGCTTCGACCGTCTGGAAGTTAGCGATGACGAGAGTGACATGGATAGGAAGAGGCGCATGGTGATGACCTCTGACAGCCACTCAGACAGCAGGTCAGACATCATGTTGCCCTCTATGACCACTGAGCTGACCGCCAGCGAACTGCTGCTTAACAAGTAAGTCCAAAAACTACGAAAACCTGTTCAGCATGAAGCCTCACAGGAATCACAATCAACAGTTATTTGTCTCAGGCCTTTTACTGCAGATTCATCTTGTTCATTTAGAAATAGCATCTAGTTTGTCCTGTAAGTTGTACGGTGTAAGTTTGTGTCTTTCACAGGTCTTGTTATTGACCTATACACTTGCAAAGTACTTTCTGAAATGTTTCTGTATTACAGAATATCAAAAACTTTCCATTGAATGCTTAATCCTGTCAAAACTGGGATCGAGAATTTTCAAATGATCCAAGCTCCACCAATCATGTCCGTATGTGTTGTTGCCTCCTGCACTGCAGATTTCAGATTTCTCTCCAGTACCTAGATTGTATTATACTAAAAAATAAACTGCTGCACATCCCAAAAAATAACTGTATTATGAGCCAGAATTTAAAGTCCTCTTCGCTTAGACAGTCTGTGATTGAAGAGTACTTGTGAAACTGATTGTGAGACCTCGGCACAGATATGTTATAGACCCATCACCCCTCCTACATAGGAACAGGACACACAGACTGAAAGTGTCATTTTGCATCTCTTTGTAGTTGTTTTGCATCTCTTTTTGGTCCTGTTGTGTTTCTTTGGATGACTGGTGTCTCTTTGTGCCCAATCACATCTTGCATTAAAATGTGTTTTGGGTGATCGAATTGCAATCGGATCATGACCACATGAAAGTACACGTGTAAATGCACCCAAAACACAGGGCGTATGGATTGTTATCCCATCGGCAAACCACCTCTGGGGTGGTCAGAGACGCATTGTGACCACATTGAAGACAAGTGTAAATGCAATCGCGTTTTTAATCCACGTACAACAACTACGAGCTCCGAGGCTTTGATTGTAATACTCAAAACTTCAATTCATGTTTCTGTAATCTTTTAGAATCAGAAAATTAATCAAACATCAAATCAATCCATCTCTTTATGTTCTGTTCAGAATGTTTTATGATGAGGAGCTGGAGCAGTCAGATAAATTCTACCAAAAACAGCCTCTGATCCTCCAGCTCTGCTACGCCCTCTACAACATGTTGGTGGCCAACTCAGAGATGGTGTGCTTCCTGGTCATCATCATCAACCACATGGTATCAGCCTCCAGCATCACTCTGGTCCTTCCCATCACCATCTTCCTCTGGGCCATGCTGTCCGTCCCCCGGCCCAGCAAGCGCTACTGGATGACTGCCATCGTCTACACTGAGGTAAAGTCAGTTACGGACGGAAAATTTGTATTAGCATTGGTGAGAATATGTTGGATATCTCAATTGAGAATAAAGCTTCGGTACGGAGGACTGGGCCACATTGCTCATGCTGGCAGAAAGTTGAGACAAGCTCAGAGAGCTTTACACTAATTATATTTTTAAACACTTTTTGACAATAACATCCGACTTGTAGGAGTAAAAAGATGAATCTGTTGTATTGATGCATCGATTACAAATATTAATGGACAGATAAAATAAGAAAAAGACAATTGCATTGTAGTCTAAGAGTAAGTATTCACTTATTCAGTTTCTATTATGTTTCATTGGAAAACTCCCTGACAGCTTCACTGACACCCACTTTGTTTCCCCTCTAGGTCACAATCGTCATCAAGTACCTCTTCCAGTTTGGCTTCGTAGACTCAAACGACAGCATGGTTGAAAAGAAAAAACCATTTTATCCTCACAACATCATTGGAGTGGAGAAGAAGGATGGCTACGTCCACTTCGACCTGGTCCAATTACTGGCTCTCTTCTTTCACAGATCCATTCTGAAGGTTGCTGCAAACACAGAATATTTGGACAGTTTTAACCTGAATATTTGTATCATAGTTAATGATTCAAAATGCTGATATTATACAATTTTATAATTGTCAACAAATTCAACAAAAAGATCCAAACCAACAACAAACATACTCCCACATACTCTGCTTCGCTGCCATAAAATTTCACCAGAGCAACAAATGTATTAGAGACCAAAAATAGTTCATTATTCTGAAACAACAGCGAAGCAATAATCTTGGCCAATAATTTTGTTGTTTTTATTATCTAAAAGTTTAGATAATAAATGTATTTATTCACTTGTGTTCGCAATACTATTTATTGATATTTACTAAAAACTACAGTGCCCAGCTTTTTATATTTATTTAGCATTTCACATATTTAGTTATTTAAAAAAATAAAGAAAAACTAAACTAGGTATTTTAGACCAGTTTTAAAGATGTACGTCTTCAGTAAAAACAAACGAGTTTGGGGATGAGTGCCACAGAACCAATGGGGGAGTTAGTATGTGTTGTGAGATGGTATGTACAGTATATATACATATATGTATATGTGTGTGTGTGTGTGTATGTATATATATACATACATACACACACACACACACGCATATATATATATATATATACACACACATATATATTTATATATATATATATGTATATGTGTATTTATATTGTATACATAGTGTGTTTAGTCTATGCATGTATGCTTTCTCAATGTCACTTCAGACACAGTTCACGTGTGATTGCATCATCTGACTGTATCATGTTTATATCTAAGATGGCACCGTGCACGGCCGTCATGGAGGATTCGCTTTTAGCAACACGAGCTGGCTGATATTCAATCCTAAATAAAAGGCCACTATTGACCCAATTTAGATGTGTGTCCCTGCTGCACAGACATTGAGTCTTGCTAGAACATTTCTCTCCGTCTGTTTCTTGCCGTCTTCCTTCTTTCTCAACAAATTAAAGAAACTCTGTAGACTGCACTGTGAGCTCTTTACGATACAAACACTGTAACTGTGATTGTTTGGGATGCACTGTGAAATGTTTGAATGCAACTGCACTCCCTGTACCAGACCCTCAATTAATCTGGGCATAAAATACGACACAGCCTTTACAAATCCCTGCCTTTTCCCTCTTCTTTTCATTTCCAGTGCCACGGTCTTTGGGACGAGGACGACCCCAAAGAAAAGAGAGAGGCCTCTCGTCAGAGCGAGTCGGAGGACGAGGGGAAAGACAAGGAGAGTGAGATGGGGTCTGAACACGCCTCCTCACTGATGAGTGAGGGGAGAGGCTCCACTCACACCTTGAGATCCATAAACTTTGGGACCTCCATTGATTCAGGACATGTCCAGGTGCACTACCCGCAACAGCAGACCTACCAGCGTCGCAAGAGCTCCAGCGGAGGCTCGCACATTTCTCACCGATCACTCCACACTTCTGCAAGGTCCAAGAGAGGTGAGGATCTTTGTCTATTGTCTATTTCATACTACTAACCAGAAAACATGAGGCTGAATGTGGGACAGTTCACACTGAGGCAAAAACATGTCTTGTGGTCTCTAGTCTTCAACCCTTAGATTAAGTTTTTGTGTTTGCGGATCTTGGGCTTTATCAGTGACTCAACGCCTCGTCACGACTCATTCACAGCTCGAAATGTAAATTGTTTCCGCAGGAAGTACGACTTCCCACAACAGCAGCCACAAGGACGGCAGCGAGGCCAGCGTCCATCAGAAGACCCGCAAACAGATGATCATGGAGAAGCTGAGGGAGCAGCTCCTCAAAGGAAAAGCTGTCGTCACAAAGAGGTACAATGAAGCACAGCCGGCTCACAAAAGTTTTGTTTTTTGTCTCCACCCACGGCTGCTTACTGGCCAACAGTCCTCACTGTAATTATACAAGAAAGTTTGTAACTTTATGAGTGCAGTGATGAGAATTGTGCTCAGCAAGTATTCTGGACGAATAATGGAAAATCATATCAGAGAGACATCAGCTAAAACCTTTCAACGGTCTAAATTTAGACCTTTAATTACAGCATTCCCGTTAGACCAGTCAGTGTAATTTTGGTAAGTGCTGCAACAGACGATCAAAACATGTTACTGTTCTAAATGAAATCACAAGCGGTTTCTGAGATATTACGTCTGCAGCAGTAGTTGAAACACATCGAGAAAATATTTATATTGCTTATGTTTTCTCTCAAAATAAGGCCAGTGGTGTCTGACAACTCACATGTATTTCTTTAACCTTTTAAACCTGTCCTGGCCAAGATAGGCGGCAATAACGATCCGTGACAAACAACATCAGACAAAATATGCAATAAAATCCTAATTAATGTAATTAAATAACCACAACTAGCATTTCTAATATGATAAGATTTCAATCTAAAAATGTGCATTAGGCTGTTGTGAGCCATGCGGATAACTAAGAATAAACCAAAATCATAAATTTGTGAATAATTTGCACGACTCCTACTGGAAAATAGTTTTTGTACCTAAGAGAAAATAAAAAATACGAGAAAATTGGTGAATGCAGCGAGTTATCCAAAATAATTCTAACAAACCACCTCTGTCGTACGAGTGGTTCTTGCATGAGGCCCAATGTTTCTTTGTATTTCTTCATAGGTTTATGGAGATCTACCTTCCCATCAGGCAGTTTTTCTATAACTTGATCCACCCAGAGTACAGCGCAGTCACAGACGTCTATGTGCTGATGTTCCTCGCTGACACAGTCGACTTCATCATCATTGTGTTTGGATTCTGGGCGTTTGGTGTAAGTTTTAGAATCAGGTTTAAATTCATAAATAAAATCACTTCTGACAAAGTTAACATTTATTTTCATCCCGTCTAGAAACACTCGGCTGCAGACATCACATCGTCCCTGTCGGAGGATCAGGTGCCGGGACCTTTCTTGGTCATGGTGCTGATCCAGTTTGGGACCATGGTGGTGGACCGGGCTCTCTACCTCAGAAAGTCCGTCATGGGCAAAGTTATCTTCCAGGTACTCCTGGTCTTTGGCATCCACTTCTGGATGTTCTTTATCCTGCCAGGAATCACAGAAAAGTAAGAACTTAATCCTCTGTCATATGTTTTGTATTTAATCTCAGGTCATTCAGTGTCCTGATTAAAGGTACTTTGGTGACAAAATCCTTGGTTTAAAATACGGTTTAGTGTCTGTGGTGCATGCTTTTTATCTCTCTTTTCTGTTTTTTACTATTCAAATAAAGAAAAACATCTCAAAATGTTTGATTATGAATGTTTTACAGCTGAAAGGAATTTGTTCAGTCCTACTTTTCTTTGCAATCACGTTTTTTTTTTTTTTTTTTTTAAATCTGAATATTTGAGTCTTTGTGCTGTCCATAAATGAAGAAAAGATCCAGACTACTTCAATTTTACAAACTGTTTTGCTTCTCTTCCCCTCGTAGGCGGTTCAACGAGAACAAAGTCGCTCAAATGTGGTATTTTGTCAAGTGCGTCTACTTCGGGCTGTCAGCTTATCAGATCCGCTGTGGTTATCCCACCCGCGTTTTGGGAAACTTCCTCACCAAAAGCCACAATTATGTCAACCTCTTCCTGTTTCAAGGGTAAGTTACTCTGGGAAAGTATCATTTCTTCCAGCTGGGCAAACAGGTCCAAGGCTCCGATCGTGTCGGAGGTTGATAACTAACTGATGTTGCAAGAATGGAAGGAGAACGACAGGATTACACCTGTTATTTGTTTAAGAAAATGTGTAAACAAGATATTTATCTTTTGGGAAGGTTCTTTTGTATATATCAGTATTCAAGTCTTTAATGTCACTTCAAGCAAAAAATTGTTTCCAGCTTCTCAAATGTGAATATCTTGAATTTTGGTTGGCTAGTGAGGTAAAACAACCAATTTATAGACTTCACCAAGAGCTCTGTATACTTCTGATGAGCTTTGCCAATTTTCAAACATTTAATTTATTAATAGATCATAAAAAAAACAATAATTTGTTGCAACCCTAGTCTTACCAGGTTTATGTTTTGTTATACTTATTATTATTTAATGTATTTAACACCTCCAGTTACTAGATTATTAGGTTATTTTAGAGTAAAAGGAAGTTAATATATTATTTTATGGTTTTATGAAAGCCACAGAGAGATAATTGAGTTTTCCACCAGTTTTAACCAGCTTTTAACCAACTTCTCCAGACTATTTGTGCACTAGAGGTCTGGCTATGTTCAAGTATGTCCTTTACTTAACCAAAAGTATCAATACTCAATATATAAATTCTACTATTAGCAGCTAAATGTAGTCAAAGTAGCTAGTTTGAACTACTTTATATACAGTTTTATATAGAGAGACACCAGATATATCTGAGTGGTCGTGAGATAATTATTGGAAGAAGAAAGAAGAAAAAACATAGTTCTGATACACACATCCGTTTTAAGCTTTTGGACTATTTCTTTAATCTTTTATTTTTGGTGAGATATTGGATAATTTGAACATCTATTGACATGAAACCATTTGAGGAATTTAGTGGGGGAAAATCAATATTTGGTGGACCTGTTAATAACTCCTGAAATGTGACCTCGACTACACGTCAGAAGCCAACAAGGTTGTAAATCACTGGTTTAGTCTTTAACAATGTGTTGTTTTTTAAAGGTTTATGTATTATCCATTGTGCTACATCTTTTTCTTAAAAGTAACTAGTAACTAAAGCTGTCAAATAAATGTAGTGGTGTAAAAAGTACAATATTTCCCTGTGAGATGTAAGTTAGTGGAGTAAAAGTATAAAGTAGCATATATGGAAATACTCACGTAAAGTACAAGTACCTAAATATTTTTCTGAAGTATATCAATATACTTTGATACTTTCCACCACTAGATAGATGTGCAGTGGTCACCAACAGCTTTTAGTGCTATACAGTCATATTACCTCCCCCAACCCCCTCATACACACACAGACACACATACACACACACACACACACACACACACACACACACACAACAAACTAAACTATACAGAATATAGGTGCTCATGAACACACAGAATGATTTTACTGTTATTGGTACTAAATCATTATGTCAAAACATTTATAGCAATGACTAAAACCATGGGTTAAAGCCATTGCTTATTATTCCTGTCTTACTCTTGTACAAAATGAACAGATTCCTGAGCATGATCTTCTGAATAGAAATATTGAATCAGATTTTATTTTCTTCTCAAATTTTGCCTAAATAACTAAGATGTATCTGTTGTGTGTAGTTTCCGTCTGGTGCCGTTCCTAACAGAGCTGCGAGCCGTGATGGACTGGGTTTGGACCGACACCTCGCTGTCTCTGTCCAGCTGGATCTGCGTGGAGGACATCTATGCTCACATCTTTATCCTCAAATGCTGGAGAGAGTCTGAGAAGGTGTTTATCATTGGGGCTTCAGTGTGCTGAGAAAAAGTGAATTGCTTTCAGAGCCAAAGTCTGCCATGTTGGAATTCATGCTGAAATGTAATTTTGTGATGTGTAGGAGTGGATCTTTTCTTTTTTAAATTTGAACATCAATTGAGCTGTCACTTTCTGCACTGAGCTGTACAAGGATAACGACGATATGTGTTTTCTGTGGTGCCTAATATTCCCAAAAGTGTACTAAAAACATGTTTATTCTATGTACTAAACTAAATAATGCACTCTTGCAGTCCTTCCTCTCCTGGTCCAATTAATTGCCTAATTCTAATGGATTTACAAAAAGTAGTCCAGGCATAGAAAACATGTATCCATTACCACTGCATCAGGTCTGCACAGCTGTACTGCCTTGCATCCAGGTCAAATAAAACATCTCACTGTGCTTTATCGCATCCATCTGCAGCGGTATCCCCAGCCGCGGGGCCAGAAGAAGAAGAAGGTGGTGAAGTACGGGATGGGAGGGATGATCATAGTGCTGCTGATCTGTATCGTCTGGTTCCCGCTGCTCTTCATGTCCCTTGTTAAGTCTGTAGCCGGAGTTGTCAACACACCGGTGGATGTGTCGTTTGAAATCACCCTGGCTGGCTTTCAGGTGTGAACACAGTTTTCTTTTATCAAATCATTTGAGCCAAAACAAGCTTGCCTAGTGATTTACTGAGAAACTCAGCCCAAAGCTAAAATCCTTCTCAAATGAAATGAAATCCTGCCCCCTTTGAGAAGTAGACGTAAATAAGTCTGTGATTCATTCTACGTTAAGTTTTTATTTGAATGGCTTGAACTGGCACTTTTTGATCAGATGTGAGAGAGAAGCCAGAGGATCGTGACCGTATTTTCTAGGTTTTTGTAGGTATTCTGGCTGCCGGGTTTAATGTTTGATTGTGTATCTGGGAAACACAATTACTAAAAACAAACAAACAATTTCCTCTTCTCACAGCCCATCTTCACCATGAGCGCTCAGCAAAAACAATTGCAGACCGTGTCAGCAGCCGAATATGAAGAATTTTGGAAAGAATTTAAAGGTGATGATGTAAGTATAACAAATATAAAACAAATACAAGGTGTCAGATGTTGTGTTTGTTGTTTTTATAAGTCACTGTATTGAAAAATACATGCACCTTATACTCAAAGTTTAGGTACTTTGACAACCTGCTAGATAGCAGGAAACAAACTAATTTCTTCTCGATTAATTCGTTATTTTATAATTATTCCCCTAAAGCCCAAGGAGATGCAACGAGACGCTTGCTTTTTCCTATCAACAGAACAAAAAAGGGTTTCCTTTTTATAATCACACTAAGAAAAGCAACAAATCCTCACAATTGAGAAGCTGTATTTGGGGGAAGCTCCGACTTTTTGCTCGAAAAACTCGATTGATTTATTGATTATTAAGATAGTTGTTACTTAACTAATTTATTCTGCTCAAAGTAAACAAATAAAAATAAATTGAAGTCAATCCTTCGAGGAACATGAAGTCCTGTACCAAACTGAATGCCAGTCCACCCAATTGCTGTTGAAATGTTTCATTCTGAACCAAAGTGAGAGACCAACCAACATTGGCCTGCATAGAGTCAAGAATTCCACACATTGCACCTTTTAAATAATGTTCCCACTGTGTTGGGAAAACTTTTATCATGTGCATTCGGTACTGTTTATAAGCCAATGGTTTCAGATGGTTCGAGGAAGCGGACTTGAAGACATAACTTGTATGCGTGTTCAACCCTGTCGCCTTCTTGCAAGAATAAATCTCCTGATTGATGATTTTACACCCGGTGTCGAGTAGAATTTTTCTAACACACTGTGTGATTTTGTTCCGCGGTTAGAGCGCCTTGCAGTGGCTGGAGGGCTACTTGGCGGAGGACCTGATCATTGCAGAGCTTAAAGGCAGCTCCAACTCTCTGTGGACTATTAGTCCACCCAGCAGAGCCAACCTGATAGAGATGTTGGGATCAAAGGAGGATTTCCCCATCACTGTGTCCTGGTCCGTGCAAAGGTACACCTCCCTCATGTTGTCCATTCACCATGTCTGCATGTATCTTAACTATGTGACAAGAAAGTGGATGAATTATGATTTATCGTCAGAGATAATCTAAAAGTACAACAAAAAAGGGCAAACATTTATTTACTCACATTATTTTATGACACATATAGTAGTGCACTGACATTTAAAAATCCAGTAACACACAATCAGCTGGTCCCGCAGGAATATGAAAAATCCCTCAGGATTATATTTCAGTCGCGAGTTGATGTTGTGAAGATGTGTTTTTTTATAAGGGTCTACTTGCACAGACTGGTGTCTGGCCAAATCAATCAATCATATGCATACAAAAACACAAAAGAAACCACGCAAAATGATGCGTATGGGTGCAGCTTGGCTGCTGACCCTGTGCTTCTCTCTGCTACTTCATATACTCGGACACAATCATTGATCAGATCCTAACTTTTAATAAGAATTCAGAGGGCATTTTTTAGAGAGCCAATCAGCGATTGTTTTTAACCGGGGAGCTGAGGAGGTTTGCCCGTTATCCAACATGTACTTGAAATAACATGCAAAATCATTGTTGAAAGCATTTGAACTCACCAGCATGGTACGGCAGCTTGAGCGCAAAGAGAAGAAAAAAGCTCTCCAAGATTGTCCGTGTTGCGGTGAAGGTGATTCACAGAAACAACTTTGTAATGTATTTGACAGCGCTGTACACGGGAAGGCTGCAGATAACTCACATCCACTAGTCTCGAGTCTTGAGCTGCTTCCGTCTGCCCGTCGATTAAGAGCCAGCTGGTAGCTGATAGTGTTTTATTCCCTATGCCATACAGGCATTGGACACAGAATGACAGCACCAGGGAACACTTATTTTATAAGATGTGCTCTCTTTTATTATTCATATAAGAGATTTTCCACAACCTGCCCATTTGCACTTTTGTATATTATATACTGTATCTTTCAATATTTGAATGGTATGTTGTGTTGTGTGTATTGTATGCACCTTTCTATCTTATCTCATCTAAATAATCAATTCATATTTTGAATTAAAAAAACGTACGCTTACAAGCAGCTGCAGTCTCATGAGGTGATAAATCCTTCAAATGAATTCCTTGTATGTTGTGTTTCTCTTGTTGTGATCTCAGAAACCTCACTCATGGTGCCAAGGCGGAAATAGCGTCAGGAAAACGGGTGACAAATCTAGAACAAGGAACAAAGACTAAACTCGTAGCGCTCCTAAATGGGGAAGGGAATAAATCACATGTGTGAGTTTATCACCAGCTCACTCTCTTCTTTGCACTTTTCCACTGTGATGTGATAATCAGGAGCTGAATTCTTGTGTCCGTCAGTCACAGACGAGATTCTTTCCTCCTCTTTTTGTTGTCATGTAATAAAGTGTGTTTTGCTGCAGTAACAGCCTCTCTTCCTCTGTAGGGTTCTTGGAGATATCTTTCCTTGTTTTATTCGAGCCCCCAGTGACTCAAGTGCCACGTCTGTTGATCTTCTTTATAAAGGTGAACATCACCATTTTTTTTTTATCAATGTATAGAGTGGACTTTTTTGCATAGTTGTTACTTGATTTGATGACAGCAAAGGAATTTTAAAGGGCTTCAATTTCAAGTGAAAATGTCCCTTTTCAATAAATTGACACTTGTTCTTAAAGTGCCCGTAATAATATAAAGTGCTGAATCATCTTTGTACATTTATTTGATGCCACTACGTTTGGAGTGGCAGTATCAAAAAATGCCCAGGAATGAATGTCTCTACAAAGAAAAACCTGTGCCATAAGAATGATCTGAAAGATTTTAATATCACATTAAAATTCGATACATAGCGACTTTGAAAAAATATGGATAAATAAGGATACATAATGTTTGTTCGTAAAGTAGAAATCTGACATTATTGATATATTTAAATTTTACTTTTCTCAGAAGTTCTCATTTATTTTACATTTTTCACTCGTTAAGTTTTCCTGTTTACCGACAATGATTTGTTACCGGAAATGTTTTTTTTTTTTTTTTCTTTTTTTAAATGTGTTTTATTTTTTTCAACTAACAAAACATTGTTTGCATTTTTAGCAATTCTGATTAAATAACATGATTGTATTTCTCATCTTTGTAGATAGAAAGATGTTGAACATAACCTTGTTCTTGGATAGAGCCTCGAATGTCACGGATCAGATTCAGGAATGGTGGATTGTCAAGCAGACGACGTGGGGCCCGTTAAAAGTCAAGGATTCCAAAACAGGCCTGGAGCTCTACGTATTTAGCGACAAAGTCAGCCCGCCCAGTTTGGGCTTTTTGGCGGGATACGGGTATGTGGTGATATGTGGTTATTTAAAAATAGAGAGAAAGATTTGTCCTGCTTTGGCGCTTCAGTGAAATGTCTGCGTTTACATTCAAGAAACATTTTACATTTCAGACATTATCCAAAGCGCTACACACAGTGAGCATGTCAGGGTCTGGTTATTATTTACCTTATTCGCATGGTGATTTGAACTTCAACTTGTTATTAGAAACAACAGAAAACAGTGATTTCTCAGCAAGGGCTCGGAAAGCAGCTAGAAATGCACCGATTGCAATATTCTTGATCTGCCTATTCAGATTTTCTTTTTTTCTAAGAATTATAATCAACAGCATACACAAACGTTTTTGTAACCTTCTCGACACGATGTGTGTGTGTGTGTGTGTGTGTGTGCCGCTCTGTGTGTCGATATAAAACCATCTGTATAAATTTGAGCAGCAAAAATTAAGGCACTAAAAAGTCATAATAAAAGGGTTAGGTTCACAAAATGACCTCATGTTGTGTGGCGGGACTGTGATACAGAAGAGCACATTGTCTTATTCCCATTCTCTATTTCCTCTCCAGGATCATGGGCCTGTATGCCTCTGTGGTTCTGGTCATAGGCAAGTTTGTGCGCGAGTTTTTCAGCGGCATCTCCCACACCATCATGTTCGAGGAGCTGCCCAACGTGGACCGCATCCACAAGCTGTGCACAGACATCTTCCTGGTCCGAGAGACGGGGGAGCTGGACCTGGAAGAGGACATGTACGCCAAACTTATCTTCCTCTACCGCTCTCCAGAGACTATGATCAAGTGGACCAGAGAGAAAACTCAGTGAAGCACATCGAGGAGACGTAGACTAATGAAGGTCGGAGCTCATTCGGAAAGTGATCGCTCGGGTGGTGCGAGCAGCTATTTCAGCCGTTTCATCTGCTGATGGAGCACAAAGTCAGGACCAACTCGGTCCTGTTCCACTGAGCTCTGATGGCACCGATACAGCGTTAGCGCTACACTTGAGTTATAAACTGGTATTTTATACTATTAACTGATGAAAAACAACAATTGCAGTCATATTATTAACAATTGAGGACAGATTTGCCAGTGCTGTATTTATCTTGCGAAACCTGGCTCAGGTTGGCATCCGGTGGATAAAACGAGCAGCTGGTTGGAGACAGAGAAATCTTTATGGACAAATTTCTTAAGTTATTTAAAGTCTTATCCCTAACATAAAAGGTATGTTTTTAAACACAAATACCCAGAACCCTCATCGCTCCTCATGCCTGTCTCTAACATTTTCAAAGTCGCATGGTAGGCAGAGAGAAACGGGCTGCAACATTTATCTTTAAGGGCTTCCCATCAACAAACAAATGCACAATAATGACCACATGAGCACAATCTCATATTTTTCTCCCAACTGGAACGCTTGGACTGTGCGACAATATTGCAATATTGAGCTCTCATTCCTCCAAATTTTTGAAGGATGTGGACCGAGGGAAAACGCTGGTTCTGACCAAGAAACATGAACATAAAGACCACCTCTTTTTTTGTTGTAAAGGTCAGAGGTCACACGGGAGCCGCCTGTGAGACACAACGCAGAATACATTATCAGACAATCTTTACTTGCCTTATTTTGTTTTGTATGAGGAGAACTGTTATCTACTACATGCATATCTTTCTCAGGAAGAGCTCTTTTCACAGATATATTTATTGTATGAGTTAACTGTTACAATATGTAGGCTTTGATGGATCTAAAAGAATATGAGATTGTAGCAAAAGATGAGAACTATTTAAATGGCATGAATTTTATTGTGGATATTGTTTAGAGGGACTGACACTGAGTATGTTTACTGCACAGGGAAACGGTTTAAGGCTGAATTAAGAAAATAATTTTACGCTGTGGACTGTTTTCCTCTGAGAGATTAATTGCCAATAATCCATGTTCGGAGTCATCTACAGGTTGGCAAGAGTCGAGACCAGCAGAGGTCTGTTTTTGAATCAGGGTAACATGCATTAGGTGGTCGATTCTTGCACATCACTTGAGAACCTTATCGCTGTTTTTAACATTCATACTCATGAACTGTGGCGCGTTGTGTGCATTCAGTCATCAAAGAAGAAACGAGCAGACACAAAAACAGATTCCTCACATGAAGGGCTGAAACACAAAGCCCTTTGGTCCAAACTATGCATTAGAGGACATTGTAGCATGATAGAAAAACTTCATTATTGCCATGACTAATTTTCATTACATGTACATACAAGTTTAAGGGGGACAGTTCACGGTGGAATGAAATGTGAAATTGTACCTGTATGTTTAAGGCAATGTGGTATGATATAGGTCCAGAGATTTGCAAATAAAACATCTGGAAAGGTTGTTGAGTTTTGCATTCAGCTGCTGTTTGCTTGTGGGGAAGAGTTATTTACCCTCTCGATCAACTGATCCCCCTCCACCCCCACCCCCAAAGGAAAAAAATAATGTAAGTATGGCATGCGGTTTAAGAGTGTGTGGCATGGATTGCATTGAGAGGACTTCACATTTTGTATACATTTTGACTTTTTGAAAATTAGTGACCATATTTTTGCTCCATATCAGTGAGTTCCCATACTTTTTGAATCCAAAATGCATTGCCCAATTTAATGAACTTACAGTGAAGCATTTTTATTTTCACCAAAGGCAGCATTTATGTACACTCAAGTCCAGTTTTGATCTTGCTAATGCACAGATGCATCACGGATAATGAGAGGGCAATACAAAAGTAGCATGGATGACTATTTGTGTGTGTGCATTAACAGGGAGAGAGCATTAGCCTCATCAAAGACAAATCGCTCTTGGGAAGCTACAAAGTCATTACATGTCTGTCAGAGGCCATTTTGGTGTAGACGTCTGCAGCCGCCGTTAGTCCGGAAAATCTGTCGGCTAACTTGTCTAAAAAATGCACAGACACCATAAAATGCCACACGATGCAAATGTTTATTAATGCATGTGCAAAGTTCGGAGATATGCTTTTGAAGAATATACAAGTAGTGGGCAACAACAGCACAAATAAAAAATGTAAACAGTCCCTTTATCACCTTTTAGTTATATGGTATCAGAATCATTTCAATTGGCATGTAAATGATCTTGTCCTTAATAGTGAGCTTCTCATTAACTGTATGATCAATCAGGTAAAGCACAATTACACAAAATCAGTGGGGAAAAAGTACTGAAAGCATCACATGGTTCCTTTTTCACGTTTTAATCCATTTAATTTGAGGATTGTACTGTGGAAATTGGAAATAAAGAGCCATGATTATTTTTTTTTGTTCACGGTGGAAGAAAACACACACACACCTCAACAGTGTGAAATTGGCTACAAGCTGCGCCATCAGGAGCTGTACTGTTATTTAAATTTTCTTCAATAACTTGAATAAGTACTAATGCTGAAGTGTCAATCATTTTTAAGCCATAATATTCACAAATCTTTGATTTACCATTACATTATTGCAAACATGCATTAACAAACTGATTGCATATTGTTCCAGTAATATTTTCAACAGGCCACAGCCATGAATACTGAATAATTTAACTGTACAAATAAACACCTATACACTGATCAACTCATTAGACATACTTAGAGCATTTCCGATTTTAATATACCTATAGTAATCTGAAGACCAACAAACAGTAAGAGCAAAATGTACAGCTTCACAGAGACAAGAAATAATTGAACATTTACATACGACAGGCTTTCATACATTATAGGACATGGAACACCGATGATCCACCTCAAAGAAACAAATTAAAAAAGCTGCTTATACTCTGGTCGACTCTTCTGCAGCACCAACTGTAACTGGGTTGTTTTTTTTGTGTTTTTCTTTTCTTCAAATTTGCTTTTTTCTTATTTCTTGCACAATAAAGATTAAACAGCCACACATCTGGGATTGAGAGCTGAAAGGATTTGTCAAGGTTTTTAACTCGTGCACAGAGGGTGTAGTGGAGGAGCAGCAGATGGGTAGAGTCGGCCCTCTGGAGGCTGAAGGCTAACACAGACCTCCCTCATAATCATCCTCATCCTCAGCGGCAGCCGGCGCACCATCAGCACCGCCTGGTGGAGCAGCGGCAGCCTTCTTCTTCTTTCCTGCTCCTCCTCCAGGTACCCTCAAGGAAATGGCCAGCTTGGCGTACTGTGAGACACCAGGGAATAAAGTGAGTCATCAGATATTAAAGACCCTGAAAACACATTTTCTCAATAAGCTCCTTACTATATTTGCCGTGCATTTTTCTGCAAAAGAACAGTTTTGGTTATTTCACATGACAGATTTCTGCATTTCTGTTTGTGCTTTGGACAGTGGTTTAAAAAAAAGGCGAGGCTCCGCAGGAAAAAGGTGATGTCGCAATGTTGCACACGAGTCGAGTTAAGCGACATTTGAATGAAAATGTGATGATTTCATCATCAAACCACACACACACACACACACACACACACACACACACACACAACGTCCTCATGAAGCTAATTAGATGAGTTTTTTAAGTGTTAAACCTTGAAAATGATAACTTGGATTTGTTGAAATGGGGTTGTAAGAGGTACTTATTCTTAGTCACTGTATTATCTACAGCAGATTGCTGTCAATACACCCCCCTATATATGTATATAACTATGTGTCAACAGTACTCACATCATTGTCCATGTACTTCAGTAAAGGTGAGCTGCACACACGGTGGACCTGGTCCTCGTCCTGCTCGTCGTAGCCCTGCAGTAGCGTTTCCATGGCAATGCTATCTTCGCTTCCACTGTACCCAGGCAGGCTAGTGAGACCAAGCACCACGTCATGTAATGATCCTCAGTTTTTAGAGGCAGAAGTGTTACACCGTAAACGTGAGGTAATGTCAAGGGTAAACAAACTCCCAAGAGAGCCGTTGCATACCATCAACGTTTTCTGTTTGACTTCAGGAAATCAGCGGTCAGCTGGTGGAGTTTTAATGCCTTGCACAAAGGCAAGGAAACGTTGTCTCCTTGTAGTTCCAGCAGGCCACAGATTACAGAAATGATAGAATGTGATATAAAAATCATACCTGTAACTTTCTCTCACACATTTATCAGCTGCTACGTAGTCCCCTCTATGAAGATGAACCAGTACTTGAGCAGTTGTTTTCTAAAGAATGAAAAGCATAGACCAACATGTATGATTAAAATGAACTGAATAAATCCTTTTTTTTTTTAAATTTGTTGTCATTTCTAAGGGGTCAGAGGTCAGGGTTAGCTACAGAACAGGCCCTAAACATCTGGTAGGACCTTCAGTCTGCTGCTCAATTTTTTCTATTTTACTATTAATAATAATACCCTTTATGATACCAAACCAACAATGAATGTATCCTACTAACAACTACGATCACAAAAGTCCATAAGCATCCAAAAACTCATAAAAGTGTGATACGGTTGCATTTTGTGACATATTAAAATTAAATTAAGTTAAATATGTTTAGTTTATACTGAAACAACAGTGCTGTGTTTACACTGCTGTGGTATATTGATGATCTGAGAGGAAAACAGGTTGCAGCTCTACTCGTATACCCGGCAAGGACACCACAACATTGAGTAACTACAAATGTATTTCTAGCAGACTGTGTTAATATTTTACGTTTGATTAAGGTGCACAGATAATTTAAAGACATAAAATCAACAACCCACCTTGAAGCACATGGGGAAGTTCTCAATCTCTTTGTACATGTTCTTCTCTTTCTGCAGAGCGACTGTTGCTTCATCCAACCTGGTGAGGAAGACGAGAACTGTGGTTCACCTTTATTTAAAGATACGGATAGACAGCTTGGGGCTGTTGTGTAAATTTGACACATTAGCAGGTGAATATATAGAATATTGGAAAGAGCTTTAACACCTTTATGTGGGAGAGATCCAAGTGAGGTTTCTGAATAAAAGTTATCTTTCAACTTGCTTAATAGCTTCCTCAATCAGCATTTGCTGAAACCAGACAGCTACAACTGATCCTGTGTTTTATAAAAAAACAAAAACACCATCTACAGTAGAAGGTATGTCCCCTCCACCGTATCTTCATTTCCTTTACCTTCTTAATCTGACCAGGAGTCTGGAGGCTTTCCCCAGCAGTTCAACTGCCTGACGCAGGCGGTCCTCATTCTAAAAGAGAGAGAAAACATGGATGTTTATAAGCAGAAATAAATGAAATCACAAATCGGTATCAATTAAATAATTCATTCAGGTTTTGTCGGAGCATCAATTTCACCTCAAACACGCCAGCTGCCTTCTGATACAGGTCCACAGCTTTCTCTAGGTTTAGAGGCTCGATCAGTCTGGTGAATAATAAAAGAAAGAGTTTTTAGATGAAAGGAAAGTCTCAATATTTGATTGTAATAATATTATAATCTTGCATTGCATCAGTATCCCTTTTTTAGTGGATGGAATTTCATCAGAACTAAAAAAGTACAGTGTCACATAATAATAAGACTGAAAGCTAAGAGTTGAGGAATTAAGGTAAGGTCAACGAGCCAACTTCCTTAAGTGCAGAAAAGGAGGTGATATTTTAATATTGTTATTATTGGTAGATGTAACTTTTTCATCGTGCCTACTACTCTCATTACATGAATCTGTCATATGCACTGAATGTGTTGTAACTCTGTTATGTTGTTCATTCTGTACACATGACATCTATTGTACTTCTGTCCATCCGGGGAGAGGGATCCTCCTCTGTTGCTCCCCCTAAGGTTTCTTCCCTTTTTCTCCCTGTTGAAGGTTTTTTTGGGGGGAGTTTTTCCTGAACAGATGTGAGGTCCCGGGACAGAGAATGTCGTATGCGTACAGATTGTAAAGCTCTCTGAGGCAAATTTGTAATTTGTGATTTTGGGCTATACAAAATAAATTGAATTGAATTGAATTTTTACTTTCCAGCCCGGTCCAGAGCCATGGCAGCAGTGTCAGGAGTCCCATTCTCCATGTACATCATACAGGCTTTCTCTATGTACTGGATGGCCTCCGGCAT
Organism: Ophiodon elongatus; assembly: GCA_016806645.1. Lineage (NCBI taxonomy): Eukaryota > Metazoa > Chordata > Actinopteri > Perciformes > Hexagrammidae > Ophiodon > Ophiodon elongatus. Next base: position 125,461 of record JACSYO010000808.1, read on the forward strand.
CTTCTTTTGCTCCTGTCGCAATGCAAAGACAATCAATTATAATCCTGCTGCAGGTGCTTTACCTACATCTACCTGTTACTAGGTTCAATGTTAAATCTGCACTCACCTTCATCATCATACCTGCCTGTTCAATAGCCCTGAGTGAAGAAAGAGAGTTTGAATAAATCAAGTGGTTTTTTTTTATGTTTACTGCTGATTTACAACGTGGTGTCACACAAGATACTTACTTTGCAGCATGGAAAAGCCTGTGGGACAAGTTAAGTTAAGGAAACAACAAAAGCAGACACAAAACAAACAGCAGTGTGGAGTCATGCAACTGTGGAGCACAGAGAGGATACGTCTTGTTTTCTGTGTGATATTCAGCCTCCTTGAGGTACGCATCCTTTGCTTGGTCATACTGCTTCGCGTTCTTGAAGCACACAGCTAAAATAAAACAGGACACAGACAGTTTGCGATGAATATGTGGGACATTTGTTAAATGATGACTTCGTATTGAGGAATGACATGCATTTTGAATAACCTGCTTTGGCGTATTCTGACGCAGCGCTGTCAAAATCCGGCTTCCACTTGGTCAGACCTGTCTTTAAGCTACAAACACAGGATGAGGAGCACGTTATGAAGCACAGTCAGCTGCATGATGCGTGTGTTACAAAATGACCGAAGAGGAAAACATCGTGGCTCATTTGCTGTCTATTAAATCCGTCTGTCATGAAGTGACGATGCAAAAATACTGTCCATTTATGTCGCATAACCCCCTGGTGAAAATACCACAGTGGCCTTTGCGTTGCAGCGAGCTAACGTCGATAGTAAAACAAACGTTTCCTGGTGAGGAAAGAAACGATATTATGTAGCAGGACTCACCATTTTTCAGCTTTCGCTATGTGCTCGTGAGCCTCGTTTATCTTCTGAGCAGCCATGCTGTTAGTTAACTCGATGAGGTGCAATTTGGTATCGATATTCGTGATGAACGCTGCTTCGTCGATGATGTTTGGATTACCAAGATACTTCTCTTCAGGTGCGACGTCATCCAATGTCGCAGGCTACGGGTGCCGCCGAGCACCAAATACACCAGTAACGCGACACTGCGTGTTGTGATTTGTGTTTTTTGGGGTATAATACATATATATATGTGTATATATATATATGTGTGTATATATAATACATATATATGTATATACATATATATATATGTATATATATATATATACATATATATATATATGTATTATGTATTATGTATTTATGTGTATATATAATACATATATATGCGTATATATATAAATATATGTCTATATGTATTATGTATATATATATGTATTATATATATTTGTATATGTATATTCATATTATTTTACTGGAATATATGAACATGTGTATTATTTTAATAGCTTAGTATTGAATGCACAATAACAAGGTATGCTTATACATGGCACTAGGCCCAGTTTAATATAAAACACAATTTTATACAATATATATAGTAGGGGGTCTCTGCTCCATTTCTCTATCAGTTTGGGGGTCCTTGGCTTGAAAAACATTGAAGATCCCTGGTCTATAACATAATCGTAGCACACTTTTTGGGACATGGGAGAGAGTTAATCATGTTTACCAATATTTTAGACTGTCTTAGACCATAAGAATAAGGTGTCGGGATTTTTTTTAAATGGGCTAAGTTACCCTTTAAGTAAAAGCAGGAGTACAGTGTAAAACTACTATGTTACAAGGAGAAGTCCTTCATTCAAAATCTTACTCAAGTCAAATCACTTGCATCAAAATATACTTAAAGTACCAAAAGTAAAAGTACTCATTGTACAGAATGTCCCATTTCAGAATAATATATATTATACTGGGTTAATTAGTGATTAATTAATGTGCTTGAATAGGTGGAGCTAATTTTGAACTACTTTATATGCTGCTGGGTAGCAGATGATGACAAAAAGATGAACACTATTGGAAGCAGCATTTCTTGTATTTACACCACTGGAAGGTTGATAAATTGTTTTCAAAACAGTCAATAGGCAAATAAAAAAGTGGGCTATTGATTCCCATTACTGTCAAACAAACAAACAAGTGCACAAATCAAATGCAGAAATGCTGCTGAAAGCTGAACATGTCAGTAAACAAAAAATAAATACACATTTTTCAAGGTGAAGGTTAATGGCATTGTTGTATCACAGTTTCATTTCATGATGGTATTTACAGTTGAGTATATTGATTTCTTGTTTACTAACTTAAAAACAGCACTATATATGTGTATTGTATACAGTTAAGATAAGATAATCCTTTATTAGTCCCGCAGTGGGGAAATTTACAGGATTACAGCAGCAGAGGGTAAAGTGCAAACACGAGACATAGTACAAAATCAAAAACAGTATTGTAAATAAGCAATAAAAAACAGTAATAAAAAAAGAGTAAATAATCCACAATAACTGAAATGAAATATGATATATACAGACAGAATAGCTTATTGCACAGTGTATTTATATTGCACAGGTTTTAAGTGTTTAAGTATGTAGACTAAGGGTTTACAAACAGATGTTGAATATCAGATGTATTTTTATTTGCGTTGGGAATGGGGGGACGTCAGCTGACTATGGCCTTTGCACCATGGGGCCAAATATTAAGTAAGTAAGACAAATATTAACTGATTAAACTGATCATGGTAAAAAAAAAAAAAAAAAAAAAACCTTGTGATGTGCAGTCTTTTTAGAGCAGACAGAGATTTTGCTTTTGTTTTGTGCTTCACGTCTCTTCACAGCTCAAAAAATGACTGCAAACCACGAAGCGTTGTTTTTTTATAAAAATAAATAATAAAAAAAGACAAGTTAGAAATCTACTGCGAGGCAACGGAAGCGGAAGCCCGTTGCTATGTGGTCGATGACGTCACGGCGGCTCCGGTCTCTCATGGCTGGACAACAACAACTGTCGGCGAGTGACAAACTTTCACGAACTTCTAACGGGACTTAAAGAAAGTTGGAAATAGCGAAGTCCTTCGGTCCGTGTGACAGTTGATCCGCGTTTGTCTGTTTTTCTTCTTCTTGTCATTACAAATGCGGACTCGCTGATGGATCCGAGGTATGACATCCCGCGGAGGGCCACCGGCGGCGGCGGCGGCTCCGCGAACTCGTCCCCCGCTCTGGGGGCTCAGTCGCGCCGCAGGAAGATGCCTCCCAGACCCGCTGATTTCAAACTTCAAATCATCATCATCGGCTCCCGCGGTGTCGGTAAAACCAGCATCATGGAGAGGTTTACCGATGACACTTTCTGCGAAGCCTGCAAGTCGACCGTAGGTGAGGACGGGAAGCGTTTACGGGACTTGTTTTTGTCCACTTTTTACTGACAGCATTTAGCAGGGCTCTGTCTACTTGCTGGAGGGACTCCACCTCAACTATCACCAATAATAACCGGGACTGGACGGGACTCACCCTGCCGGCTGAAGCTAGCTAACTTAAGCTAACGGAAACAACAACACTGCTCTAGCTTTCAAATCTGACTTAGCTTTTGGGTTGCAAAGAAGCCACGAGCGTGACATAAACACACGTTTGAGGCTTGGAAGGTTTTGGGTGGTTGTCATATCTATTAGGCTGATGGAGGGAAAGTGGAGCAGGGTTTTAGAGCCCAACACACCAACTTTTATAGCATCTGCAGCTGTCCAGTAATTAGTTAACTCTCTGTCTGTGTGTGTGTGTGTGTGTGTGTGTGTGTGTGTGTGTGTGTGTGTGTGTGTGTGTCAGTCATCATTAAATGCAAGCTCCATTTCAACATGCACACATATTTCTTCATAAAAACATATTATCACTTTATCTTAGTTTTTTTTTTTTATTTTATTTTTTTACGAGAGAACCTTGTGACAATTTCCTGTGCCATGGTTATAGAGGCTGCCAGCCTAAAATACATGAAACCCTACATAATGTGGAATTGGGCAAACAGTCCCGTGACCAAAACAACAGTCAGGCCAATCCCAGAATAGTCACACACAAGCAGCTGCTGTGGTAGAGCTCCATTTTGTGCCCTGTCATTCCTGTGGCACCGCGTGTCACAAATATTGGGTTCCTTTGATCAAAGATTAACATTAAATAAAAATGGAATTTAATGGATACTTCCCTCCTTTGCTTTAAGGGTTGTGTCCAACGATAGTCAATGCTGGTACTTGTATGTGTCCACATGTGTGTTTTCTGACCCCCATCCCTCCCCCAGGAGTTGACTTCAAAATCAAGACAGTGGAGCTGAGAGGGAAGAAGATCAGACTACAGATATGGTGAGTAATTGGACAGCAGTCTCCAGTTCCTTTACTCCTCTGCATGGTGCATTTCTTGTGTCTGTCCTGTCACCCCACAGACTGCTCTAACAAAAACTACAGTAGGCAATTCCTGTGCAAATAAGAATTCCTAAAACTTATTTCATTGCATGTTTTGTCAACCATTAACATGCGATGTGGCTTTTTTTTTTTTTTTTTTTAATCCAAAGTCCCATATTTAAAAGCGGTGGCTCCAGTGTGGAAACTTTATGTGCAGCAGCAGCACATGATCACACTCACCATGTTGTTGTCTAAAGTTGGCAATCACTGTATTCTCGGTTACATAACGTACTGTTGTTACATTTATTGATGACTTACAAACACACGATACTTTGGTAGACACTGGGCAGATTTCAAAGTTTAATTGCACTTTGATTCTATTACAGTTAAAAGGTAAAAACAAGGCAAAGGGGCAAAACACCCTGCCATGATTGCAGAGTTCTAGTTCAAACCCCGGCAGTAGCACATGTGACTTGGTCGCGCATTGCAACGTTATTATTAGAGGTATTTGCGAGTGGGAAGCCAGTGAGTAGCTCTATCAGATATGTGATATGACCTCCTGATAAAGCTCCTTGCAGGTCGTCAACACCAATATATGTGTACACCCAATTTAGAGTATTTACTCTCTTTTTTTTTTTTTGGTAAATTACTCTCCGTACGCTAAGGCCAACCATAATCTCTGCTCTAATCGGACACACCTGCATAATTAATAGTTAAAAGTAGCACTCTTCACGGATTATTTATTTTTAAGTACTACTAAGTGGTTTTAATAATGCTATTACTAATAAGATACACTTAAAGAATGCCATCTTTTGTTTCAATACCCTCATTAATCAGTGAGTAATGTATGTTTGATACTTCAAAGTGTTGGTGAACCGTCAATTGTATAGCAGCTGGCCACTCGAGACAGACGGTGTTATTGTAGCTTAATATTCAGACTGAATTGCCTTTTTTTTTTTTAAACTTCATCATTATTGTAATATAGTATTTGAATTGGGCAGTTATTCAGAGGTCTTGAACCAGCAGTAGGAGGGATGATGTTATTTCAGAGGTTTGATTCTATTTGGCCTCTTCTTGTGACTTTAAATGGGCCTTATTTACATTTTTGAAAACATCTAGTGTTTTGTCGTAAAACAATCGAAAAAAACTGATTAACATGCCACAAATTACAGTTGGGAAGTATTTTACTGACTGAGTATATGACTGCATCGATTGCGCGCAGCAGTGTTGGGCTAAAACGTGGGAACTCCATTGCTTATTTCACTAACGCATCTGTTTTGTCCACTAACACCCAGCCACCCTCTCACTTCCACATCGCATCTACCCTTTCCCACGCCCCGCTTTGTCCCTGTTCCTCTGCCCGTTCCTCTGCCCACACTACGCCCTGTCCCTTCAAGATGGTCGTCCTCAATGTGTTCTGTGTCTCACATTGAACTGCTCACATCAAGCTCCATCATTGCCACGCCCGGCCTTACCTAACCCTGCCGTTGTGCTGCTGTTTCTCTGTCCGCTCTTCTGCTCATAAGCCTGACTGTGACTCACAAAGGGAACAGGGAGAGACTAGCAGGCTGAAGGTACAGTAACACTGCACTCTGGGCGCAGCTCAATCTGCTTCAATGCTGCTAAATTTAACCCAGACTCAGATGATCAGCAGAATCATAACATAAACTTAGAAAGCGTATTCACACATATAATTGAAAATATTCTGCTCCTTTTTAATATTGTTAAAATGAAGAGTTCATTTCCAAAATGCGGTGTGTTTGTTTTCAAGTGCCTGCACTTCTTATTGATCAACCCGTAACAGCTGCTTTAATTGCTTGAAAAAAATACTTTAAAAGATCATTTTAGTTGATGTTAACACTCTGAGCACTTCTTAGCAGTATATAAACATTTAATAAATGGCAATGGTAAACACAATATAATGTTGTTGTAAACAGTTGTAAGGACATTTTAAGTGTTTATTAATGTGCAATAGTTTCAACAATTATAACATCTCCTCAAAAGAAAATAACGTTTAACATTATTGTGTTGTCTTTCAATTTCTGTTCATACACCAGCTACTACTTGAGGAGTTCTAGTTGTTGACAAACACATTAACAAACATACATGTGCTTACATCATAGTTTGTTGTAAACCATTGATGAAATGTTTATATATTGCTTATAAGTGCTAAATACAGGGGGTTAAACTTTCCAGGGTGAGCAATCATTGCCTAACTGCACATGGGATGTCATCTTCCCTCAAAGTGTAGATATCTCATTTTGGAACAAAACTCTTCAAGTGTCTTTTTTTTTTATTTTAGCTAGATACCAGATTAAAATGTGGATGTCAGATTTTACCCACTCAAAGTGTTGTTAAGTGTTATAAAATGAAGTATGTAAAGAAGCATTATGATTAATGACATTGAATGTGTTATGACTTGTCACAAAACTGATTCTTCCTCCCCTCGTTTGTTGATCAGCCTATTAGTCATAGTCTTCTTTAATGAATGAAAAAATACTTTTGATCAAATCAGTCAATCAGCTGTTTGGTATTCAGAGAAGTTTTGGTGACGCTGCACTGACGTGAGATAATAGTGAGTTTCATTCATGTCACCCAGGGACACTGCTGGCCAGGAGAGGTTCAACAGCATCACGTCCGCCTACTACAGAGGCGCCAAGGGAATAGTGCTCGTGTATGACATCACAAAGCAGGAGACCTTCGACGACCTGCCCAAATGGATGAAAATGATTGACAAGGTAAACAAACTGTCAGGCTGCGAGAATTATATGGAATGTGCCATTACTGTGTCGTTCCTCTGCCATTATTTTATGCCAGAGATGTCAGAAACTTTGTTGCAACGTCACACTTTTCTCTTGTATGGTGACAAAACAATTGGATTCTGTTATACATCAAGCACTTAAGATTTACATAATAATTAAATCCATTCATATTTCCACCCCGGCCATACCTCTCCTGATATTGACCCTTCAGTGCGACCGCTGTCTTTAATCTCACCAGCACCTGCAGCAGTTATATGAGCTAGAGGTGTTTTTCACTTGACAAACTCTTTCAATCACAGCCTGGTTGCTATTGGAGACCAATACAGATGTTTATATTTGAGAGTTTAAAAATATACATTTTCTTTATATTTTCCACAACATAGATAAACATTTTTGTTAGTGTTCCCCATTACTTTTCTAACAATTGTGACCAAGAAATGTACTGGAAAAACAGTTTACAGTTAAAAAATAAACTTGTCACAACTCTTTGGTGAGCGAAGGATAGAATGGCGATACTCAAAACATATCATTGGCATTTCTGTACTTCAGTGTCTTCTGACATAGACTCCGATACAATATATCTGCAATGAGCTGATATCTGCCCGGTCAGTTTATTGGTCAAAATCAAATTTGCAGAACTTGGGGGAGGTGATGAAACTGCCATTTTTATATTTTACGTTAATATGCGATATTCATTGCAGGTCCCGCCTTAGCATCACACGAAAATGGATCGAACAGTTGAGCAATTGATTAATGATGATGTGAAATGATTAGGTTCCGTTGCAAAATCACACTGCATAAAATGTGTAAGAAAATGTCTAGTTATTTAAAAAAAGAAATACCTAATTGCTGTGAAGTTTCCCCTTTTTAGCTGCAGAACTGTGGAACCAGTTTTCAGGGTGACGGTGTGCTGAACACACACCATTGCAGTCATCTGGTTTGACTTGTAGGAAATGAAAGGCTGATGATGTCCTGACGTGTCTCCTCTCTGCTCTCTGTCTCGTGGCAGTACGCCTCCGAGGAAGCGGAGCTTCTCCTGGTCGGGAACAAGCTGGACTGTGAGACTGATCGTATCATCTCCAGGCAGCAGGGAGAGAGGGTGGGTTCAGCCCACAACGCTCCAGCTCACCATCACATGACAAACGCTTGTCTTCTGTTTCTGTAGATGCTTTCAATATGCCGGGGAATTGTCTTTCAACATGGACTTTGTGTGCTTCAAAGACACACTAATAACACTGACATTATGTCTATCATAGCAGCACGCGTTCCAAAACTTCCTTTAAACCTTTAGGGGGAACGTTTTTATGACGTTTCCAGGTGTATTGTTTAAACTTAATTTCTGCTCCTGTGGAATGAGTCCGTTTTTCTCTTTGCTGAAATTGAGCTAATTTTACTCTTTTTTTTATTTGTGTTGTAGTTTTGCTCTCGAATAAGCGGAATGCGCTTCTGCGAAGCTAGCGCCAAGGATAATTTCAATGTCGACGAGATCTTCCTGAAGCTTGTGGACGACATCCTTAGCAAGGTTGGTGTGTTGACAGTAGAGTCTGACCAAATATCTGAGAATTAAGATTTTGTCAATCTTCAATTTTTTTAACATAAAAGCATAACATGAACAAACAAGTTTATAATAAAGATTCATTAAAGAATTGTGACCAAGATATGTGCACTCCCCACAGCAAAAATCTATCCATAAAATGTCTAATGGGCTAACTACACAATAGATAAACTAATCTGACCCCAAATCTGATGCTCCCCTTACATTAGCTGTTGTGGCTAGCCCCGTTCTGGGACCAACATATAATATTATCCATCGCATTCCAGCTGCTGGACGAATCGTAAGCTACATATTGTCCTTTATTTGCTTGTTGAGGTAGTTGTCGCAGTGTTTATTATTGAATATTGAGAAGGGGACTGCACATTGTTCTGGAGGCCCCGAGGCTCAACACTAACTTTAAAAGTGGTTGCCTGCACGGCAACCAGGCATCAGCTTTTGGTTGCCATTTTTAGTCACCTTATATTTTGACTAATTGAGATACTATGCAGTTGGATGTCAGCCTAATAATGACAATGTGACATGTATACAATTCATGTGTATGTTTTACATGCTTTACAGTATAATTTTCCGTCCAGCTCAAAGATGTTGGGATAGCAGCTCTTCACAGCAACAGCTGCATATATCAATATGTAATTAAAAGTGTACATTGATTAAATAATAATAAGTTTAACCACCTAGTATTTCTGGTGTAGACTAGCGAGGGTTGCAACATTTAATCGACTAGCCAATTATATTGGATAATATCAGCCAATATTATTTCCAAATGAGAATATAAATATGGATATAATGTCCTAACCTACTAAATTCAACACTTTCTGCCAGCGTTTTTGAATTTCATCAGATAAGGTTAGGTTCTGCCTAAATTATTAACTTTGTAAAGAGTTTTCTTACCCTGTTGGTCATTTATTTATCTATGATATTATAATGTATTACAAGATTTCTTCTCAGCATTCCTGTTTCATAATCCTCATACACTATCAAGACACTATAATATTTTGTGCCTTAAAGCTTAATTCCCTGTTATCGATCTGTCTCTCTTCTACAAGTTGAGTCTTTTTCAGTCTTTGCACTCAATAAATCACTGGATGCCAACTGAAGCACACTGCCTGAACATTCAATGCATTAACCCCGTGTTTCCTGACTTGTTCTCTGTTCCTGACTGCAACAGATGCCTCTGGAAGTTACCAACAATGAGCTTTCCAACAGCATCCTGTCTCTGCAGCCTGAACCGGAAGTGCCTCCGGAGTTGCCACCTCCCCGCATGCGCTGTTGCTGAGAGTGGTCATCTCTCTCTCTCTCACACACACACACACACACGCACACGCACACACGCATACATACAGTACACACACATGCAGAGTACCAACCTGGCCACCAGGGGGCAGCAGACAGCAGCAGTTTGGAGTTTCTAACTGTTGATGTAAGATGCATGGACTCTCTGCAACCAGTATTATCCTCCCCTGTTTCTTCTTCTCCTGTTTCGTAACTGTTCACTCTGACATGAGTGACACTAACACTTAGGCCTGATGAATCACCCACTTCCTTCCACCCCTTTTGTCTACACTTGAGCCAGACTACCTCATTCCTCGGACCATTAGGCTAGCTGTGCCCCGCTGGTGCCTTCGAGGTAGAAAGCCTTCTGGTAGCAGTTGCACATTGTACAAGGAGGCTGATTGTTGAGGGCCTTACAGCTTCCTGATGAATACTCATCAAATATACTGTACTCTAAGTTTGACATTGTCTGCGCTGCCCCGATGGTCTGGTATTTCTGCATCATCTAGCTTACAGAAAAGGGATAACAATAGCTTCTGTCTCTTCAGCTTAGTTTAAATTCTGGATCTCGGTACAGTAGTTTTATGTTCTTATTAATAGGTATTATTACCAAGTGACGAGTTGACTTGAGGTAAACAAAAGCACATGATGTAAATATGGTGTGTTGCTGTAAAGACTGGACAAGGTGTTTGCAGCCAGCAGTAGGTGGTTGTGTGGTGGTGGATCATATCTGTTTGTATTCCTTTGCCTTAAAGTGTTAAAGTGGCTGGAACGGCTCATTTCACATTTGTATAAATTTGTATGTTTTGCACTACAATCCATCTCACCTAGTTAAGCTGACATGCAGAAAATAGAAAGTACGCGACTCGTAATTTAGTGAAGATCAATATTGCCTCGCTAGTGGCCGTTCTGATCCCCCTGTTAAAGTGGGATGGAGATGCAAGGAGAGATGGGTAATGTAGTCTTTGAGGGATTGGTGTATTTACAGGGGAATTCTCCATGTGTGTTACCCGCTTTTTAGAGGAAGTAGAGACATTAAGCAGCTCTTGGACACACATGGTTTTAGCCTTTGTTTTGGGTTTGTTACTAATATTGCAAAGTGTTTTGTTTTTCCTCTGATTTTGGATGCAGAAGAATGTTTGTTTGAGTCTCTCTTTTCGGGGGAAAAGTGCAGAAAGGTTTGCTTAGTATTTGAAGGACTCAGGAAACTTTGATCGGCTCACATCTGCTCGTTTTGACAGGCTTTTATTGCAGACGTGATTTGAGTTTCATAAAAAATGGATGAAGAAACGTCTTCATAATCAATCCTGCTTGAAGGGGGTGATGTTAATAAGAAGAGCTCAGCAGATTTACATTTCTGATTTGGCAGTTTGTTACAGACCAGTATGGGTGTTTCCCAGTACTTGTACATTTAACAAAACAAAACAAAACTAGGCTATGCATGTTAAGCCCTCCTGTGTTCATAGATATTAATAAATTTAATTCTTCCGTCTTTTTTTGTTAAATTAATGCAATATTGTAGCACTGTGCGTTCTTCTGTTTTGTTTTTACATGTTGAAGTAAAAGTCTGAGGGTGAGGAAGTCAATTTAAAGAACCTGATTTAAAATGACTGTAACTGGTTGGTTGAATTGATACATTGTTTTGTTTTAAGTTTTATGTTAAAGTCAATGTTTTGACTTAAGCTGGCACATTATGTATTATTGAATAGTTCCATACCAAAACAAAAAAAGTGTGAGACCTTTTGCTAATAAAACAGTCAATAACATCCAAGCACATCTTGCAATATGATTACCAGCCAACAAACAACCACACAAATTATCTGCAACAATTTTATCTTGTGTTTTGAAATGACAAACTTCTTTTGACATTGTTTTGTGGAGTGGAACCTTCATTTGTCGCACTAACCCTTTGGTGTTTGTTTTAATAGCCACGCCTTATACTACTCAGTGTTTTAATTATACATTTTAAGAAATGCTTTTATTTGAAATGTGTGTCCTTTCAGACTGTGCTTTGTATTGAACCTGTTTTAAGTCTTTGAAAAAGGTTTTGGCATGTTTAAAGCAGATTTGTGGTATTTATAACTTGTGGCATTCTTGAACTAATGAAATGCAATTAAAGATATCTATATTTATTACCATATTATGGTCTTGTTTTTCTTCTGTTCCCCTAAAGTGGGATGTGTGGCGTACCAGGGGTCCTTGAGTGGATTCCAGGAACACAAAAATGATCATTTACTCAGTTTTAATGTTCTCCCACTGAAAGATGCTGTAGACATGATGTTTTTACTTGTACAGATATAATATTTTACATCGGTGTCTTTATGAATACAACCATTAATTCAAGTCACTGATTTGGGAGTATTGAGTGTGAGCACTGGCCCCTCCCGGATTTAACCGTTGCTCCTCTGGTGAAGGTGTTCAATGGCCAATAGAGTGCGTGTCATTAGGGCATGCGCACCGAAGCGTGCCACACCAAGTCCCGCCTGGTCCCAGAGAAAACAAGAAGGGGTGTGCTTGCTTGGGTGCTCGTGAAGCAGCAGCAGCAGCAGCAGCAGCGCATGCGCTCCTCAGAAAATCACGGGCGTCGAGCTTCACACCGCAGAGATTTCAGATCTTGCATGTCAGATAGGAAGGAGTGGGAAGGGGCACGAGGAACAGGGGCCCCACCACTCACAGCCCGGGTATCACAGAGGGATGGAGACCCGAAGAAGAAGAAAGGGGCTGATGTGACTCCGACTGACTCTTTTTTTTTTTTCCTCCTTCTTCTTTTCTTTCTAACTTGAGCCCTAAGAGCCCTGTCTGCAGATGCAACCTGTCTGTCATCCCGTCCGTCCCAGTATATTCCCGTTTCGTGTTGCAGCGTTTCCTCCTCGGGGGGCTCCATGCAGAGGGGACACAATGACAACCTGGTGAATGCACGCGAGATGGAGTAAAACGTGAAGCACGGCGCAGGATGCGCATCCCCGGCCCGTCGAGGAAGAAGGTAAAGCAACCTGGCTGTGTTTCTGGTGTCGTGTGTCAGAGATTTTCCGCGGTGCTGTGGCTCGAGCGTTTCCTTCATCGCCCTCCTGCTGCCGGTGTCGGTGTATAATGGAGAGCTCCAATGGCTCTGGAAGCGACACCAAACCGCAGAACCACCAGTTGGAGAAGAAGAGACTGAACCGAGCGCCTTCCCCGGCCAGACCTTTCCTGAAGGATGTGCACTCCCGCTCCCCCAAGCCACCTGCCATCGTACCAAAATCCCCCAAACTCAACAAGCAGCAGCCGCAGTCTGCCTCGGTGCCCTTGGCCCATCCGAACCGCAGCTCCAGGCGCCACACACCCGGTGCTAAAGAGAAGCCAGCCACGGCGAAAAGTCACACCAAGTCTTCTGTCGTGAAAAAGCCCACAAAGGTGCCTCAGCATGCAGCAGGGGAGCCCAAAGCCGCCGGCATCAAACCGGACAGCACCAGCAGTCCCATCCTCGCCAAAGGCAGAAAGGGGAAACTAGCCCCGGGGTCCCCGGGGTCCCCGGGCCCTCACGGCCATGGATCCCCGATCCGGGTACCGACCGGCACGCTTCTCGGCCGGGTCAGCCAGACCGACAGCAGCTCCGACCTGTCCGACTGTCCGTCCGAGCCGCTGTCGGACGAGCAGAAGCTGGCACCGACTGCTAGTAGCGACGCGGAGTCCGGCACCGGCTCCAGTGACCGGGATCAGGTGGGAGGCGATAATCCGCTGCGGGCAGAAGCGACCGGAGCCGCCGCCGCCGCTGCTGCTTCTCCGTTGCGCACAACCGAGGCTTCCGCCGCCAAAGGAAGCATGTCTCAGGCTCAGTCCGCTCCGGGGGCGCACGGAGGGAAACCCAAGCAGGAGAACCCCCCACCAGGCGCACAATTCAGACTGCCAGGCGCCAAGGATGTGACCGAGGAGGACCTGCTGCGGGAGGTGGACGATTTGAGATCTGAAAACGACTACCTCAAGGTATGGCGACGTTTTCTCAAAGAGACAAACGTGGCTATTTGTTGAATTTAATTTTTTTACATTTTTGTATCTAAACACATAATTCAAAGTAGACATTTAAAAGACACACATTTATTGCGGGCTCATTTAATCTGTAATCCAGAGGCAGCTGTTTCCCAAAGAGGAGCCAAACTGTCCCTTTACAGGACAGTCCCGGGTTCAATCCTCAACATCACCTGTTCTTTAAGTGTCCTTGATCAACTTCCACCTGCTCACTGACTAGAAGCATAATTTAAATGTATAAATTATTCATATCTAAACGCATTCCCCTTAATGCCCAGCTGTCATCCCCCATGATGTCCCTCTGTCGACTCTCCATCCATCATGTCGTCTTTTTACCCTTCCCGTTCTTCCCTCTGGCTTTGACCTTTTATTGATGGGAGTTTTATTGATAGTAGCTTCTCCCTGATGTGTTCTTAGACTTATTTAAAAAAAATTAATGTTGTTGCTGTCAAGTCACCAAAGTCTTATTGTGACAGAAAGATCCCCCCTCCCCTCCCTCCCCCTCCCCCCACCCCCCTCATGTTGCATCTGGGGCACCAAGAGTAACATAATCTGTAATAATATAAACAAATTGTACTCAGGGATGCACAGTAGTTTTTAAATCAGTGTTTTGTTTTGCCGTCGTTTCATCGTTGTATCTCACATCTTGCATGAAGATCCTGATTGAAGACTCCATGCGGGATCCCCCTCCCCCCCTACTTTAAGTAGGCTATCCCCATAAATTGGGGAGGGGAGGCAAACAGATAATGCGGCAAACAATCTTGCAGGATGTCTTTTTATTTTAGATGGGAAACAGGTTTACGTGCATGTTACTCTGAGTATTATTTCAAACTTGATCACGCATGTCTCTCTCTCTCTCTCTCTCTCTCTCTCTCTCTCTCTCTCTCTCTCTCTCTCTCTCTCTCTCTCTCTCTCTCTTTGGCCCGGTGCAAACACAAGAGAGTTAATCAGCTTTACTGGCTCTGGCTGTAATGGCTTTATCCCACAGGACTTGATAACAGTCAGATGTCCCATGTGTGTGGGGTTCAAACGCCCTCCTGCCTGGTGTCAGTCTGCCAGCTGGGTCTCTGAGGTGAACTCTTCTACCTCCCCCGCCTCCCATGCATCCCCCAAATGCATGCCTGGGAGTCCCCACCACTGTGACATCAGTACTGCTCATGGGGGGGGGGGGGAACAGTTTAGCACATTTATTTTGACACCTCAGTTTTATTTTAGGTTATATTTCAGGTATTTTTGCTTCTTTTGATTGCATGAAGAGAAACAATTTCAATCGGTATTATTGTGTCGGTGTAACTGCACAACACCAAGAAACTTGTTTTTGGGGGCTGCAACGACTAGTCAATTAATCGAGTAGTCAATCTACATAAAATTAACCGGCAACTATTCAGGTAATCAATCAATCAAGAAATCAAACATTTGCTACAAGCTTCTCAAATGTAAAGAAGTGCTGCTTTCCTCTATTTAATATCATTCTAAATGTAATATCTTTGGGACCTTCTGACTTTTTCAAAATGTCACACTCTGATCTGGGTGCAATTTACACATCTATAGATGATGTTTTGAAAATGCTTGTTTTTCTGCCAAATACACCTAAACTCAACAGATATTTAGTTTTTTATCACATAACACAAAGAAAAACATCATAACTTTTAGAACAAGCAAATAAATGGATTATCAAAGTTGTTGCTTGAATTTTCTCTATCTAGTCTCACCATTTCATTTCTGAAGATTTTTAAAAGCCACAACTTAGTTAATTGTTTCTTAGTTGATTGACTGCGTGCATTTTGACAAGTGATTCATCATTTTGGTCATTTTTTCATGAACGTTCTCTACGTCCAGCTCCTCCAACGTGAGGATGTTCTGCTTTTCTTTGTCATATTTGATAGCAAATTCATTACATTTCAATTTTGGACTATTGGTTGATTTAAAAACAACCCATATGAAGACGTCATCTTGGGTCGTCAGAAATTGTGATGATTTTTGTTCACAATTTGTTGGACACTTCCCAGAGTATAATAACATTGATCAATTAAACGCTGCTCAGCTAAGATATCCACACTTGACACCCTTAAAGAGATGACTAAGTAGCGTTGATGACTCGGTGCACACACGTCCCATAGACATCAATGATATTCTCTCAATACCTCTGCTCCCAGGAGGCTGCTCTGCCTCTGTTTTTAACCTGGCCATTGATTGGGCCGACCCTGTGCGAGGTCATTAGCTCCTTCTTCCAGGGTCCTCGTCAGAAAACAATCGGCACTGTGCTTTTCCAAATGAGGATAGATTTAGTTTTCATTAATTGACACCCTCGTCCCCCTTCAGCATACTATTGTCTTTTCATCAGGTGCCAGTCAAACCCTTTGAATATCGGATTTCTGATATAGGTGACATTGAAGCCGATCTCTTCATTTAAATTCTATGTGTATATACTATATACATTATATACTGGAATTTGTATTCCTGTTTAAGTTTTTACCAAGTTGTTGCTGCATTAAAAAGGTTTACACTTTAAATCATGTCAAGAGTTTTTACCAAGTTGCTGGTGCACGATCTATTAATTTAATAATTAATAAAAAATTCAGTAAATGTATATCTATGTATTTATATGTTGTATTTTGTTTTACAAAGTTAGAGAAGCATTTTTAAAGTCAAGACTGATGTTGCTTACCACATAAAGGAATGATCCCAGTCACTTCCACACAGTGAGGCGGACAGCTTATGAATTAAACACTGGAATCGGATCAGTACTCTGTATCGGCCGATACTCAAAGCCCAAGTATTGCTGTTGGTATTGGGACCGAAATAGTTGGATCAGTGCATCCCTATATTAGTTAACCTTGAGGTCAACTAATATATTGAGGCAAATAATCGTAGTAATACGATAAATCCATCAAGGCCGGGTCGTTTCATGTTGATAGGAGATGGGGAGTGTGAATACATCCAATCCGAGAGATAAGATGCATAGAGCCAACTAGTGGTGTTACATCATCAGCACTAAGAGTACTTGCATTACTGGAACACGTATGTGTTCATATGAAAGTATAATCGGCGGTAGGTAAAATATATTGCATCTCCTCTGTAATAGCTTTATGCCTGAAATGCATAAAATTGGATTCGTAGAATTGGAAAAATGTACATCATCCCTCTTCCGTTATTGAAGAGGTGTATATCAGTGTTTGCACAAACCGCCAACCATGTTACTTTTTCATTAAGCGGCAATGAATTGCCATGACGTGTTTGCTGTTTTAAAGTTCACTTACCTGAGAAATGAAGTCTAAAAATGGTCCAAAAGAACTTCACATCAGTTCTTCCAACAGCAAGATGTACTGTAATTGTTTCTTGACACCTACATGTTCACGACATCCTAAAGCTAATGGATTTCCATGACGTTGCTGTACATTTGAGGACAGGATATTTGGTCATCTAAATGCACCTCAAGTCAAAGCTTGTACAGAGAAAATATTAAAATCAAATGTGCAGAATGCCATGAAATATAAAGAGCACATTCATACTCCCCAGATGTTGAACATTTTGAATACTACAACCGTATATCCCTTTTAAATACACAAGTATGAAGATGCAAAAAAACATACATGGAAATGGACAGAAGAGGCTAAAATAACATGATTTATTATGTGGATAGGAAGAAGAAGAATTTAAACACATGAATGCCGTTATAGAACAATTCCTAATATGCCAATAGCTTTCTATCCTTTTATTCCTTTTGATGTTGATGATCCGGGGCCCTTTTCTGTAACGCCACCCTAAGGAAAAACCTCACTCCTTTTGACCCACTTCTGGTTAGGTTAAGTGCTTTTTTTTATACAAAAACTGCTTCACAAATTTAAAGCTTTTGGTGAGTATTGCTCTTGTGTACCAACATAAGTATTGTTGCTGCAGAATTAGACATTACATCATTAGCAATAGTAGCATTTAAAGGTATGTATTTCCTGTAAAATAAGACACTATCACAGAAAACTTAAAGGCTATTTGCAAAGCCAAATTATAAAAATCAAAACGGCATAAACATCAGAGTCAGCACTATTTGCAGCACAGAATGCATTGTATTTCAACATTAGCGATTATCGTAGAATGGAGGTGATATTAAGGTTTCAGCTCGTGTGTCTCTCAGGATGAAGTGGACGAGCTGCGGGCGGAGATGGAGGAGGTGCGAGATAGCTACCTGGAGGAGGAGGTCTACCAACTGCAGGAGCTGCGGCGAGATCTGGACCGCTCCAACAAGAACTGCCGCATCCTGCAATACCGCCTGCGAAAAGCCGAGCAGAAGAGCCTGCGGGTCGCACAGACCGGCCACGTGGACGGAGAGATGCTCCGTAGTCTGGAGCAGGACTTGAAGGTCTGTGAGAGCGCGTCGATGTCTGTATGTATGTGTCTTTGTGTTCGGGATTGACCAGTCACCACCGTGCTTTTATTCAGTGTTTGTATAAAATACCATACCAATGCGACCAGTTTACACTTTAATTCATTTTGCATCCTGAGGCATGTGTTTGTCCTTCAGCGTCTCCGTCTCTGTGATCTCAGGTGGCCAAAGATGTGTCAGTGCGTTTGCACAACGAGTTGGAGAGCGTGGAGGACAAACGCAGCAGAGCTGAGGACGAGAATGAGCTGCTCAGACAGAAGATCATCGAGGTTGAGATCTCCAAACAGGCGCTGCACAACGAGCTGGAGAGGACCAAAGAGGTGAGTGGAGGATAACGGAGATGTTGTTTTGATTTGCCCGGGCTGTTGCAGGCCATGGGGATACATTTGCTTTCATGCACACAAAGTTGTATTTTTATTTTAGGAGATCCTAATCGTCCGTTACGCTTGCTGAAACAAAGCAACGGAAAGCAAAAGAATTACACGATACGCACAGCAACGACATAATCTTGAGAATCTGTTTGGGCCGAGTGGTGAATGAACAATGGTGAAAATGACAACTGTGACGGCAACGATGCTGGTGACTATGCTGTTTGAACTGGATGATTCTCCAGTTCACCAAAAGATGCTAGTCAATATTTCCACTTAACTACCTGCATAAAAGCAAGGGCATCAATGTTGATCACCGGCCTGATCAGCATGGTCATTGCAGTGAATTCATTCATTTCATCTATCACTTAAACACTCCTTGACAACCCTATCAAAACAACTGCTGTGTGCAATGGTGCATGTTATTTTTAAAGCCCTGCAACAGTATGAACATATCCTTTATATACAGCTTAATTCTGGTAGACTAGTTGCAGAAGAAAGATTGGGTTAGATTCATCCTCACTCCAGAGTACTACACAAATACTACTGATGTTCAGATAGAGCTACAGTACTACTCAGTTCTACCCGAAGCTGCAACTGCCCTCCCCCTCACAGCTGAGGTGTGTTCACATGGTAACCTGCAAAAGAAATCCAAGGCACTTCCCATAAACGTCCATTTGGAAAGAAGTCCAACAACTCCTCCCCTAGCCAAGAATCTTTTCTCCAGTTAAGCTTTTTCAAAATTAAAGACTTCACAAATAATTAGTAAATTCAGCCAGTAAATCTGTTGCTAGTGTGCCAGTACATGTCTTCTTTGCGAGGCATGTCTTTTACCCTTTTTCTACCAAAATAAGAGCGATCGGCGCTGCAGCCAAAAATACCCGTGACTACTGCAGAGTCATTTGTTCAGGGAATGGATGCCGATTGTAACTTTTGCCATGAAGACAAAAGCCAGATGTTTGTGGGTGATAAAAGTAAACTGCAAAATTTATTTTCTTATTTTCTGAATAAGTTAGGCCACTGAGAAATCAATTAGCTATTATTTAGCATCTCAGTCATTCAATACATGATCCAGAACACTTTTTATGAAATGGTGATATATACATTTTGCTTTTTTGGGGCTGTAAGTCCAGACGTTTTCAACACACAGAAATGTATTTAATGAATAGATGAGATTGTCAGTGTTTCAGGAATATAAGAGCCATTTTGATAAGACATTTAGTATAAAAACATTTACTAATATTATACATTAACAAAGGTACATTTTCGTGGATTCTTTGACTTTCATTGCTTTTTTTCCCCAAATTGATTATTGTGTTCTGGTATTAGAATCTTGAATGTATGTATTTTAAGTTACTGATGGTTTGAGCCCCTATTTTACAATGTAGAATGTAGACTTTTGTATCACGATTACTCTCATGTTGCACAGTGGAGGGAATATTTGAAGTAAGGTCTTCTTGGTAATGACATGAGCGGAGGATTTTCTCAGGGCTGCCCGGGTTCAGCAGCCTTGACTAATTGATTTTGACATCAGCAGGTAACATGACGTCTGGTAGCAAAGAGAAAGTAGGCTAATACCAGAACAGTCAGCATGGAGATGTGGCTTTCTTCTGGCAACTGGAGACACTGTTTATTTTTTAGTGTCGTCTTGATGGCTGCTGGGTTGATTCCAAGCTTGTGCCACAGCGACTCCATATGACTTCTGTTACATGCCTCCCCAAATAGGTCTTCTGCTGGTTGAAAATCTATATTCTGAAGCAGTTTATGATCTTAACTATCTGTGTCTGCAACATTGATGTTTTTTAATGGCAACTTAACAGCCCCCGGCTGAGCTGCATCTTCTCAGGCGAAGACAGAAAATCCATGTCTAATCCAGATGTGCTAATGCAGCAAATGCAAGGTCCACTTTTTGTTGTCGTCCCTTGACACCAGTAACCTTTCATAAGAAAATGATTAGCGAACAGTAAGGCTGAAGCGAGAGAAGGCCCCACACGTGACGTCTATTTTAACTTGCATAGCAATTGCGTTATTGGTGGTGTCTCTATCCTCCAGACCCCTTATTCTGAGCAGTGTTACGATACAAAGGACCTCAGGATGACACAGACTTATGACACAGAGAAACAGGCGAGGGAGTAGGAGAAGGCTGAGATAGCGGCTGCCCCAAATGATTGCAGATTTTTTTTTTCGTGTTCCCCTAAGGTTTGTCCCAGAAAAACACAACCCGTCTCTGAATCTGCACATCGACATCACATGACGCTGTGTCCCCCCCCACCACCCTCCACCACCCCTTTCCTTACCAGAACTGTGTATTTTTCATTTTGTTCCATAGAAATACATAATTTCTCTGTCTGGGACTTTTCCTGTAGTTTAATCACCATGTACTCATTTTAAAAGTCTTCAATTCCTGTGAAATCCATAACGCACAGCATGTGACCTGTTTATTCTTTTTATTGCTGGTAGCTAGAGTAATTTACAAACATTTAGTTAGGGATGTATTTCAATGAATGCATCTAAGAATTTTCCCTCTTCTCTTGGAGTTGCTTTTAGTCACAGAGATAAAGAGAGGAGCGCATTTTACTGATAAGAATGTGGTTCTACTGGACTGAAATGTTGTTTATTTCCCTTTCTGCTTTAATTAGGTTTTGTAAATTGTGACCCAGGTGTAATGTAATGTAATGCAGTCAAAAGCAGAAAACCCTCCACACTCCTTTTGTGTTTTTACTAGTTTTTGGAATTCCATCTGAGACACCCGCGTCTTCTTACATTTAGTTTTTTAAATGATCTTTTGCAGTTCTTTCACCACAAAAGTTAAGTGGTAACACATTATAAGATTAGTAAAAGGGCAACTGACCCCAGATACTTCAGCCCGTTTTTTCTGCTATCAGAGGCCACACAGTGGGACTCTGGCCCAGAGATTGGCACCCCTGCATGGATTAATCCAACAAGAAGGCCTGTTATAAAACAGCCTGGCGTGTTTCGGTACACTCTGATGGGAGGGGAGAGCGAGGGAGAAAAAAGACAAAGAGGCAGAGTGGCAGAGAATGGCTGTAATCAGATGGCTGTAGGCCCTGTCTGCCTGCGATACGACCACAGCTTCACAGCTCACAGACCTGATATTAAACAGTTTCGGAGTGCTGGTTGACAGCACCCTCTGTTGTTACAATATCGGCCCGGGGAGCAAATTGTTGCTGCCGCTTCTGTGTGGTCAGTATGAAGGCGAACAACGATTGGTGGAGCGATGTTTCATTCCTCTGACATTTGAAGAAAGGCCCACTGATACGTGTAATGAAATGGAACTAATGAAATGTCAACGTGCACAACACAAGCATCAGGTGATTTATTAGGTGCTCTCTCTCCGCTGTGATAAATTCATCTTTCATTGTAGCAAAATGATCATCCTTTGTGCTGTGCTTGTTGACGTACAGCAGCATTGACTTGACATCAGATCACATGACGACTGCACACAATAAAAAGCCAAAGTCAACATATTTTATAACACATTTTGGAGGCACCTCTATGGTATATAGATGATGGGGTATATTATTAAGTAAGATTATGCTCCTCTCTGAAATACTTGCAGTTACATTATTACATATGGAGTACCATAAGTTTTGCTTTTTGGCAGTCAATTAAGAAATATGTACCTGTAGTGATATCTAGCCACGCAGACATCTTTCATAGGGATGATTTCTTTTTCAAGAAGTTTCAATGAAAACGGCAAAGTCTTATTTGAGGGAGTATAATTGAGTTACTTTTTTAATTCCATGTTTTGCATTGGTGCCACAAACAAAACTCCATTCACCTGTGAAATATGCAGAATATTTCCATTTCTCCAATGAGATTTGTGCTTTTCTTTGTCATACATCATTGTAAATTAAATATTTTTTCGTTAATTAGACTAAATGAGCACTCTGAAGACACCACTTTTCAATGACTAATCGATTATAATAAGTTAATTGATAAATAAAATGATTAGTTTGTTGCTGCCCTAAAACAAAGAAACACATTATATCCTCACATTTGAGAAGCTAGAACCAGGGCATTGGTTTGGTATTTAACTTGAATGTGTATTCTGACAATCAACTCATTGCTCAATCAACTAATTGTTGCAGCTCAATTGATATAATTGTCATATCTGTGCAGTAGATTAGTCACAACTAGCAGCTTGTTAGCATAGCTTAGCATAAGGCCTGGGAACAGGGTGCAAATGACTAGCCTGGCTCTGTCCAAAGGTTATATGATTTGCCTACAAGAACCTCTATTGGAAAATAGACATCTTCTAGTCTAAACATCTGAAACATCAACTAGCAGTGTTGTGTGAATCAGAGTATTGGCAGCATTTTAATTTGTTGCACGTATATTAAAAAAAAGAATAGCGAGTATCTCCTAGAGTTACTTAAGTTTTTTGTTGCTGTGTTTCATTACTACAAAGATACGAGAGGGGAATGCCTGCATTCTCCATAAGTCACGTCCACAATGTCTGAGTGAGAGTCACTGCAGACATGATTTGTTTCATGTTGGAGCACTTCTCTCTCAGCAGGAAGAAGTGTTGGCTTTGAAGAGGATTCTGCTCTTCTCATCTCTGTTTCTCACTTCTCCTTCATATCTTCCCCTACACCTCTCCTCTGCTGTGGTTCCCCATTGGAAGAGTGCGAAGGAATCTCATTGACCTAGTTAATATCTTGTGTCTGACTCCACCAATGGGAGGAAGAGCCAGCGTGAGGAGAGGAGTAGCGTAGGGACTCTGCTGTAAGTCAAAATCTGCTGCAGTGACACGCATCCATATGAAGCTTATCGTCACAGAGCAGCGGTGCTGTAAAATCTCTGTTAACACGAAAATGTTACTGGTAATCAGAGACCTCACAACTTTAATTTACAGCAGGTGATCTGCATGTTTTTGCTCAAACTAAAAGTTTAAAAGGTCAGACATGTGTAAATATTAGAATAATAATTGATTCCTGAAAACAAATTTAACCTGATGACAGTAATGTGTATGTTTATCTAATATTAAAGGATATTGGAAATAGGCTAATCCTGTACAATGTGTCGCAAAGCATTTTTGAGACAATGACACCGTTACCCCAAAGGCAATCTACCACAGACACAAAGCAAATGGAGAAATCATCAATTCTGCATGAAACCCCGCAGCGATGTGTTATAATTCCAAAGTGCCGTCCTTTGAAGTTTAAACCCATGAAAAATGAAATTCCTTCTTCATATGAACATGTTTTGCAAGTATTTTAATTTACAAAAGTATCAAAGCTACCACTTTATAATCATAAAACATCCTGAAGCATTCGCTGCTGCAGCAATCAAAGTGTCTTTAAAAGTCTTCAGATACATCAAGGGATATTTTAAAGCAATTTCAAAAACACATTCGAAGTCATCTTAAACACAATGGTGCTTTTGATTTAAAGCACCAGTTAACGTATCAAAGCTGGGAAAATTCTACGTCCATTCGACTTTTTGTAGAAAGCCAGTCAAGGTATCTTTTATATATTCTGAGTTTATTTTTATAGCTTCAAATTGGGAGATTAAGAAATGGTATATGAAAGCAAACACCTGGGAGCTGCCTTCTACAGGTCTGTCTTGTCTGTTAGACCTAAACACATTTCTCTTTCGTGCAAGAGCAAAGACGCAAGAGCAGAGTTTCTGACACCTTTTTTGGACCCTTTTTAGGTGATGTTTATTGTTAAAAATAGTACAAAAAATAATCCCCCACCCAAAAAAAAAAGAAAAGGCAAAGATAATCCAGCATCTTTTCTTTTATGTGATTAATATGCATTTAATCTGCTGCAGGAAGATGAAACATAATCAACAATAAAAATTAAAATCTTAGAAGCCTTATTTATTGTGGAATTCTTTCCAAACAAAACAGGAGATGTTGCAACATTTAAAGCCACAAATGTCAACCTCATGGTGGCACTTAAGGAAAAGTCAAAGTATCCCCAAAATCAGTAAGATTGATCATCTGGGAACCATGACTGTGTGTGCCAAATTTCATGGCAATCTACAAAATAGTTGTTGAGATATTTTAACATGGGTAAAATGTCTTATCTCATCATCCTGCTGCTAAACTTAAGGCTGGAAATAGATCTGAAAACAGCAGAACATACATGTTCCACCCAGCGTTGGTTTCTTGGATTCTTCTTCAGTGTATCAAATGGTATTGGCAGTTATATTTAGGAAAGTTGACAGCAGCTCGGCAGAATGTATGTCAGACTGAGTCATTGTGTTTCTCACCTCTCCTCCAAACACAAGGAACAGACAGACCATCAGTAAAAATATAATGTTGGCGGCTGAAGCCTTGAGTGAAATATAGTCCTCAACAAAACCGATTTTGGCCTCGCTGAAGGCTGCAGAGTGAAGATGTAGGTTTTGATCTGAGCTATGCAGCTGAGTTATGAGGCAAACTTGTATTCATCAATATATATTCATTAATCAGATGGAAGCCCGACTCTAAATAGTCAATTGTTTGCAATCATGTTAGTGGTAACTACCTTATAAGGTGATAATATGTCAGGGCTGTGTCTGCAAGCTTTTTCTGGAGTTCTTCTGTTCTTGTGACCAAAAAAAATCAACAACTACAGCTTTATGTTTCTGATAGAGAAGTGCCTTAATATTGTAAGAGAGACTTTATATCAAATAATCTGTCAATGAAGTTATTTGTTATTCTTTACAATGTAAACATGAAAGATGTCGTCCTAAGAGCCCAAGTTACCTTCTTTAAATTGTTTGTTTTGTCCGAAAAAAAACAAAAAACCCAAATACATTACATTTTCCATACAGTATGATAAATTAAAACTGTATGATAAAGTAAAACAGGGAATATTTGCATTTAAGAGGCTGAAAATAGCAAATTTTCTTTTTATCTTTTCTTGTAAGCATTTTAATTCAGATGCATTGGTGACCAAGTGTTTCGTCTTCAGCCTCAGAACTAACAGCAGCACTTCTTTAAATACAAAACTATGATGAACGTGTGCTCCACTTGTTAGATCTCTAAATAATCCAAACTCAGTCACATGTTCAGTGTCAACCCACGGCTCTCTGTGACAAAACCTGTGTGTACCCCTGTTTATAGATGAGACCTCGGGTGTGTGTGTGGAGTCAGTGAGGTCCACTGAAGTCTGATGGTCTAAAAGAGTTCATTGTATGTGGCAGGGGTCAGAGGCTGTCTGAGTCACGGAGGCTTGTCATCATGTTCTGGCCAACAGCAGCATAGTGACACAGGGCTGCATCAACAGAGGATGTCTGGTTCAGAAGAATATAACATTCTCTGTCATGCAAAAGACAAGGCATCTTAAACTTTTTAAAGTATTTAAAAACTGTACCGAAAGCTGACGATCATAAGGAGGCTCACGCACATCCATACATTCTCTGCAGGGTCTGATTTGAGAAATGATCTGCACAATAACACTTTCTTATTCCTAATAGAAATAGATAGCTGGTGTTAAATGCATTGTTTAATTTGATTGTTTTGGCCAGTGAACGTATTAATAAAGCGTTGCCTCTTGACACACCATCACAAAGCAGCATTAGCACTCATATTAAGTCGTCGTAGAAGTCCAATATTCACTTTCCTTTATCTCTGTTTTGGTCTCTACACCAGAGGGAAATATCTGGCTCTTCGGCTGCTAAAGGATTCCCTCTGGTCACCAGCTACTTTGGTACATGTAGTGTACACTGTGTTTTTACAACTTTTTTTATTGAAATGAGTTTGAGCAGAGAGCTTCAACTAAAAAGTGAAGCTTCCTGCTATAAAACAAAAAGCTGACAGATTGAAGGCTAAAGACACCTTTCACATAAAACATAGTTTTCTGGTCTTTTTTATTGTTGATATAAAGTACTGATCAGGAGGATCTGTTGGTCCCAGCTCATGCAACCACACCAGAAGCGCACGCCCCAGACCGTAGTTAGGGTTACCGCAATCTCTGAACCCATCTGCTATCGGTCTGACGACAAATGATCCTCTGGGGGCAATGGACAATATTTTATGGCGTAGGCAGATGATACCCGCGATGTCATCTGGCTACATCGGAAAGCGAGATTGGAGTTGGAATTGAATGACGACGTCATGCAAATAAAAAGCTTATGCTCTCCACACGGACTGTTTACTTGCATGCAACCAAACACTGCTAAAAAAAAGTGATTGGTCTCTATAAACAGACTACATACAGAAACCAGAATACTTCACATACCAAAACTTGGATATTAATGTAGAATCTGTTTTTAGAGATTAGGGTTAGGTTGCTTGCCAGATTCACTCTTGTTTTGGAACGAGTTTTGTCTGCTTGGTGTTTTTCCTCACTATATTTGCGAGGGTTTTTTTCGGCTCTGTGTCTGCCATTTTTGTATCTTCCTATAGGATGTGTGCTTAGGATCTGGCACCTGATCGCTAAGTTTTTATAGAAGTGAAGCCAGAAATGTCCTTTTCACAGACAAATAAGAAAATGGCAGCGGGCAAAGTCTCTGTAGCTACAGACACCACCACACACTGTTGGTGCTTTATAAGCGATAATTGAGAGGGATTGTTTTTCAAGGACAATCCTGCTTATTCTGCATTTATATAAAAAAAAGTATAATTCTCATAGTGATACTGAAACTTATCTATGGTACCAATGTTAGTATTGAAATTTAAAAACAATACCCAGCTCTACACATGCTAACAACAAATAAATAACTAGTTGATGTAGATCTGACCATGTTCGCATTTCACCAGGCAGAACTCCCTTGTAAGATCGGTTATTATCAACAACAACTCACGATCCTTTTTACTTCTTTCTTACAATCCAAGAGCACATAAGCGCCCCGAAAAAGCCCAGAGCCGTGTTTGGTCAAGCTTGCCGTATCCCTCTATCATGTTCAAAGTGCTCTATTTTGGGCAATATACTGCTCTTGGAAGCAGCATCGGGAAAATCCCCTGAGCCGTTTCTCCATAGAAGTAGATGTAGCAGCATGTACTTTAGCATATAGACTCGCGCTTTCGTTTGAAGTGAAGCATGCTTGTTATATAGAAGATGAGAAGAAGTGGAAGACTGGCGATGCAGACAGACGCTGGCTCTCCCATCTCTATTGGGTTGTATGTTGCATGCAGAGATTATTAAATGATGACTTCAGCAATAAAGACAGAGGCCTGCCTACGCAGCTCGTTACACTCAAAGGCCGGACTTTATCAAAAGCGGTGACATCTTAGTAAATCTTATCTCTCAACCTCCTCCTCTACTTGCTCTCAATAGCTTTTGTGTAATCCCTACCATGAATAATAAGAAAACCCTTAAAGCAACAGTTTAGTAAATTGCATTTGATGGATGATTTTATCCACAATAATCGATAGTACTATAAGTATGACTTACAAACCTTTGCATTGGTAATTTATTTTCTTTTAAAACACTTTTCTATTGAAATGTTTATATACTAGTGTCACTAAGTGTCAACTATTTAAAAATGCTACACTTACTTTGTTATATAGGAAATGGAGAGAGGGGACAGAACAAAATAATTTTGAACAAAACATATTTGCAAAAGTAAGATACATTTTTTTATTATTACTTAAAACTGAAAACAAACAATAGCTTGTATCGTGAAGCAAATAGCAAATAAAACGACATAATAGAGAACATCCAACTCCCCTAAAGATGTCACATTAGCATAAAGCTAGAAAATAAATTCAAATTCAAATAAATCTGTTCAGAGGTTTTGAAATATTACGTAATGGAAACATTTCAATCCGATAATTCTAATTATTGGTATCTGATCTTCTCACTGCTTCCACTGAACTGAGAAAACCATCTTTTGATGTTGGATGGATCTTCATTTTTTCAGCAAGAGGGTCAACTGAAGCTGCAATTTCCTTTACGTCTGTAACTCATCTAATGATTCATGAGAAAAGCAGAAAATCCACTACAGCCGAGGGAGGAAAACCTCCACAGCTTCAGAAACTCCACTTCAGCTGCTCGCTGACGCAACTACGGACACAAACGCTATGATATGATCCGCCCTCTGGTCAAGGAAACGGCCCTCTAGATTGCTGTGGGTCTCCACTGCCACCTGAGCTCAGAGTTCGTTATCGTTTACAACGTCCTGTGGTGGCTCGGTGGTCCTCTGGGCTTTGGTAATGGCGCTTTATTTCAAATTCTTTATTGGCTCCCCTCCTACCATTTTCAAGCCACAAAAGACAGCATGTGTGCCAAGGCGAGGGCCCCGCCCTCTCATTACCAAGCTATTGTGAACCTTTTGACACACACAAGGGGACAGTGAAGTACCGGGAGGCGGAAAGTGGCGCGGGGGGTGAGGACGGCCTCATTATCAACCAGCTGGACAGCTCCCCCGTCCACTCAGACCCCCTTTAACCCTCATCCAACCCTCCTCCCATCCAAGCTACCGTCACAGAAGAGAATAACGCTCTGTTGTCTGCTTCCCATTAGTGAACAGAAGAAACATGGCAGCAGCCCAGAGGGAGGGTCCAGGCTACCTCTGCAGAGTCCCAGATAGAATGATAGAAGTTCACGATCATACGATAATGAGTTTTTATTTATCTGTGCCGCATTACCATAGATACATACCTCACAATTACAAAATGAAGATTCCAGACTCTTGAAAAACAACTTGGCTCATGCTAATTATGAATAGTAGATGATCTTAGAAATGGCTGCAGTCCCTCGCTAGATGCTAATCACGGGCTGAAGGATAATAAGCTGTAGATTAAGGCTTAATTAAAGCCCAGCAGCCATCTTGAGGAGACTGTTTACAGAAACAATCAGATAGAGATAACTAAATAGGCTTATTATGTTTTCCACTGTTACACTGGAATGAGATTTGAACCAGTGAATTCAATAGTCTGATATTTCTGATTCTACCAAGTTATTTTCTATTTGTATGTTATCTATTTGTATGACCCCTGACAAACATCTGCTTCCTATTTGGGACGTCTGAAGGTCTAACAATTGAAATATGATGAATCAGGTTTTGGATACTTGATCACTCTTTAATGGGATTATTTGTACAATAAGAAAACTTTCATTAGCCTTATCCGTTATGTCAACAGGAGTTATGGTGTCATGGTAGTGTTACTGATAAGGGGCTGATCACACCGAGACGCCCCACTACAGGAGCTACTGCTTCAAAACTGTCACTTTCTAAATGCACCACACACACCACATTCATTCATTCAAACCTTTATTTAAGCCTTGAAAAATCATTGAGGTTTTCCTCATTAGCAGTTATGTCGAGATACAGATAAATACTCAGAGTTAAACGAATGAAAAGAAGACAACACTTAATGAAAACAATTGCACACTGAGTGGTTTGAGATCATCGTCTTGAATTGCCCAACAGTCTATTGAGGCCAAAGCCGACAATCTAGTGGCTACCAACAATCACTCGGATTCTATCATACTGATCTATTCTTTAATTCATGAGTGACACTTTAAAATGACAGTGAAAATGTGTCAGCTGTAACACATACTGTAAGTAGTAGAATAAATCAATTGTTGCTTGATGGTCTTTTCATGGGATTCGTTCGTAGCAACGAAGATATTCACTCACCTCACACTTGTCTGCCGAATTAAATAAATGTAAAGATAGAATAACACCAGCTTTATCCTTTAAGTCTCCTTTGAAAGAAAAATGCTGAACCTCAGCTGCACCAACTGGTTCAAGACAGGTTGCATTAAAAAAAAAGAGTTTTTTACATGTCTGCGTCGGCGATATTTGCTATGACAGGAACAGCATGGGAAATGTAGTGTCTCTTTCCACTTGTGATTTGTCAGCATTATTTTGCCCGGGGGTTCCCGTCAAGAGCTACTTTCCGATCTTACCCGTGTCCATTGTACATCATGATGAGAGCAGAGCAGCATTCGCCCTCGCCACATGGCTCTATCTCTCTGCACATGACACACCTCTGGCACGCTGCCAGTCTGCCGTCCCAGAATACTCGGCGGACCTGCTGCAGAGTTTGCAGGCAGATGACATGGCAGCTCTTCCCTCCTCCTGGCCTGTCTGAGCCACAGTGTCATTTATAGCTTTTAGTGTTGCTCCACAAACAGGATGACTCTTGTGACACATTGAATTTTTATTTTTTTTATAGCCTCCACTTAGAGTCAGGGGTGTGAACTGTTGTTGGGGGCGCAGTCTTTTTAGATTAGAGGTGCTTTAGATGACCACCAGACAGCAGTGGAGGGAATGCCTTTTAGATTTTTCTTTTGTCGCCGGCTTCTCCCTTGGGAAACGTTCTGCTGCGTCTGCATGCTCCTCTAAAGCACCGTCCTGCAGCTCATTCATAGTTACACACATTCCCACCTGGGATCTGCCCACTACAGTCTCCTGGCTTTACCAGGGGCTATGTCATAACTGTGCAAGGGGAACTGGGCTGCTCATTTATTTATTTATTTATTTATTTATTTATTTATTTATTGGGTTCAGAGGTGATCTTAGGCTATTGCTGCCACCTACGCTTTGCTTTCACTTTGGTTATCCTCTGTCTTTTTGAAGAAAAAGTTTAACAAAATGCTTATTTGCTGAGAGTTAGATATAATGATCAATATCACTCTCATAACTGTGCGCCAAATGCAAATTACAGCCAGGTTGCGATTAGCTTAGTTTAGCTTAGCATAAAGACTGGAAATGGGGATAAACAGCTTGCCAGGCTTTCTCCTAAATCTGCCTCCCAACACCTCTAGTGTAACTATTTATTGATGAATGGTTGTCTTGTAACATCACTGCTCCGAGGAGACTCCGTGAAGTCTGTTCACTAAGAAATTGTTCCAGCAAATTGTTGTTTTTACATTTTTATTTCTGCACAGATTATATGAATGACATACAACATGTCGCTTGAGACTTAGAGGCGAACACTTATAACAAAGATGATAAGAGCTGATTGGAAATACTTCTTAGCTCAGGGCGGGAAATCTCAAAATGTACTTGTTCACAGATGTCTGTTCATCCTGCCTGACTGTCTCCTCACGTCCCTTTTATAACAGAAATATCAATCACCACTTCCCCCTTCTGGCCTCCAGCAGTCGGGGCCCTGTCTCCCTGTTAGGCTTCCTCACAGAGCCAGGGGGCGGAGGTTGCCAGTTCTGCACTTATCAACCCTCCACATCAGCGAGAGGGCCAAAGCAGTTCTTTAAAGTCACAGTATTTGATGAAATTTCCTGTCACTTTTACTAAAGATCTAATTCCGTGTGATAATATTTTGCCTACATTATCATATTATTATTTATTTTTTGAGGTTTTTATATCATTCCGTAACTGTTCTTTATGTATTCAAATCCGAACATTCAAATTTTGGTTTAAGAATGTATGTTTTAGCATCAAAATGCGATTTTTCCAGGCCAAGCCCTTCTAAAAAATGTTTTACAGTTGTAGATACAGTTACATTTTCAGCCAACCCTTTAATTATCTATTTTAATTAGCCAGTTACAGTTGATAACATCTGCTAGCAACAGTTTTCATAACATTGCTGGTTGCATCCTGCTTTTGTCTACATCTGAAATATAATAGTTTGAAAAATTACTGAGAATTTGATGCTAGATCTGCCATTGCCATCTATGCGAGAACGGAAAGCTTGACAGGCTTAGCGAACCATTAATTGTGATCTATGAAGTAGTAAAAACTTTGACAGTCACCTTTTATCTTTGTGAAATTGCTTGTTTGTCGTGTTTTCTTTTTTTTACTTCCACTGAACAGACATCTGTTAATCAAAGCAAATGTTAACGTAATTGTACTATTTAAAATGTAACTGTATCCATAACACTGAATCAATTTCCTAATGCTCTTGAGTTCAATAAGCCCTCACTCCTTGTCGCGGTCCGACGAATCTCAGGTCACATTTTTCGATTGGCCTCAAACCATCCATCACCATGGCAGCCAGAGATGGGCAGCCCAGCCACGCGATGGGACATTAATTACTGTGAGAAGATCTCCTGCTTTACTACTTTACTTGTTCACAAGGCAACCGACCAGTGTAGCTTCTGCCTGTGAGCCAGTAGAGACATATTTACCGTTAATTATTAGGAGTTCAAAAGCAATTGTATTTGATTCGTTACATATTTTTCTTATACTAATAGGTCTACTTACAAAAAATAGTCTACTAGCAGAAGAAGTATGAATATAGAAACAAGTAAACAATAGTAAGAAAAGTAAATGTTTCCCAACCTGGGGGTCGAGAGCCCTCCAAAAGGCCAGAAGATAAACCCAAATATAAAGTGTTGGCAGCAGAAACAGCTGCTTGTCACACATTTGTGTTTGTGTTGTGTACAGGTCACACACTCTTGAGGCTGATATAAGAGGGCTGTCTATGCCCTCCCTCTTATCTGTATCCACCTTGTCTAATATGCTGCTATCTTGCCATAGATGACACAGACTCTTCACTGCCTCTCTCTTTACTTTATTTAATCCTCTTTTTCTGCTGCTTATCATGAAAGAGTCCCGAATAGATGACTAAAGCACTGTGATACAGCGCTAGCTGTTTCTTTCCTCATCATTTTTTACTTTTGCTAATTTTGCAGAATATGCACATTACTTCAGTGTAACACACATTAGGAAGAGCTTCAGCAAACATGAATCTGTGTGTCATGAAGGGACCTTGAGGTGGAGCTGGTTGTAATTATACATTTCAGAGAAGCTAAACCTGATAATGGGAGTACTCACGGAAGTGTAGTCTCGCTTCACTCCTACCTCCTCCTCGCTGTGGGATCTGCCGATTCAGCACTATGCAGTCAAGGCGTTTGAAAACCAGTTTGCCTGCCAGTTAATGTATCACGCATGCAACACACACACACACACACACACACACACACACACACACACACACACACACACACACACACACACACACACACACACAATGACTAATCACAAACCTTATTCACTGTTGAGCACTGAATTGTTTAGTCCTTATCCTCTAATCAAGAACATTGCTAATTATTATTAGCAGCTAATTGCCACATCTTGTTGTTTCTTTCCAAATCAAGCATGAAACAACAACACTGCTCTGTTCTGTAATGGGGATTAGTAGAAAGATACTCCTGGTGAAATTCTCACTATTTATTTGACCGAAACGTTGTCTCAATCTTCTGTCTTTGGTTTGCGCCAGTTGGCACGTTGGCATGGTGTTCTCTGCGAGCAGCATGCCAGGCTGTCGGGTTGTTTAGGGAGGTTTGTAAGGCGTGAGTGAAAGCGCGAGTGACACGCCCCATAAAAGCTCTATTGTGCTGCTCTTAAATGCATGTCGGGTTTCGGACTGAGGTCAGGGCCGGCTTAGTGAAGAGGAACAGTATGGGAGTGACCCTCCGCTGCTCACACGCAACCTCCTGCAGACACGTACATACACAAACATTGAATTATACACACACAGGCGGGCATATTGTGCACAGGATGATGTATAACCTGTGCATATCGGCATCCGTCGCTATGGCTGCCAGTGTCGATTCCTAAGAGAATGTCTTCTCAATCTACTGGAGGGCCTCCGGGTTTCTAGGGGGGAAACCAAGAATAGCAGCAACAGGCTTTTTTATATATTACTATGGAAATATACTTTTTAAGGCAGTTGTTTGTTTTGTTCTAAATAGTTTTTATGTCCGTCAAGATTATGTTGTAATTGTGTCACTTCTCTTTGTTATGAAGATACATTGAAAAGCTGTAATTCAACTTGCTTGAGATATGTTTGACCGATTCTTAATCCAATAATCAGCTAATTTGATTTTCGCAGTGAAAGGGATCATGACTTTTCCCAATTATACGACTAACACATTTCAGCCGTAAATATTATGCTGCATTTATGACTGGAAGAAGGATCTGACATATAGGACTTCTAAACCAGCAACTGGATGTCATTTAATTCCCAAACAAATGAATTAAAAAAAAATGATAAAACGGTTGGCTGCAGCTTTGTTGCAAATTGTTCAACATTGCGAGTTTGGGTACAGATGTTGCTTTAATAATGCAAAAAGTTTTTCTAAAAGATAAAGGTTAAGTTTAAGTCTCCAACTCCTGAGAAGTACAGATCATCGTACAGTTGCTGAAGGGTGCCTCAGATTTCCGAAGCAGGGAGACACTGACCAAGTGCCAGTTCTTGACGGGATGGGAGTGACCGTGTTGAGCTTTTAGATCATCTGCAAAGGACCTACAATATGGAATGTCAAATTTTGGGGTGCTTTATACCAAAGCCCATTATCAATTTTGTGAAGTAAACAACGTTTTGTAATATCCTTAAATTTGATGTGTGGGAAGTTTGATGTGCAGTCCCATGCTTGGCATTCTCTCCAAACCTCTGCTCGTGCGTTCATAAGCCTAATAGTTGTTGGTTCTAGCAATAAGATTTCACATTCACCACAGAGGGGGAAAGTAATCTCTGGACAGCTATTGATGTCAAGATGCAGGAGCGATATGGAGGCTAGAGTCTGTTTACAAGAAGCTCATATCCGCTGGGGATGGCCTGACATTGGAATGACCTCAGAGAGTGCTGCATTCAGCCTGTCTTACTGCCAAACAAATGCACACACTGGCAGATGCAGATAGACTGAGCCTCGTACACACACATGCAGCAGGACTATGAAAGAGGCGCACACTGACTGGAAAAGCATAAAAACATGCACCCACACGTTCTTCGACACATGTGGGAGAGCGATGACTTGCAGTTGTACACGCATGTGCAAAACACGTGTGCACACCGGCTGAGCAGCGCACTCTACCGGATTACTTTAATTCAGTTAGCTTTGATTGGTTTAGGGCTTTCTGAAATATCACAGCCATAGCTGTTCACAGTAGCCTCACTGCTACCAGTGAGGGGGTTTGTGCACCATTTTCAACATCAAATTGAATTCCAATGGCTTGCATGGTTCATATTTGGCTGATGAAGCATATCCAGAGGCTGTATATTTAGACTGTGCAGGCTTACTGCAGGTGCTGCAAGCCAAAGATTGATCATCCTTATAAAAATAACACAGTGCCGTAAATCATGGTGCAGCAGGAGCTTTAAAAAAGCGCTTGTGTGTCAGAATGTGTCCTGGGATGGAGAAAAGATTTAATTAAATGAGAGCATGTGACACTTATACCCATTCATTCAAGTGTGTGTGCAGTATTAATTAATTTATTCAAACGGATTACAGCCCAGATTGAGCGCCCATTCATCCAGATCTCACTAATATAATCTGCCTCTAAACATTTCATAGCGATTTATCTCTCTGAGCGCTCCCGCCGGGTGAGCAATATTTATTCTGTTGTGCTGGAGTCTTAGGCTTTTCCGTCAGGGCTGAGAAGGAGTTTATCTGCATCCAGCGGGCCTGTCGCAGCTCCTTTTGTGCTCCATCCCCCCCGCCAACCCTCTGTCCCGCCTCCATTTCGCTGGTCACACCACACTTATTGTTAAATCCCATTACTAGAGCCAGACCCCGCTCTCTGCACTCTGTTACTTTCTTCGAGCAAAATCATAAATAGGCCAAGCTGTTGAGTACAGATGCTGCCGAAAATACACTCGCAGTGTTCCCATTCTTACTCATCCTCCACCCTCCCGAAATATTTTCCTCCCCACATTGGGATTTCTTGGGTGATGCCACTGTACGATGTCATCCAGCACTTGTTCCAGAAATGCCTTACGCAAACAGGCGTGTCAGAGTACACAATATTCTCCTTTTCACTTGTGAATGCCCCAGTTTTTCCAAGATGATGTAGTGTGATTGTAGCAGCAGCATGTGTCTGCTTTTCAGCAGCAGAGCTTCACAGAGCAAAGCTACCTACTGAACAATGTGCTTTCACTCATCTGTTGAATTTATTCCCATGAGTGACGCTAATGGATGCCAGAATCAGTTCCACACCTACAAACAAACACCGTAATGGATGACTTGTGACTCTTCACTACACGTAGTGCAGAGTAGAGCAATGCTGGAAGTAATTGTTGAACATAACCAAACTGTCACACACATCATGCACATTCCTGATGTCACCCTCTTAATGCTTTACTTCTATACACAATGGCGTCAGTTGTTTTCTTTTTGTCATTTTATGGCTTTTTATAAGAGGAGTGACTTGAAAGAGTGACGAGGAAAGACATACTGTACAACACAGATTGCCAGCTGGACTCAAACCGGAGATGCCATGATAACATAGCCAGGGCAACCCCATTGCATTATTTCTTTTTAATGCAATGCTGTTTTGGGTTTACCTGACCTGCCAGATGGTTTGTTAAACAGAACCATTTGAGAAGCCTTCATTGGAAACTGTTTGGAAAAGAGCAGGGACTTTCAAAAAATACTAAGCAGGTGTTCGGATGAAACATGTGTCAATCAAACTCGACCAAACTCTTCCCAAAGCCAGATGAAAAAAGTGTGAAAACATATTTTTCCCTTCAGAAAAGCCTTCAGTGCTATTCTTTGTTCTTCTGTCAATGAAGAAATACTCTACAGTTCTGATATAACTGATATTATTGCAGCATCGACGCTAATATCTTTGGGAGCCACCATTGCCTTGAGAACGAACAGTCGCCTCTCCGTGTTGTCTCGCACACTAAGCCACGCCCCTAGCCGCCAGTCGCTCCCCACACGACGCTGACTGGTCTGTGCTCTGGATTGACAAACACATTACTTGAAGCCTGACAAGATAGATTTTTGTGCGATTTGTTATCTCGTGATTCTCTTCTGACATCCCGAGAAGCCAGCTGCCGTGCAAGGTACATTTTTGGTCTGACCCCTAAACAAACCTAAATCTTCGCCATTGAATGTCTACAGTTAATCCATATCCCATCCTTACTCTAGCTTCCATCTTAAAACCAAATCCAAATCTTAAATCGACCTCAACTTCAACTTTAATAAAATCGTAATTCTTATCTGAACCATCAACCATAATCCTCATAAATGAGGCCTTTGAAGAGGTTTTCAGTGGCTAGAATGACCTCACTAACTCATACTGAACCACACACACCTATAGCCGCCCCCTACATTTCAGATGTCCGTCACGGGTCACATAATGATGAGGATGTGAGAGAATGGAGAAAAGGAAGAGGGTGTGAACGAGGGGGGGAATAAGACCAAGTAGAAAGGGATGGGGAGTCCAGGAAGGAGCTACAGGAGAGGGCCAGAGAAATACAGACAGACAGACAGTCAGTCAGCCAGCCAGCCAGCCAGCCAGCCAGCCAGGCACCACAGCGCCTGGTTCATTCAGTCCCAGCAGGGTAACGACTGTGTAACTACAATCCACTAATCCCGCAGGCTGACCGAGACCCAGGGGAGTAAAACCAGCTGCACCAGTACTACAGGCGGCACCAGCTGGAGCCGCCTGCATGACTGACTGCTACTAACCCGTGCTAACAGTGCACTCGGATGAAGAGAGATGTTTGTGACCGTGTAGGCTTTTTTTGGTGTGCATGAGTGCAATTGTGTGTTAAAGTGGAAAAAATAGTCACACAAAAAAGGTGGAAAGGGGAGTCCGTGTGTTGCAGATCAGGGTTTTAGTGCCAACATCTTAAGCGGTTGTCATGCACACCATCTGGTCGTGTGGTGCAGTTAGCGCTGCACATAACAAGTGTACGATTATTATTTATTATTGGTTAATCCTTTCATTATTTTTCCGACTAATCAATAGGTCAAAAGAAATTATGAAAATAGTGAAAAATAAGGGGTAATTAGTTTTTCAAAATTTTATTTCACAAATATGTGATGCATTGTATCAGTGGAGCACAGTTTATAGTTTGATCCTTTTCTGGCTCCAGAGGGAGCTTCACAAAATCTGATAAATGTCCTCAAGTGATGTCACTTGAGTCAGTTGGTGCTGAAGACTTTGAAGAAATTTGAAAATTAATTTTAAAAAGTCTGTTGGTGTGGAGTTAGAAAGAAGTGAGTTGTGCCTGAGCTCGCTCCTCTTCTCTGCTTGAGAAATGCAACTCAAGGCGACATTAGCTGCTACTAACATAACACACCCGAATCTCTGACTGAGCTGTCAGCGTTCATGTTGCGTTGTTGGTAATGTGATTCGATTTTATTTTCTGACAGTGTTATAGGAGTGTGATGCTCAAACGGTGGAGTTCTCTTTTAAGGACACTGAAGAAAAAGGAAGGAATAATAACCGTACGATAGGTGTCAAAAAGCCATGTCAGAGATTAGCGTTGACTCAGGAGGAGGCTGAGGTTTAGTGTTTAGCTTTAAGGCCCTTCAGTATGGAGAGATACACCATCTGTTCGACGGATCAAACTTGTAACCTTGCAGCTATAACCTCTCAGCTGCACTTCTGTATCTCCTATGTCATTGTTTATGTGACCCTGCTTTGTGAAATGCTAATCTTATTGATAATCTACCCCGTGATTAGGACTGTGGGTGTATGAGTGGGTTTCTCTTCTAAAACTTAAATCTACTCGCTCTAGTGTGCATTCATATTATTTCCCAGATGCATTGCTAAGAGTTGTAGCAGCTTGCTGATAGAGTAACAACGTGTCCAATCAAAGTTTTTAGCTGTATCTATAACAGATGCTATAGCTATAGATAAACCAATGCTCATTAGGAGGGAACATGATATGCTCGTCGTACAGGCAGTTTCAGTCGTGACGTTGTCTCGTTCTGTTTTGAAACATATTCCAAGATCTTGTGTGTCTCCCTGAATGTCAGTGTGTTTCTAAAAACAACAAAAAGTGTAGACAGCAGACGTAATTGATAACAAATCAATAAGAAGGTAACTTGTATGAGCTCTGACATTCTTAAAAGCATCCATTACATTACAGCTCATGCAATTCTAGCTTTAAGACCCTTCATACTGACAGGTAGATAATTGACTCAGACAAAGTATTTGATTAGTGTTATTTGTTCTCTGATCACAAAGTTGTTTCTCTGAGCCTCAAGTTGACTTCTGTACAGTAAACAGGGATCCCTGGTTGTGGCAGTCGGGGGTTGTGAGGAGCTTTGCACAAGATGTCGTCTAATCCGCTGTCTCCCCTGAGAGATTAGCTTTGTCACCAGGGCTGGGAATTAAACCACGCCTGGTGTTGGAGATACTGACACAGACACAAAGCTGAGACTGGACCAGAAGAGGGGGGGGCGGGGGGGATCGAGGGGATCGTGCCGTGACGGGTGAGGATTCACGCGTCTAATGTAGCCGTCAAATAAATAACTGGAGTAAACTGCGAATTACGGTCTGTCATCATCAAAAAAACAAAACAATTATAGTCTTGGAGATGATTCCCGAGGCTGAAGGGGGGGATATGAATTAATCTGTGCATTGGTGCTTTCCATGAGATACACAATAACAACGTGTCATCACTCTCATTTCATTCGTTTTGACATGTAACCATTTGGCACAACATTAAAAGACTAAGCTTGACTTGAAGTTAAATATGGTAACAAACAAATCTGCTTATTTTCCGAGATCTAACAACATGTTGAACACATGTAATCGATGCGAGACAAGTGTTGCCCCAAAAAACACCATGTGCTACCAACCTTTCCGCATTTAGCTCACGGTGAATTGCTGCCTTTGGATGCACCAGCACAGAAGTTGAGTTTGGATCAGACACAGAAACTCTCTAAGAGATGTCAACAAGGGGGAAGCTTGACCCTCTTCTATGTTTTCTACAATAACTAGAAAATATTGATCGGAAAACGCTCCTTCGCAGAGAACTTCTTTCTAACAGCAAAAGAAAGCTGCCGTCGGGGGTTCAGGGAGGTAAAAAGGTGTCACAGAACTGGGCTATAGGAGGCACAGATCTCTTTCTGTAGCTATGACCTTCTACAATATGGTTGTGCTCATGTTTTTGGGGCTGTTTCTTTGTGGGCACTCCCTTCCTGTCGCAGAGCCAGCGACTGAGTCAAGGTCTGTCCCTGCTCCGGGCGAAACAGGTTCACCCTCACACTTTCCTGCCGTCTGGCCATGAATGATTCACACTGTCCTACTGGTCTATTTTGGCTGGCAACGGAGCGAATAGTTTGCTTTGTACAAGGCCTAAAAATGAGAGTTCAAGTACAAGAAGACCATTGTATCTTTAGACACTGAGGAAACATATTCAGTTCACTGAGCTTTTAATTGGGTAAAATTCTGTTCTATTTAAAACACTTAATTCTCAAGTGGCAAAAAACACACAAACAATTCATTCACACGCATGAAAACTGCACTTTTTGCATTTTTTTACTGTAGTCCTAAAGGGGACATATCATGAAGAACTCACAATTTGAGTGCCTGTGCATCTACATGTATATACATGTGTGTATATATATATATATACATTTGGGTATCTGGAGTGTCTACCAACCCACAAACTGTGAAATCAGACAACTCAGTCAGTTTTTTTGTGGGCTGCCTGGATTAGAAAACGTGATTCAACAAGACATTCAGATTCAGCTCCCCTTCATATTTCACATGCAGGCTCATTATAATGTATCAATCCCCATCTGAGTATCTCCACCCACGGCTTGAGAACTACCTTTGCAAAGGTGTACCGTATTCTTCTCGCACACAGTCAGAGCAGGATGGGGTTTTCCGGGAGGGGGGGGCTTAAAGAGAGGTGCTAAAATGGAGCGTTTCTGACACAGGGTGATTACAGGTATATTCATACAAACAGTAGGAGAAAAATATTGCGTTTTTTAACATTAACACATGTAAACGTGTACCAGTAGAAACCCAAGTTACAAGTATGAACATGAAAATGAGCAGGATACGCCCCCCTATAACAACGAATCCCCCTAAAAAAATATTGAAACAAATCATTTGCTGCAGCCTTAGTGAAATATTTGTACATTGAAATATGAGAAAATATTACCATCAAGTCGTGCTCCCGACAGAAGAGCCTGGCTTAACTGATCACCAGAACCTTTAAATAACTCTGACAGGGCAGCAATCTGTTCCTGGAAAAAGGTTCACACTTGAAAGCTCTGCACTCTGCATTAATAGAGGGGGATTTCTTGCTCTCCCTCTCCCTCTCTCTGCTCCTCTCTTCATTTCCTCTCTCCTTTCCTTTATCTCATCTTGTCGCTGTCTTATGAAGCTGCAGCCGATGGTGAGAGAAAATGCACAGACTTGATCAAATTGAATGATTTTATTAGTCGCTAAGACTAAGCTGGCGTGCAGAGGACCCTGTTTTATCCGGGCTTTGCGTGCGGTGCCTAGTACAGTATTAGCTGCAGGACAGATTTCCCCACTGGACAGGCAGATGCTTTCCCCCCCAGAGCGTTGTGGAAGCACCATGTGTCACGGAATCTGAGCCGGGTTAAGACGTGTGTCACACTGAGCTCTGAATGGGATCTAAAAGCACCCTGGTGCATCGTACATACAAAAAAAAGACAGAACATCCTCATTATCCTTACTCTGAGGTACTTCTTTTCTTAATGCTGAGCTTCTCATGTTGTCTGGCTGACAATTTACTTTACAACATGTAAATCACACATAGTGTCCATCCACTCTGCGCCTCCACTCGCTGTATTACTGACATGGTAACCAGATGTTGGCCTTTGATATCGGCTATTACCATTACTACACGCATGAGTCGGACAGTAATTATGTCATGTGATCTTCAGTCTGCATTAGAGTAAATACTTCCTTATTAGACTTAGCTTTGACCTAATGATGGAAATGTTATGTAATATATCCACGTAGATTAATGTTCTTTTGGCCTTTTGCAGAGCCTGCTTCATATTAGGGGAGTTGGTGCAAATGTTAGCAAACATATTTGTTCTAATTCATTGGTGTTGTACAGTACCATCATCATTACTGTGATTGAGAGTTATTGTGCATGTCTGTATAAACACTGGCATTGTGATCTATGGAAATCTCAATAGGATCCTAAAATTGCAGAGATGCTCACTGTTGAATTCACAAAGCCTAATTTATTGCTTTTATCGGTGTGCTAGGTGATGGTTTATATCATTTTCTGTTTCCCTCTAGCAGCATCACTGAATGCTAGAGAATATTTTAATAATGTTGTACATGATTACATGTTTTACATCCTTCTTCCTTGTTCTTTTACAGACTGCACTGAGGAGACGAGGAAGCAGGGAAACATTTAAAGACAAGAAGTCCATGAGTCAGGTAAAAATAATTAAAAAAATATTATTCATGCCATTTCCTCGGAATTCACTATCATAAAATAGTGTATGCTGTAGGCATAAAAGGATACGCTTGTTGATATTCTATATTTTTCTTAGTATCAACAAATCCCCTGAAAACAATAATATTAAGTGCTGGCTGTATAGCCAAACCTTTACTTTTATATTTATATATATATATATATATATATCTATATCTATATCTATATCTATAGATATATAGATATATAGATCTATATATATATATCTATATATCTATAGATATAGATATCTATATCTATATCTATATCTATATATAGATATATAGATATAGATATAGATATAGATATATATCTATATATATATATCTATATAGATATATATCTATATCTATATCTATATGTAGATATATATATCTACATATAGATATATCTATATATAGATATATAGATATAGATATATCTATATATATATAAAAGTAAGAGCACCACATGCAGATTAATCCACTGCTGAAAATAGTCCCCAAGAA
The DNA here is from genome assembly GCA_016806645.1 of Ophiodon elongatus. Lineage (NCBI taxonomy): Eukaryota > Metazoa > Chordata > Actinopteri > Perciformes > Hexagrammidae > Ophiodon > Ophiodon elongatus. Next base: position 168,620 of record JACSYO010000808.1, read on the forward strand.
ATGCACTAGTTACTCCTTTACAGTGCAACCATAACAAATGTATAAAAAGGTATATTACCAACTTTATGCCTTCAAGTTTTTAATTGTGACACCCTCATCCCTATCACCCTGCTAGGAGGACAGTGCAGACCTCAGGTGCCAGCTCCAGTTTTCCAAAGAGGAGTCCGGCCTGATGAGAAAAAAGATGGCGAAGCTGGGTCGAGAGAAGGACGAACTGGAGCAGGAGCTGCAGAAGTACAAGTCAGTTTACGGGGACGTGGACAGTCCCCTTCCTCTGGCCGAGTGCCCTGGTGGGGGTCCTCACACCACGCGAGAGGCTGAGCTGCGTTTACGGCTCAAGCTGGTGGAGGAGGAGGCTAACATCCTGGGCAGAAAGATTGTGGAGCTGGAAGTGGAGAACCGCAGCCTGCGGGCAGAAAACGAAGACATCCGCTGTCAGTATGAAAGAGACTGCTTTGGGCGGGAACCGTTCTCCAGCATGCCCTCGTCGCCGTACGGTGGTGACACGCTGGATTCGGCAAGTGAGCTACGTCGCCATCTGCAATTTGTGGAGGAGGAGGCTGAGCTCCTGCGCCGCTCCATCTCAGAGATTGAGGACCACAACAGGCAGCTGACATCTGAACTTAATCGCTTCAAGTTCGGCCCCAGCAGCAGCTCTGTTGGCGAGGAGGGTAGTGAGGGAGGCTTATTTAAACCTGGTAATGGGGGGAACGGCAACGGCTCCAGCAGTGGGATAATGATGGAGGAGCTCAAATCAGCTAGGATGCAGATCAATGAGCTGAGTGGAAAGGTGATGAAGCTGCAGTACGAGAACCGAGTCCTCGTGTCCAATGTCCAGCGCTGTGACCTGGCTGCACACCTGGGCCTGCGCACCGGCAGCCCTCGAGACAGCGACGCAGAGAGTGATGCAGGCCGGCGAGAAGCAGCTGAGGAAGAGGAGGCAGGGCGTCTTCTTCTCCTCCACCCCAAGAGAGAGGGGCCTATTGGGGGCGAGAGTGACTCCGAAGATCTGTTTGAGAAAACCGCAACCACCTCAGGGTTCGGAAGCATCAAACCGTCAGATGGCAGTGAGCTCAGCGCCACTGAGCTGGCCAACCGCAAGAGAGAAGAACGTGAGTCGTTCACCAACGTGAAACGCGAGGCGGATAGGCTCGGGAAGACGGTGGACCGTCTGATCACGGACACAGACAGTCTGATCTTTGAGGGCAGGCTGCTGGTGACGACAGGAGAGAGCCTGGAAGGAGGGGAGGCGTCTGGATCCAAACCAGACACCCAAGTCCTGGACACCATCAACACTCGCATGAAGGCTTTCCGCACCGAGCTACACATCTTCATGGAGAAGCTGGACCATGTGGGGGATGTGCTGAGAGAAAGGACAGACGATCTGTCACCCATGCCAAACCTCACAGAGTCCAGCAGCTTCCTGTCCACAGTCACCTCCATGTCCCGTGACTCGCCCATTGGCACCTTTGGAAGAGATCTGGTTACAGACTTCCAGGTAAGTTCAAGGGATAGATTTCTTGTGGCCTTTATTGCTGTTTTTAAAGGGGACATCCCTCAGTATATTAAGAGGTTTTCTTTCTGTGGCTGCTTGGTTCTTTTGCATGAAGATAAATGACTATATATCAATAATTAAGGAGAAGGCCTGTCAGCCAGTATGGCAGTTAGCGATGATGAGGAAAAAGTCAATATTTTTAATTTTGCAAACTTACAATCTTCTTTTAAAATCTTGCATAGGAACATTGATTTGCATACATATATATGTATATACATATATAGAACCTTTAAAAGCAACCCACTTGATTATCCGAACAATATCATGGAGACAAGACAATATTGCACCAAATGGCTTCAATGCTTTAAAACAGCAGTAGACAAAAAACTTTAGTCTGCAAAATCCTGTCAAATAGCAGACATCTACGAGATAACCCACTGGGGTATTTGTAAATGTGAGAATTCATTTAGGTTTGATTTTAATGGTCCTAAGTGTGCAGTCATTAGTCCACTATTTAAGGCCAAAATAAACTAAATGAGATCCTCAGTCAGCACTGTGTGCAAAACTCAGCTCTAATTAAAGACAGTGGCAGCGCCTTACATCTTTAGCAGGACACACACTATCCACAGCCATGCCTTTCAATGGGAATCTCATTAAGTTGTAGGCCAACATAGCTTTTAGGGTAGGTTCGGATTCTTTCAAGTCTATTTTAATACAATATTTATATGCCAGTATGTTTGTTAAGAGTTATAGGTCACTGTGATAATTAGCCCTTTCGATAGTGGCAGTAGTGGGACTCCACTTAAAGAAATAGGGGAGAAAATCCACAATCAAAAAAAAAAGTGCATCGATTTCACTCCTCAAATTCTGTTTGCAGGTGTTGAGGCAGTATAGATACTGCATATGTGAAAAAAAGTTGGAGTTAGAAAGAAGTGAGCTTACCAGACCTCTGTAGCTCCTCATCTCTGCTTCAGGCTCGAGGCTACATTAGCCGCTACTAGCTCAAGATTGAAGTTGAGTTGCTTTGTTGATAATGTAGGCGGCAGGTTTTGACAAAGAGTAAGAACGAACACATGGAATAAAAAAGATGAGGGATCTCTTCTGTTGCATTGATTTTAAGCTCTTTTTCTTTTAGATAGTATGAGGCTTTCCAAGATGTCTGACTTAATCTGGCTTACTCAGGCTCACATCAAACCTGGCTAAACTTAAGAATGCCTTTTTGCACAGCGTGAGGACAGTAGATTTTGTTCCCCGTTTCTTACTGTCCAGTGGAGTCGCGCTATAACAGGTGGGGAGTTGTCACTTGTCAAATGGGAACAAGATAAGGCAAGATCAGGGAGGGCAGAAACCTCCCGTGGAGCAGAAGGGCAAAAGCTCGCTTGATCTTGAGTTTCAGCATGAATACAGACCTTGAAATTGGGGTTTCATGATTCTTCTCATTATTTGGGTCTTAAGTAGAAGTTGTCAGATTAGTCAGCACGGAGATATCTATCTTGTCCGCTTTTTGATTCTCAAGTGTTGGCTTTTCCTATCATTATGAAGCAGAATTCACCAAGTGTTGGATTGGTCACCCACTTATAGAGAAAGTGAGCTGGGAATGGAGCATCATGAGACTAATGAGGTTTGATAGACTTGAAACATCCGAACCGTTCATTTAAAGCCCCAAGAAGAAATATTGATAGACTCTTGAGACGTTCAGTGCCAGAACAGGGTGATTTAGCAGCGCCTCCGCTCCGACATGAGCCACCCAGCTCTACCACACTGGCATTACCGCCACCCCTCCTCCGAACCACCATCGCTTTCAGCTGCTGCCACATTCACATCTGCATCTCCATGCACATCCTCATAGCCAGCAGCTCTGCCTGCCTCCTTCTCCTTGCACTCACTATCTGCAGCTGCCCTGCTTCCAGTCAGCCAGGGCAAATGGGAGGGTGCTTAGGAGGGTGCTTGAGAGGGTGCTTGGTATGAATGGAGTACTAAAGGAGTTATGGCATTTTCTTCCATTTGGCTTGATTCAAAACTTCTTCTAAAATAGTGAACTGTTGCATGCATGATGAGTGAAGTAATCTTTCTCTCTACAGCTTTGCTACACCATGCTATCATTTGTGTGACTCATTATGACGCACAAATGGTGTAGCTATTGTGTTTGCAGCACAGATCATCACACACACAGACACATGGGATAGGTTACTCCACGCTGTTGCCAAGGAGACGAACCATAAAAATGTGTGCACTGTCTCATATAACCTCTGTTGAATTAAAAAAAAAAAAGAGTTGCATGGCGCTGCAGTGTGAGTTGCCTGTGGAAGAACCTCGCTGGCTGTCATCCTGCTTTCTGTTCTTGTTTTATTGCAGCTTAGTGGAAGTCAACACGCAACACACTGTGTACTCTTCCAAAGCAGGTTCATTATCTCTGTGCTGCATGATCAGGCAGGCATCTTGGGTGTTTCCAATCAGCCAGACTGTCATATTGGAATAAAACAAATGTCTCTACACGAACCCAATCCGCTTTGTAGCGATAATGGAGTGAAGCCTCCTCTATACTGATTCTCTCCAATGATTTGTTTATGCTTTGGTCCTTTGCCTGTACGGCTCTCTGGTTAGTCTGGATGAAGCTGGGTGGTTTCGTCGAAGCTAACCACTGTACTAACAACTCACACCTGTTCAAAGCAATCAGGCCTTTGTCCATTGAGAGTTGTTGAAGACAAACAAAGCTGTAGAGCAGTGCAGTTTACAATGTAGTGGATTAAGAGCAAAAATTGTCACTTCAGCAGTAAAGAGTAGGTCAATTTAATCCATGAAAATGTTTTAATATGTACAGAAGATTCACCAGAGAAAATAAATTGAGATGTTTTCTCTCTGTCCTATAATTTTATTATATTTATCTCATAATAACAAGAGCCGTATGTCATAATTGCAAGATTAGCATCTCGTAATTATCTTGTAAATTGTTATGTTATGTAATGATTTCTTGTCAGTATGACTTTCGTATCTCGGAATTATAAGATGTGGATCTTAAGATAACCAAAGTATCCTACAGTTTCAATTGTTAAAATGAGGTTTCAGTATCCAGATCATCAAGTAAAATTTGTATCTTGTAATTATGAGAGCTTTACCAGACAATTATGTGATAAAAGTATAGATACGAAATGATAGTTTCTCATAAGTACAAGATGTTTATCTTATACTCAAGACATATTAGTGTTGGAAAACTCATTGCATAATTACAAGATGCTGATCGTGAAGAAACCAAAGAATCTTGTCTACTTATTGCAAGATTTTTATTTCATAATTATCGTTTAAGTATTCGCAATGTTTTCTCTTATGTATCTCATAATCATGACAAAACTCAACTTATCAATTTGTCAAAAACTTTGACTCACTTTATTTTATTGTAAAAGTATCAATGTTTTGATACTCAGCCCATCAGGAACAATTCAAAGGTGCAGCTGTTCGTAATTATGAGATTTTTTTACTAGATAATAATGAGATAAAAATGTAAATACGTGATAATAGTTTCAAGATATGGAAGTCACAATTATGAGAATATGTCTGAATGCTGAACACTTATGTAGATAGCTATTCGGCACAACAGCATCAACTTCCTGCTAACTAGGAAGAATCCTCACTCAGAAATATGACCTGGGCCCTGCTACAAAAACTAGCACGGCCCTGTCTTAAACCTTGACTGAAGCCTCAAATGCCTCCAGTGTATTTTAAATGCTGTGTTGTCTGAAAACAATGTGCATCATAAAGGCTCAAGATGCAACTCTCCTTAGCTGACTGCTTCTACAACACACGCGGCTGTGCACTGGCGTATGTTGGAAACCTTTAGCGTGCTAGCTCTCGCTCTGCAGTTTGCCGTGGTATCTCTCAGCTGTTGGTTTGGAGTCATGTATCCCTCATTGCATGCGCTTCATAACAAGTGTTTTGCATTCTTTTCCCCCCCGATTCCCTCTCTTTGTTCCTCTTTGTGTTCCCGCCAGATGTTTCAGCCCATAATTTTGTTCATCCTCATTCTCGTTCTCTTCTCATCTCTCTCGTACGCCGTCATCTTTAAGTTGGTCTTTCTCTTTGCGCTTTTCTTCGTACTCTAGTCCGTTTGTTTTTCTCCACACCGTGTAGTCTGTTAATTTCCCCCCTTCAGCTTATATTCTTTACCCATTTTCTCTTTTGTTTTTGTTTATTTTCCCCGCCCGCTTTTTTTTCCTCATCCCCTCACCCCGTTTGTTGTCTTCTGTCTGTTTTGTCCACAATCCACCTCACACACATCTCCCCCAATACCACCACCACTACCTGCTCCCCCGTGTCCTGCACCTGTCCCCCATCCCCCATCCCCCTAATCCCTCACACCCACTTTCCACACCCCCCTTCCCTTCCCTTCCCTCCCCTTCCCCACCCCACGTCACTCACAGTCCGGTCAGAGGGATGAGCTGGAGTGGCGTCTAGGACAGGAGCGAGGCGTGGAGCCCCAGAGCCAGAGCCAGGGTTGGGGCCAGGCCCAGAGCAGGGGAGCCACGGGACTCACTAGGTACCACAGGCCCCTGGCTTTAAGAGCAGAGGTCAGTGCCTCCTCCCTCCTCCATCTCCCTTTCCACCTGCGGGACTCAGTTGACACTGGCTCCACACTATAATCCCCGTACACGGGCCTTCTGTCAACCTGGACTCTATTTTCTAATCATTTGAATTGATTCAAACACAAATCTGGTTTGGTTTCTTCTCTGTGGAGCGACAAGTCCTTTCTTTCCAGTGGTGAAATGTTGTGAAATACAGCTCTGCAGAGTCTGTAGACGCCCCCAAAACCATGTCATTTATTATTGAATTAAATGTTTTATACAGCAGACAAATATATGAATGCAAATAATCTAATCATGCTTTTACTAAATGCATTTTGAAAGTTGTCACATCATGGACACACCTAAAATGAAACAATAGTAAATGTTGGTACAGAATGAGGGTTATTATACTGAAAATACATTATTTGGGGGTTTGTTTTTGGAATATCTGCTGGCCTGAGAAGCAGTGCATCATGGTAAGAAATACTTAACTTGCCCTACAGTGAAGCAGTTAATAGCATTTACAGATGCTGGTCAGTTCTGAGGAGTTTGACATAACAGATTAAAACCTGAAAAAGATTTAAAAGAAATCTCTTATGACTTCACCAAAGTTCAACAAGTTTATCTCCTATTCTTCTACGTATGTACATTTAAAGTCAAATTCTGAAGATAATGTTCGTCCCATTAGGAGCCTTCTCAAATCTCTACCAAAATATACAAAGTGCCTCTGAGCACTATAAACTATAAATTTGGCTGATTCTTTATTTGGTTATGATCAGAAGGCCACTCAGTCCAGCATGTCTAGTGACACTCCAGCCACGGCCATTTTTTTAATGCTGAACACGATTTCACTTCATTCACAAATATCCACTCCCACAGCCACTGATCTTTATTTATTTAAGTTAAAAATCTTTTGATTTAACATTTTATTACTGCCTTTTTAAATTCACACCATGTTCCCCTGGACATTTTTGCTATTAGAAGTAGAAAGTAGATTGCATACGAATAACTCCAGAGTTACATGGCGTTCTTAAATTCTAGGGCATTTCTTGCACCAAGTGTATTGATTGCATGTTGTGCTCTAAAAAAAAATATATATCTGCTGGTCGACAGTTTTGTTGCCCTCTAAAACGGTGAGAGACAGCTACAGTATATCGACTTGTTAAGGCGTATGTATGCACTTAGTGTATCACGGCTGAGTCTGCACTCTGTCGCGAAGCCCTCTGGCATCGCTTCATCACTACCAGCGTCATGACTCGACTCAGCAGATTAAATGTATGTAAAAGTGCAGTTTACACAGAAGTGTCACAGTACACTTAAACACACAAAATCAAAGAGGCAAGTAGTAACGTTACTGCAGCACACTTCAGCTCAGATCTGTTAAACCCTTCAGTGACTCGACTCTTTAAAAAAAAAACGGCTGGACGCTGTGATTCATAATTTGCTGCCTCATGCTTGTGTTCATAGACAAATTGCCCGCTGTTATGTAATGCAGAGTTCAGGCAGCGGTGATGCGACACGTTACTGTAACAGTTACAGTTCTTGCACATCGGTGTGGATTTCTTTGCGTCCCTGTGCTTTCTGCCGCAGTGTAATCTGTGAGGTGAAATGAATGAATGTGGAAGCGGCTCAAATATGGCAGGATTAGCTCTGCACTATAGGCATGTGTGATTTGCATTTGACATTGGGCTGACAGGGAGGTGATCCAGGGTCAGTACACACTGAACAGCTCAACTTACTGTTGGAGGGTACAGTAAACGCCCGCTCGGATTGGAAGAAGGAAATCACATTAAAAAAAACGCTGCAATTTCCAAATTGTCAAAGTCTGCACTGTTTTTTTTTTTGTTTTTTTTAGGAGGACAGACAGGGAAGGCTTGTAAAGTTTGAGTTGAAGAATCATTACATTCAAAGCCATAAACATAAGCATCTCATTTCCCTATGAGCATTTATTCACCTGTAGGAAAATCCTAAAGTGCATTTCTTGGACATAATACCTGTCACAAGGGTTAGTGGCGTTGATAGAAATCATGATTTCGAGGAAGATCTGCTTTTGAGCGTCATTGAGCTCTTCAGATGTTTTGTTGTCGTGATGCTCCAGTAGAGAAGAGAAAGTCCAGTAGAGAAACTGCTAGCCTGGCTCAGTCTGAAGGTGAGCAAATCCACCTACCAGCACATAAAGCTAATTAAGTTATATCTTGTTTGTTTAATCCGTACAAATATCAAAGTAAAAAGAGATGAGTCACAGAGGGGGGGGGGGGTTGTGCCAAATTATTTCTTTGCGCGACTTCCTGGAGTCTCCACCGGTTGCCCAAGTTTTTCAGAGTGACATCAAAACTCCAGGAAGTCATTTTTACTTTGGATGTGCTGGTAGACAGATTTTTTACTTTTGGAGAAAGCCGGGCTCGCTGTTTCCCCAGTTTCTTGCTTAGCTAAGCTAACTGCCTGCTCGTTGTAGCTTCATATTTAGTGGAGACACATGAGTGATATAGATCGACTCTTTCCAAATATGTTAAACTACTCCTTTGAGATTTATATACTTTCGTTTGAGGTTTGATCAAAAAGCTTTGAAGTTGCTAGATGAAGACATTTTAAGTCCAGATTGAAAATGTGCAGCATTAAATTATAATCACTTCCTGAGACGTTGTAGAAGAAGTTATAATGGGTTTCCAACCGCATTTTAAAGCTTTTCAGTGTTGCTCAGTGAGTTTTGGATTTGCAGTGGAAATCGTAGAGAACAAATATAATCAAGCGTAATGATCTCATACACAAAACTTTGTGATTTTGTTTGACTATCAAATGCAGCTTTTACCGAGAGACAAACAGAGGGATAGTGAGATCTCAATCTGTGATGTAATTTATCCAAAGTGTTTTTAAAGTGACTGTGTGCTGTGCTGTTGTGGGTTCAGCTCCGGGACACGTCTGCTTCTGACATCCAGTTCCGTCTGGATCATGAGCGAAGGCTGAGAGCAGCGACGGAGGAACAGGAGGCTGTCATTTCTCTTCCTCAGGTACAATAATTCAGTCAGTCACGCTATGCTTGAGCGTAAAAGCACCGGGATCACACTTCACTTATTCTGCTATCTTTGCTGGAGTTTTAACATGATTTTAATTAAGTGTCACCACTGGAGAGGAAAGAAAGTTTTGCTTTAATATCCATCCCTGCATTTTGTTTTAGACGTGGATGGATGTCTTCATTATGTCGCATGCAATTTACACTAAGTCCCTTTTTGGTACTTGCAACGTGCAAACATAACATAAAAATGTTTCCTTTTAATCAAACTTGAAAAAAAGGAAAAGAAATGGTATGTAGAAGTAAGGGTGTATGTTTTAAAATGTAAACATTTTGTCATTTTAAGCACACAAAATCATAAAGCATCGTTAGAGCTGAAACAATTCCTTGATGAACTCAAATTTCTAAATTAAAAAATGCCCAAAATTCTCTTAAATGTAAAAAAGAATCCTAGTTTTGTTAATATTCTGAAATTAAACAGAATGTTTTTTTTGGGGGGGGGTTACTGTTGGTTGGACATGTATATGTATGTATGTATGTGTGTGTATGTATGTATGTATGTATGTATGTGTGTGTATATATATATATATATATATAAGAGTATATATATATATATATATATATATATATATATATATATATATATATATATATATATATATATATATATATATATATATATATAAAAAAAATATATATATATATGTATGTATGTGTGTGTATGTATGTATATATATATATATATATATATATATATATATATATATATATATATGTATGTATGTATGTATGTATATACTATTTTCTAGCCAAAGATTATCATAAGTTATATATATTATTTAACCAATAGACCTAATGAAACATTTTATTAAAGTTGCATATCCAAATTATAGATAAAAATGTCACTCACTTAATCACTTACCATTATTATTCGAGTATGACAGTTTTGAATGAAACCTTTTACTGTCAATGTGAAGCACATCTTTCCTCTGGTCCCTCCGACAGCAGGAAGACGAGCGACTGCGTCTGGAGGCCCAACGTGGAGGTCTGGAGTTGCAGGGTCTTCAGACCCATGAAGTGCCGTGGCCTCAGGAGAGAGCCATGCTGCAACAAGAGGTTCGCCTCTTCAGACGCAACACCATCATCTTCTACATGAAGCTCAGGTGGATCCTCATGCACTGGAGGCTCGGCCGCAAGGACGACTCCGGAGAGGAAATGCTGGACCCCGAGGTGAGTCAGAGGTTTAATAAGTTGGAGGCACATTTAGGTATTTCAAATGTTTCGCAGCATCTTTTCCTCACGATTCTTCACTTGTCCATGTGATCTTCTTGTAATACCGTTTGATTAAACTCGTAATTTATGAGATTCACGGTTTGCTGGTTTTGTTTTGTTTTTGTTTTGTTTCTCGGGAATGTTCACATGATAAGAATTCATAGCTCTGCACTGCACCTCCCCAGAGACCGCAGAGCAGTTGGGCTCTTCACTGTGTCTTTTTAAAGTATTTTTACCTGAATTTTCTGTTGACATCAGTTTATTCATGCAGCATCTTGTGAACCCTAATATGAGTCTACAGATGGTGCAGCAGTGTGCGGCACCATGTGTACCTTGTGGGAATGTTTACCACCCGCCCTTGACTTGTCATTGAATCCCAGCAGAACATTTTCTCAAGTCAAGTTTATTTTTAAAGCCCTTAAAAGATTATTTCACCCACAAAAAGACCCTTTTGGATGTCACCCCGTTTTACCACAGGCGCGCATGTCTGAAGTATTTTAAATGATAAGGTTGTTGCGAAGATGCGTGCGATTGGGAAGTACTGAGCACACGAGAAATGGGGAAAATTAGGTGTTTCTCTGCCTTCTGGCCATTGCATGCTGGAATAAGCTGAGCGACTGTGAGCCTGAAACAGAATGTGTTGGTACAGAGAGAAATTTGTGCATGACTTAAAACACAGGCTTTTCATGGCCGTATCATCTGTTCCAGTTTGAGAAGTTGGAGGGCATCCCAGAGCTGGGAGTGATAATGGAGCAGGCGGAGGGGGAGTCAGATCGAGATGACAGACTATGTTTACCACAATCTCCAGTGAACGTCCCCGACCCCGGCCACATCATCCCTCTGCCGTCACCTGATCGACACCTGCAGCATCAAAGACAGGTACTCACATTTACAACTCCTCCACTGGTTTTTGGATTCATTTTTATCAAGACAAAATTATGAAAAATTGCAACTCCAGTGGCTCCACTATCGACCTCTTTTTTTTTTTTTTTTTTTTTTTTTAAATATAACTTAAATTGAACATAGCATTATTTAACAAGAGTCAAGTTTTCAGTTCATCAGCCATGTTGTGATGTAGAAGTTTTCAAACAGATTCACCTGAGGCGATGGTGTAAAATTAAATAGAGCGGAGGTAAGAGGATCTATAGCATTTTGAAAAATCTACACACGGCTTTCCAACCACTTAAAATCAGCTCATTATTTTAGCTTTCGCTGCTCTGTCAAACTCATTTGGTTTCATCATGCTTCGGAAACGTCATATTCTTTGTTTTATATGGTTGTGTTGTATGAATTATAACTAGGCAGGTAAATTCCTAAGCATGTGCATTAGTCCATGCCAGAGTACTTAATTAATTAATTTTCACAGTAGATGATTGCACAATTTCATATAACACACATAGAAATGTTAATTAATACAAAAGTATTAAAGAGGAAAAACAAGATAGGTAAAATACAATAGAAACACTTCAATAATTGTAGCAAGGGAGAATCCTATACTGTATTTACAAAAAAGATAGTATACAGTTACATATATATATATATATATATATATAAAACCCCCACACATAATGAACAATATAACTGTAAAGTTGTAGTACAAAGAAATAGTAGTATAGTTTACATTTTATACTACCTTGTCATTCACTAGTGCCTTTATGTGAAAATAAATATTCATTTCTATCGTAGTTACTCTATTTTCTCAAGTAAATTGGCGTGCTGAGCTTTTAGATTTCTCTCGTTCATTGTCATTGTTTGGCAGCCGCTTATTAGAGCAGTTTGGCATGGTATGCAGAGGGGAAATGTGGCCTAGATAGACCCGTTAGAGGCAGTAATTATTTTTGAGTACACAAAAACATGGACTCTCATCAGTTACATGCAAAGAAGACAAAAGGAGCTTCTGTTCTTCAGGCTGCCGAAGGTTTTTCCCTGACATGGTGTGTTTTGGGATCAGTATGTCCACCGACCACTCTGCCCCGCTGTAAGACCAAAGAAAGTTCATAAGTATTTGGGGGTGGATGCATTATTAGGATGGCCGAAAGTACTCTACTTTGCTGTGTTTTGATTTTTCCACATCATAAAAAAACAAAAAATTCCGGTGATCCGACATTGTTGCTTTACTTTGTGAGCATTTCTTTCTATGTTTTAATAAGCACGCCCAGTAGACTATATTAAGCTTCATGCATGAGAGCAGAAATGCCGACTTGCATGAAGACTAATGTTAGGTTGTAATAAGCATTTGCACACATGACTACTACGGCAGAGCGGAGGATCATCCTGCAGCCAGGGTGAGATAATAGTATGTTAAGCCGTAGAGAGGTCATTGAAAGTTTTCACTGAAGTCTTGGACAGAGTTTGGCGGCTTGGTGAGGAAAAAGATCCTGATTCACTCCCTCTGGTGCTGCCGATGTACGATACCGTTGAAGTGCTTCAGTATGTATAAATACTGTAGATGAGATGTGGTTGTGAACTTTCATCTCATTAAATATAAGAAACTCAGCACATTAGCATATAAATATGAAACTAAGTGTTACTCAAAATCCTTTTAAAAGCAAACCTAAATCAGGGATTCCATGCAATGAAAAAGGATTTTCTGATGCTCGTATGATGCATATTTAGATACACAAAAGTAGAACAAGGAAAAAAATTAAAAAAAAAAGGTTGTTTGCTCTTATGGAAAGTTGTCCATGTGAGGTCCCCTTTTTTTCCTGGTAATACTGGACTGAAGTGCACTGGCCTTTTAACACCTGCGCTCATATCGTGTTCACAGCCCAGGCTGGCAGAGCCGGTGGCGCTGTAGTGAAAACTCGAGGTGATGTTTTACTCACAGACTTCTTTGTGCTTCACTGCCTCCTGCCAAGACCTGAGGAATCTTCACAGCAGGGCCACCAGAGGCAAACAGCTCTCCACACACCTCTCTGAGCAGGAAAAACATGCTCTTCAATGTCTCAAACGCCCTGCATTGAAATTGGACTAAAATAAATACTTGGTCATCGAAGAGCTTTTTGTTGCAGCTGTAATTACTGCACTACTCAGAGGGATTTAATTTAATTTCAAGTTAGGATTTTTGAGCGTAATATTGTATGTACACATATCTGTGTTTACAGGTTTTAGTGCTTTAATGATCAAGGTGGGATAGAGGGGACAGGACAAGGATAAAAGAAGGAGAGGGGCAGGAGACAGATGGGAAACAGGATGGAGAAGTTCAAGTGAAATTGATTTATAAAGCACTCACAAAGCAGGTTTGTCCTAAAGCGCTTTAACAGAGAAACAAAGGACAAGCCCATCAAGATAAGGACAGAACTTGCTGAACTTGCCATGTTCATGTGTGTCTTGAGTGTGTCGGATTTTTACCTTTTTGAAATGATTGTTTCGTCTGAATCCTGTTTGTGCAGTTTGGGGAGAACCGGCAAGTGCTGCAGGCCCTGCGGACGCTGCTGGAGGAGTTTCAAATGGAGCTGCGGGAGGAGGAGACGCGGCGATGCCAACTGCAGCAGTCCTACGCAAACGACAAAGCCGCCTGGGAGGTCAAGTGGGCAGAGATGAAGTGCCAGTTCGCCCAGGTACAGATGGCGTCTCAGCGCCCACCTTAAAGGGACAGAACGCAATCTGGTGTAGAAAACTAGCGGTGCATTCAATAAGCAGCAAGGTGACAGTAAACATGTTGCCTTCTTCATGGATGAAATCCCACTCAGGGCAAAGCAGTAACAAGTAAAAAAACAAAAACAAAAACATACTTCCCCCCCCAGGGTCAATCCCTCTCATATTGAGAGTGCAGTAATGGAATGAAAGTGTTCCTTAATCCATATCCCAAGTGACAAATAAATGGATAGAATACAATTCATAATCACCCCTCAACAATTAAATTAAAACAGGAAGGACAGCTTCCAATATATGATGAATGGCCTGCTTGGCACTAATGAGGCTGTCAGTGTGCAAACTAATTCATTCAGCATTGTTCCAGTGCTTCTAACGGCTGAAAGCACTCTCTTATATTCCTAATGGGAGTTTAAATACTTTGTAGATTAGGATCAGAATATATTCATTAAAACCAGATAAGAGGACTAGCTGGCTAGCTGATATCACTTATTTTGTACGGAGTTTACAGATATTTAGGTCAATATAAAAAAAATGTATTTTTTGTAATTCACAAATGTAATTCACAGTATAAGGCCTCCAAGATGTTTTTTTTCCCAAAATGTTTTTTTCATAGCATTTACAACATTGGAAAATAAAGTTTTTTAGGGGTTCAAAGGCTTCACTCTGCCTCAACTCAAAGTTGATGGACAATGTTTCGCTGATGTCACATATTTAATGTTGTGACCATATTATCTGCAAAGAGAGTTCACCGATGTTGTTGTTGCTGCTGTATATTCCTCCTGATGCAAATTCAAAAAAATGCACTACAGGAATGCCCAACTGTTTGCTTTCTTTTTTTTTCGTGTTGCATAAAGGGAATACGGCTGCATTTTGTTGCGCAACCCTGTCTTATACAATGACAATAAATTATATATATATAAAAAAAAAAAAAGATAGAATGAAAAGTTTGAGCAGTTTGAGAAACGCATCCATGAATCTGAAGGTTTATCAGATGCAAAAACACTAAAAAACAGGGTTTTACAAACCTCTGAGAAAGTTATTGTTTGATAATAGTTTTTTTTGTCTTTGGTGTCTATCGCAAGGTAACCAGTTGATTGCCCTGCTCACATTACAGAGTAATCTACCTGTTTGCAGAGAAATGAGCCAAACCCACATTGGGGAAACCAACGTGGGAAATATTCAAATGCTACACCAACATTTAGTGGCTTTAGATGTTAAGGTATAGACTATTCTTACTGTACATAGTTGTGGTCGGGCCCAACCTCATTTTATTGGCATTGGGCATCAAGACTAGACAACGGTGGTGGAAAGTAACAAAGTACATTTACTCAAGTACTGTACTTAAAGGAAGAGTTCACCCAAAAAACAAATGAAATGTCTATAGTGCTCACCTCTGTGGGCGCTCTGTGGAATCGAATGGCCTTAAGAAGAGCGGAGCAACTGAAAAATGAAAAGAATTCTTGGAAATAACTAATTCAGTATGAAAAAAGCATTAAATAATGACCAATCAACTAAAGAAATCTTTGTTGGCTAAGGCCAAAGACAACTAAGAGCAGCCGTACTATTTTCACATTTCATTTAGCAGACGCTTTTATCCAAAGCGACTTACAATAAGTGCATTCAACCATGAGAGTTCAAACCCAGAACAACAAGAATCAAGAAAGTACAATTCCTCAAGAAAGCCAAAGTACCAAGTGCTATAAGTAAGTGTCATTTAAGTGCTACTCTAGTAGTCAAGCAGAGAAGCTTATTTAAAGAATATACTTATCCAAAATCCAAGTAGTTCTGGGAGTTAGAAGTCCCAGAAAATCAAATGCACACACTATTTGGGTTGTGTTTGAATTTCCACGGTAGACAAAAAGGTCAATACTATGTTTTCAGTGGAAGAACTAAAGGAGCAGTACACCAGTGGCACAGAGGGATCATTATGTGTTGTGGTGCAGTTGGAGCCTCGTTGTCTGCTGTGTCTGATTCCATCTCAAGATTTTCTTTCCCTTTGACAGTCAGTGCACGATCAGGTGGCCCACAATGTGGAAAAAACAAAGTAATCAATTTGAGGACATTGAATATGTCGTTTCTTGACCACATATATCGGAAGATAAAACCGACAGTGGCAGAGTGGTGTCTTTTTCATGCTATGTCTGATGATAAAAAAAAAAAAAGTAAACTGGAGCTTTAGGAATGAATTAAGAAGTTGATTCATAGGAGGAGGATTATCTTTTTAACTCTCATGCTATTAATCTGAAAATCTTTTAAATGGTTCGTATCCTTCCACAGAGCAGCGGTCACTGAGGGCATCTACGGGAACTAATTTACTTAGTTTCCTCTGATAACACCATGTCGAGTTCTTCTCTTGCTCCACTGTGCTTCATCCTGATTAAGACTTCTGAAATATGCCCCTAAACTCCTTGTTTTCATTCAGTTCATTACGCAGCCCAGCAGAGCAGAGCAGAATTGGAAATTACCTTCACCTGCGTCTTTATTTGAGGATTCATTTTTTAGATATTGATATCAGACTGGCTCATGTTTCATTCTCCGGTTTGGTCACTGCCGCCGTGACGAGCCTTCTAAATGACCGGCTATATTTATAATGTCTAATATCTTGGCTCTTAGCATTCAGTCGGCAGCTATTACTGCACGTTATCCTCTCCACTATGTAACCAGACAGTTTTCAAACCCAGTGTAAAAGTATCCAAAACAAACATTTGAATGGGAGTTATGTAAGCTGAGATTTCATGGCAGCCTTGACTTGCTCCTCACATAGCTGCAGTGCTGCAGACTCTGGTTCTTCCCGTTATGCTGAGGGGCCAAAGCCTGCCTGAAGATTACAAAGCTCTGCTGTAGCTTCACTCTGTCGCTCTGCAGCTTTGAAGATTTCTGCAGTTCGTCTGAATCCTCGGTTTATGTCCTTCCACCAGCGAGTGGTTTCAAATATAAATTTGGGAGGGCAGCCCTCATTCAAGTTTTTACTGCGTCTCTGTCGGCTACAAAACAACTACTGGTAATTTGACCTTTTCCTAATTCGTTGTGTTCCTTTGTGAATCGGAGGGATTTAAGTTCAGTGGTTTATATATGCACTCTATTAGCTGGTATTCAAACTGAAAACAGCCCTACAATAAAACAATGCAGGGGTCTGCGTAGGTGGGGATGTGTTGCTTCAGGTAACAGGATGTCCAATTAGAGTAACGGATCCGTTTGCACATGCAGTGCTGCAGGAATGAGTCTTAAAACCCAGACATAAATCAGAGTTCCAGTTCCCTCGTCTTGAAGTCAATATTTTTTGGGGTTTGATGCGCAGACTGAGCATTTCCATTGATTCTCTTAATATTGATTTCAGCTGTTTGTCTAAATAAACAGCCCAAGTTAGCCATTTCATTATTATCTTGTTCATGAATTGTGTTAGTTTGGTGTCATGAGAAGGACACAGAATAAAAAGTTACTTGTATTCTGTCATTTCTCTAATCTGCTTTGACACTAACATGATGCATCTCTCTGCCTTGAAGTTCACTGTCGTCTTTTTTTTCTTCTTCCTTTTGAAAATGTTTGTGCCTTCAAACAAGAGCAGAGGTTCAGCTGAAGAACATATTTCTTGCTTACCTCCAGCTTTATGCAAGGCGATTATCCCTTTGGTACTTTAGAATAGTAAAGGCTGGATATAATAAAAACTCACGACTCCTGAATAATTGATGCCCTGTGTGGATTTGTTTTTCTTTGTATACTGTGCAGTATAATAATGACTTAATAATGACTAATCAACCCAACATCCCTGTGTCTTTGCTTATTGACCAGCTGGAGGAGGAGGCACAAGGCAAGGTGCGAGGCGAAGCTCAGGGAGATGAAGGGGAACCGACCGAAGACCAGAAGTGGGTCTTGAATCTGGAGCGCGAGGAGCACCGGCGTCTGCTGGCCGACAGCCACAGCACCTCCATGGACCTCAGCTGGAAGCTGCAGCACGGAGAGAAGAGGTGGAGCCGCGAGAGGGGGGACCTGCTGGAGCGCTTCGACCGCGAGCGCCAGGAGTGGGACGGCAGCATGAGGGAGCTCCAACGCAAGATGGAGAGGGTGAGAGACGGGAGGAGGTGGAAAGAGACGGAGAAAAGAAGAGTTGTGGTAGGAAACGGGGTGGAGAAAGAGAACAAATGATAAGAATGTCAGGCTCACGCACTCGATAGTTGAAGAGTCAATCGGTAGGAAATGGATCAACAGTTTTTGACAAAACAATCTCACCACAGGGTCCATTAAGTAGCCGCTCTGGAGCCTTCGATCGTATCACATGGTTTGCCCAGTTGTCATGGAGTTTATTATTATTATTTATCGTTTATTTCTGAGCACTTTTAGGGACTTCTAGTCCACATTGGCTGAAAAGGTGAGATTGAATGTTAATTTTTGACCTTGGAAACAGCAGTTGACAAAAAAAACACAATTTAGTAGCTTTAAATGGCATCACACTTCTGTTTCTAAGGTGAAGAATTAACTTTTTATTTCAACCTTTAAGCTAAGTCGAGAAGTCTGTAAAGTGTGAAGAAAAAGAAATTAACGATGCAACTAAGGTCTTTTTAGTAGATTAATAAAAATGTCAGGAGATAGTAAAACAATGCGTCATACTTGTTATGTTTGACATCCAGAGACAAAACAACTAAACAAAAGACATCACCTTACGGTTACTGGGACTTCTAAAGGGGACTTTCTTTCACAATTTTCACATTTTATTGACAAGCAATGAATAAAAAAAAAAGATGCAGCCTTGAAACCACTTTGAACAGAAGGTCTTTACAAACTTTACAGATCAAACTGGTAAAAAACAACAGCACAACTAAAGATCTGAAGCAAAGGCTTCAGATCTTTAGTTGTGCTGTTGTTTGTTATTTTTGCTTGTTAAGCTATATGAGAGAGAGAGAGAGAGAGAGAGAGAGAGAGAGAGAGAGAGAGAGAGAGAGAGAGAGAGAGAGAGAGAGAGAGAGAGAGAGAGAGAGAGAGAGAGAGAGAGAGAGAGAGAGAGAGAGAGAGAGAGAGAGAGAGAGAGAGAACCCAAGGAGAAATGATGCATCTCTCTGCTAAAAAAAAACATATTTATCCATCTACCAAATTTAGTTTACTGTTAGTTTTTTTTCTTCCTTTTGAAAATGTTCGAGCCTTCAACCAAGAGCAGAGGTTCATCCAAAGAACATATTTCTTGTACCTCCAGTTTTATGCAAGGTGATTATCGCTCTGTAGTTTGGTACTTTAAAATAGTCCAGGTTAGATTTAATAAATACTCAGGATTACTGAATAATTGATGCCATGTGTTGATTTAATTAGACGAACTGCAGTGTCTCTCCTCGCTTGTGTGTCATGTACAGGGCAGGAGATAGGAACATGAGTAGGTAATACAATGTGAGTGTGAGAGTATTAACATATAAAGCAGAGACTCAAATAATAACACACTCTGAAAACAGGAAAAAAAAAAAAATTCTGATGCACCGTTGAATATAGAGACCCAGAGCAGGAAGTAGAGATGCATACTCTGCAAACTATAGAGCACAAGTCCCCAACCGAACTGTTCAGTCTGGCAGGGTGAAAGTTATTGAGGGATGTGGTTGTTCTCCTTAAAACTCGAGCCTGAAGCAAGGCACTAAAGCCCGAATATTGCAGGAGGATTACTCAGTAGCTCACAGTTTCTTATATTTAAGGAAAGCATGGTGTTCATATGTGAAGAAAGCCTCCCACTGCCCGGAGCAGGAATATTTAGGGCGATATCTGTACTGGCACACCATTAAATAACAAGAAATGTCAGTACAGAAATGCCAAAGATTAAGATGAAGGGATCCATATCAAAATGTTTGTTTATGATTTGAGACAACTAATAGAGAGGTTCACCCAAAAAAGTCTATGTGTATCAGTTTATGTGTACGCTATATTAAAATATTTTCACCGCTTTAGCTGTTATCTATTCCGTCTTCAAAGTCACCAGACTCCGTTGGAAAAAACAGAAATTTTACCCCGCGGAACAACTGTAAACAATTTGGATAAAAAAGTTAATTCTCCGACTGATCACCTGATATCTGTATGTGTCGTTCTTTGTGCAGATGCAGAGAGAGCTGAACACCCGGCGGGGCGAGGGCTTCGACGTCAGAGATGGTGGCTCGGACCACAGAGGTGTGTTCTTTCCTCAGGACAGTCCCTGCAGCGCCCCCCGGTCGCCGCGCTCCCCCTGCACGTCCACACCCGCCCCTGCTGCCCCTCCCACGCGCTCCCACTCTGACTCCGAGGCCATGCTGGGGGAGCAGGGGGCTGCGATGAGGCTGAAAGGCCCAACGGAGAACCTGTTCCTGGACGCGCTGTCTCTGGACCCCCTCAGCGACCTGCAGATCCCTTCACCCTCCAGACTGGAGAGTGAGAAGAGGTTCCCCTGCATGAAGGAGGTAACACACACCAGTCAAGTCATCTTTACTAATGTGGCGCTTTAACACGTAAAACGTAAGTCATTATGTAAATGACAAAATGGCCATTTTTCTCTATTTTGTGACATTTTAAAGATGAAATTATTACTTAATTGGTCCAGAACAGGCAATACTATTTTATTAGTAGGAGCTAGAGTTCAAACCACTCAATGAAATGATTGTGGTGCTAAAATGTTGCCAAAACGCTGTAAAATTAGTTTTGTTTTGTTTTCCTGACGTTAGTGCCTATAAATCATCCTACACTGAACACTTTTCCACATGATTTAACTATTGTATCTGTTGTGGTTCAGGCCCTGAATGAGATTTTGGAGAGAGAAGTAGATCCTGCGAGCCCAGATGACGAGATGGGCGGTGGGAGTCTGCTCAGGTAACCTCAGGAAAAAGCTTCAAGTCAAACTAAGTTCAAAGAGTGTTTTAACGGGTAAACTATTCCGTAAAATGTATTCTGCCTCATTTTAATAGATACAGCACCAAGAACTGGTCTGACTGATTATTCTGCCTCCTGCAGCATTTCTGTTGCTCATACATACACATCAATCCCTGGAGAGATCGGCTATTGATTCTATTAACTGTTACTTGAAGTAACAGTTTCCCCCTGGTGAAATTTCTGTGAAAGTTTCTGCTATGGCGAGGTAGAGCTCACGGTGCTGCTAAATAATTCAGAAAGTTTTGAAACATTTAAAAGCATTAAGTTGCTTTTCAAAAAACATAAACACATATTTAGGATTGGCTGTCAGCAGCGGGAATAGAAAGGTTATGAGATCATGATTGGGTTGTGATGATTGGTTTCAGTGTTAATGAAGTGTGTGTGTGTGTGTGTGTGTGTGTGTGTGTGTGTGTGTGTGTGTGTGTGTGTGTGTGTGTGTGTGTGTGTGTGTGTGTGTGTGTGTGTGTGTGTGTGTGTGTGTGTGTGTGTGTGTGTGTGTGTGTGTCTCCAGAGCCAAGTCCGTGTGCTCCATGAGCGACTTCCAGCGGTTAATGGACAGCTCGCCGTTCCTCCCCGACAAGACTCCCCACGGTGACCTGGGCCAAGACGACTTCACCCCGCCTCTGTCGCCGGACGACCTCAAGTACATTGAGGAGTTCAACAATAAGGGCTGGGACTTTCCAGCATCCACCTCTGGCCCGGATCCTGCTCTGGAAGTGTGGACAGACAAACCCCCCGAGGCCCGGGGAGGGGAGCTCGTTCTTGAACCATTCCAGCCTGCCTCCTGGTTCCTCACCACCAGCGCCACCCTGACCACCAGCACCCTGAGCAGCCCCGAGCACTGCCACAAGTCCCCGCTGAGGGGCAACGGAGCGGGGGCGCCAGCTGCAGTGGGAGTGGAGCACTATGGGGTCCACATGCTCCACAGCCCCACCAGATCTGGGGCAGCTGAGCACCCTACTGCCCAAGACCCAGACTTCCTGTTCGCAAAAGTGACCAAAGCCAGGGGCGGAGGAGAGGCAGGGGTGGGAGCCAGCGGGTCAGATGAGGTGTTCAGCAGTGGGAGGTGGGCATGTGGGCTCCTGGACGGTGGGGGGTTGAGGACTTCTCCTAGCCAGTCTCCTATCTGCCCCACTGTGGGCTTCACCTCCTCTCTGGAGCTTCAGCTCTCCAGAAACATGAGTGACGACATGAAGGAGGTGGCCATCTCTGTGAGGAACGCCATCCGTTCACCGCCAGGGTCCGTCGTTAGGGACACCGCCTGCCAGACCAACGGCTTCACCACGCGAGGCACTCAGACCACTCAGACCATCAGTGTGGGTCTACAAACAGACCTGTTGAGGAACCTGACCAGCAGCCCCCACCGCTGCCTCACCCCAAAAGGTGGCGGGACGCCTATCTCTTCCCCGTCACGCAGCCTGAGGAAGGTTCAGTACTCTCCCGTCGTACAGAGTAAGTTTGAGCGCCCCTGCTGCTCGCCGAATTTCGGCTCGCCCAAGCTTCAGCGCAAACTGTCCACATCCAACAAGGCTGAGCTGCCCAACACCAACCGCGCTCCCACCCCCACCACACCGCAGAAGAGCCACAACGAGTCGGCGTGGGCCCGCTCCACCACCACTCGCGACAGCCCCGTCCATACCACCATCAACGACGGCCTCTCCAGCCTCTTCAACATCATCGACCACAACCCCGTGGCCTACGAGTCCATGCAGAAGTTCAACAAGTCCCCCAGTCGCTCTCGCCCCACCCCTCCCTCCACCACCGAGCCCAGCCCCGCCCACGGGGCTCTCGCCACGGACCCCAGGAACGAGTGCTTACGGATAGCTCGCGGGCGCTCGCCCAGTCCCGTGCAGCTGATAGTGGAGACTCAGGGGGACAAGAACGCAGAAGTGGTGAGCATAAGGCAGGACCTGTCGGCCCCGCCGGGCTACACGCTGGCGGAGAACACCGCTCGCATCCTCAACAAGAAGCTGCAGGAGCAGAGCTTCAGGGAGGAGCGGCGGCTGCAGGCCGGAGGACAGAGCGGCCACAGCAGAGACAGCAGCAAGCAGGCCGACTCAGACAGAGGACAGTCTGGATGTATGGAGGTAAATATGCAGACGCACTGGATTCAGCGCTTCATCATTCATTTGATCTGGGGCCCATGTTTTATGACGCAAAAATATTTATGACTTTGCCTTTGGATTTTCCTTGTAATGGTTGAAGACAAAACTTTCAGGTATATGTGGTTAATCAGAGAAAAAGCTTAACAACTACGTAATAATATCACTAAAATGTTGCTTTTTTCTCAGATGGAAAGCACTGACTGATGCAATGGTAATGTCAAAATATTTGACCCTCTTCAAAAATACTGAACTTTTCTTCATGGCTGTATGTAGACACTCGTTAAGGTTTCTTCTTCTTCTGTAATTTCTTCTTGTAGTTTGTCTTTTATTTCTGTGCTTTAACTTTCACTGAGGCCCGACCGAAACCTGATTCATGTGTCGAATAACTGGGGATGTGAAATGAATGATCTCACGGTAATGATCTGAGTGAGATCACAGTTACAGAGTGGCATACTTTATCATTATTAGCAATTCTCTGATTAAATGTTCAACCAGCATTTTAAGGGGCTCTAGTTTTTGAAGCGATTTGATTTCCCCTATACCAAAATATACCAAGAACAGGTGCGCTGACACGTCGGTCGGGCCCTTTTCACCACCCATTCAGCTGACCTGTGGGAAAAAAATAAATGACAGACAGAAAACCATCTTTCTGGTCATGTTGAAATGATGAAACGTAAAGAAAAATGCTTTCAGTTTACTGTATTTACCAGCACGCCACAAAAGACAGATTAAAACATCTGAAATGTAGGATCATGATGTAATAAAGCTGTGCACTATAACAATATACCAAGAGATGCGCTGTATATTTGAAACCATAGTATGAACAGTGAGCAACACAATCCCACATATGCTGCTTAATATGTCCACTAACATGAAGGACTGATCTGCAGAACAGACGAGACTAAGATTAGAGTCTATGTGATTTTATGAATGATAGTGGAGTGTGTGTTTTCTGCAGTCATTCCCTAAGTGAGGCCTTCTGTGCATGACGGATGGAAATAATGAATTGAGACGGTAGTTAAGCATATCTTGCTGTATATTGTGTGTCCTTCAAATGGATAAATATACACACAGAAGAGTGGCGGGAAAGGAGAATCCCTTTCAAACCATTCAGAATTTCCACCAGTAAACCAAAATAACTACAACCAAAAGCTATGTGTTTCACGAAACAATGTATTTGCTGGTAAAGTAAGTTTACAGTCGTTTTTTTTTGCTAATCCAGTGAATAAATAATAAATAAATAATAGCAATGCTTGTTCAGTAGTTTATTCTATGTCAGAAAGTAGTGAAAAAAGGACAATCGCAATATTGTAGAGCTCAACATGGTGTCTTCAAATTCCTTGTTTTGTGTAACTGAAAGATATTGAGTGATATGAAACAGAGACACGCAGCAAATTCTCACATTTAAAATTTGTAACTAGCAGTCATTTTCCTCGTTAAATTACTTGAACAATTGATTAGTTATGAAAAATTGTTATCCGACAATTTTTTGTCAATCCACCAGTTGTTTTAGCGCTAAAGGAAATATAACCAAAAGTCCACATTCAAACCATTTCAAATTTATATTGGATATGTTTCTTGATGGAGCAAATTTTCTAGAAATTCAATAAAGTTGAAACCGTTCTTAGATGAAACAACCAGACTTTAATTTGTTGCTTTTAGGTGACTTACAGCTGTAGCGATTATTTTAGATCAATTGTCCCAAAAATCTTGTCCCGTTAAAAATTTCCCAAAGTCATCACGTTGTTTGTTGTGTTCGACTAAATGTAACAATATACGGCAATACAGTATAAAACAGAGAAATAAAACCGCACAATCTTACATTTGAGATGCTGAAATCAGCAAATATTTCGCATATTTGCTTAAATATATGACAAATGACTATTTTCGAATAATTTTCTGGTCGATTGATAAAAAACTTTAATTGACTTTAACATTTCAGCAATAGAGAGGATGACAAATTTACCCTGGTAGTAACTTCATCACCTTCATCGCGGTGTATATAGTCACGTCATCCAACCCTAGTTTGGTTTATTTGTAGCCATTCGTATTGAATGTTTTTATTTATCTCCAACAATACCCGACCGGTCTGTGTATCTACATCAAGGTCAACGTCCCAGTTGTGATTTTTTTTCCAGGTCTCAAGTGAATGGGTGTGTGTTTACCTAGCTTTCTGTGTGGTCTGCAAACTGAAGTCAGCCACCTTATTTCTTCTGGTAAACCTCTCTGCCTTTGGTTTGGTATGCCAGACCTGTCAGACTTCCTCTTTACCCAATTTACCAATTAACATTTCCCGCTCTATCTTCCCTCCCCTCCCCCCCCCACCCCCCTTCTTTCCTCCCCTCTGGGCTTTATCTCTCCCTTCCCCTCTTCCCTGTCCGCTGTGCTCTGATCCAGAACCACACTGTCATACTAACAACTCCTTGGGGACTCTAACTCTGCTTGTCTCCGTGATGTAAGTTCCTCTTCCTCCTCTTCCTCTACGAACCTTTTGCGGTGGGTTCACCGGCCACACGGACCTCTCACCTCACGCCCTGCAGACCCCTCCTCCGACCTCCCCCCCCCCCCCCACCCCCCTCCTCCCTTCACCCTCTTCATTAGTGCATGCTTCACAGGACGGCAGAGTGACAGTGTGTGAAGCCATCGGAGTGGTGTCAAAAGTTGTGCGACGGCCATACATCTGTATCTTTGTGTTAATGCACGCATGATCAGTTTCTTTGTTATAGATCATCTGTTTTTTAAAGGACCATAATGGTGTTTTTTTGCATGTTTTAGGCCATTAACCACATAAATCTCATTTACTGTTTTCTGGTGTCATACCATACATGTTGAGATTATTCCATTTAAATACATTTTCAGCCAGAACAGTATGAAAATCAACTTTAAGAGACGAGCATGAGAATGTTAATCAATTACAGCGGACATTTATTAAGCAGGATAAGTATTGGTGAGGTCCAATAGCAGCTGAGATAAGAGAGGGAATTATGAACTTATGTTATTGATTATGTTATGAACTTCCTAACACTAGTTCTAAACATTACTATATATAATTAAAAGTACAAATGCCAAGATTTTTTTTTTTTTATCAAAGCAGTATTTTAATAAAAACACAATCCTTTATTTTATAATCATTGGAATTGTGTGTTTTTATGCAAATTACCACTACAGATGATGATCAAATGTAGAATTTTTGACGGTTTCTGACAAAGACAGGATATTTTTTAGGGTGATGGTGAAAAAAGTCAGGAGCTTTGCTGTCAATTATAATTCTTTGAAAGAAAATCTACAAAAATCTGAAGCAGCAGGTCAGACATTTTAGAAGTAATTGGTGCATCTCTAATTTTTCAGAACAGTTCCTGCTCTCTGCACAGCATTAGTGTGTGATGACATGTCATCTCCATCTTCTCAGGCTCCTCATTGTAAGAGATTGAGGACACCGGGAACATAAAACCCTTTGAAATGTCTCCTTAATAAGTCAAGAGGATACTGAGCAGAGTAACATAGATGCACTAGCTGTAATTAGCTGTAATGGAGTTCGCATCTGAAGTAGTTCAACAAGTTGATTGTCATACCACCCAGAGAAGAAATTAAAGAAAGTTTGGCGGTAATGGGAACTACATGTGATTTCGACATTATGGGATGGATCCTGCAAAACTGCCTTTATGGTCCTTTAAAGCAAACTCAGTCCACGTGATTCAAAGAGTCTTCAGATTGTGTCTTGACTGCTGATCAGATAACATCTGAAACGTGACGCAAACAAGTCGACTCTTTTGGACGTTTCACACGTTCCTCAGTGCAGGTTGTTTTGGGGGGGCCCTGCGTATAATAATAATAATAACATCTGGATTATTCTAACATTGTGTTTCTACCAGGTGCTCCTCTTATTTGTCACCACGTGTGCGACTTGATGGACTGTGACGTTTTCTTGTGATGTTTTACTATTTTCACCCTTTTGTCCATACAGTGTTTTCTTTCTTCTTCCCTCCTACAGTTCCCCCTAGCCATTTCCTCTCGCACTAACAAGTCCTCGAAAGATTAACCGAAGACGACTGCTTCTAACACTCATCACTTTCTATACTCTATCACCTGTTGGGGTTGTGTTTGATGCCCGGTGGATATTAACGGCTTTCTCTGCTCCATTGTGCATGCTTAAAGGGAAGATCCACCATCAGATGCTCTGACACTGTTACACAACATGTTATCAGCCTGTCGGCTGCCAAAAAGCGATTGTTAAAGCTTTCAGGAAGTCAAACTCGGAAGACAAACAATGTGAAAACGTGGATATTGTAACAAGGTTAATGTGTATTTGGTAATGTTTTGTGTTCAAAATGCGGCAGACTCTTTCTGGACAAAACAAAAAAAAGCCAGTGAAGCCTTGTGATGTACTTGCTTGTAATAGTTTTTAAGTACTCGCAACAGTGTATTGTTCACACACTTCCCTGCAAAACTTGTGTCCACCTGGAGAGTCAGAAAGCGTATCCCTTAGCCTGCTGAGTTGAATATCGTAACTAAACTACTTAACCAAACATGGTGACACTAAACATGGTGAATTAATACAAATTTGAATGAGATCACATTGCTCTTCGTTTCTAAAACCTGACATTTAATAGTGATTTTATTTATTTTAATTTGTTTACTTGTCAGACAATGTGCCTCATTCACAAACAGCGTGCACGACTTGTTAAACGGGATTAAACCGTGCATGAGAACGTTTTACGCACAAACTGTGATGCATACATTTGTTCTTACTTGTTCGTAGTCTGCGAAACAAATTAGAAGTGCCTCAGGCCATTCGTATGCACAAATGTCTTTAGAAAATGTAAACACACATCCTTTAACTTAATACATCTCAAATTAAAACCATATTCATAAAAACAGGCGTTCATGGAAATGGAGACGTTTTGTTTTTATTTTATTTATATCGTACATCAAATTCTAGTGCCATGAAATTGCACATAATAGCTAAACATTTGTTGATTTGTGAAATAATTTAGCTTTTGTTCTTTAGGTGCAATGCTTCTCCCTTACAACAACTTAACTATTTTCTTGTCTTAGGCCAAAAATAATGTAACATCCGATGTTGACCCTGATGTGTATTAAAAAAAACAACAAAAAAAAACAGAATATTTTAACTGCAAATTCTTCATTTGGCTAAGTATCCATGGTGACAAAAAATTCAAACGTGCCTTCAGATGCGATCACATTATCGGTTTCAACAGTGTCCGAGTGTTTTTATGGTGGATTTCTCCTTTTAAGGTTGAAGCAGCGACTGAGAAGTCAGAGTTGATGTGAAGCTGTTCACGTTACTGTCTTCAGCAGCCTCTCCTGTCACCGACTTCCTGTTCACATTACTGCTGCATGATCTGTGGTGTCGTGTGATCTGATGTATTAGCGGCTCACAGGAAATCTAGTTTTAACCCACCGCCCATTTAAAAAAAAAAAAAACGACTTCTCGGTATTTCCGGTGTGTGTGTGTGTGTGTGTGTGTGTACACAATCCACCAGTTATATTCCATAAACAAATAATTTTTTGATGGAGACGCCGCCCATCCGTCTCTGTGACTTGTTTTCCCGCCAGTTCATCAGATCTGCAGTTTTTGTAGCACGTCACTCACTGGCGGGTCTTTTCATTCATCTGACTCATTTTTTTTTTTTTTTTCTTCAGTTCATCCTCTCATGCCACCGCAGCCTCACCGCTGTGTATTTTTAGCAGAACTAGATTGTTGCTTTGTGGACTCGATGTCTCCGATCCTTCAGCCAAAATCTAATGCCTGGAGATGAGCTATTTATAAATCAGGCCAATGGTGTGATGTCCCGGTTTTGAATGTTCACCCAATCACACTCTGACATCATTCTGACGAGGGGGATGAAAACTCACCCACAGCCACTTTTCTCTCTTCTTATCGCCCTCTTTTTGCTCACTTTTACTGTTTTCACCCCGGGGACAGATGCATAAATGCATGTAAAGTGTAATTTACTCACCATTAATCTGTGTGTATGCCTCAGCAGAAATGTGCACACACAGTCTTGAACCCGATTCATAAACCCCTGTGTTTGCATTAATCTGTCATGCCCCTCAGTCATCGCGACACAAATGGATGCAAACACACTACATCCATGTTTGGACATAAACCAGGACAGTTTGTCCTTCTCTTGTTTTCGAGGCTGCAGTTTGTGATTGTGTTTTTATTCGAATGGATCTTATTTTGAAAAAGGCTGCTTCCTCCTCATTTCACTAACGACCGAGACGGGGGAGATGGTGCCATGTTAAACAGTGTCCGTTGACAATACAACATTATATCCAGTAAAAATGTGGGTCCAGTTACTTTGAACAAGGGACTTTGGCTGATTAGGGGCTTTCATGTTTATTTGTTCAACATTACTAAGCACCAAGTCGGAATACGCGCTCTCTGAAAAGTTTCCCAGTCGTCCAGTAATAACCACCGTGATCAAATTAAATATGAAACCATTATCAGGGTGTATCAAATTGGTTTTGTTTTTTTTCAGTTTCATCCGCAGTTGTTGCTTTACTCATCATCCCTTCATATTGGCTGTCAGCGTTACATCTTTTTAAAGCCGTCTTTTATATTTTGTCCCTCATTTAAGTTCATGATGAGAGGACCACTAACTGCAGTCTCAAAAGTTATCATTTAGTATTGATTTGGTGGCTAGAAGTAGGGCTGGGCGATAACTCAATATAATATTTAGCATTTTTTTTATTTAATTTTATCATGATGTAATCATATATCGAGATATTGTGATACAGAATTGCGTCATGTTAAAAAAAAAAAAAAAGAATATCAGATACTCTAAATTGATAAGAATTATGCTTATGGATATACCCCAGTGTAGAAATCAAACTATATTGAATTTTCTTATTCTCAAGCAGTTCCTGAATACATTTTGCGATATAATCAGTGAAATTCTAATTAAACAATGGTTATATTTGTAACCTAGATGTTTAAACATCTTTAACTCATCTTATCTTGACATTTTCTTCTTGACCTTGCAAAAACAATCTTAACTTGTTTGTTATGCTGCTTTATGCTGCAGGATTAGATTTTAACAGCGTACCTAATAAACCGGTACGCCACTAATTTAAAATAATGGCTGTAGACTGAATGGTAACACACAACCAATAGAATTCGCCTGAGAAAATTAAAGTTCCTATAAAATTATATTGATTCTTCTTTTTGATACATTCAGTACTTCTTTGCTTAAAGTAGAAGATTAATCACTTCGATTTTTGGTTCACGTCATTTATACATCTTCACCCTGCTCACTCTTTCACTTTGTTTCATTTATGTCTCAATCTGTTCACTCCCTGTTTATTTCGCCTAGTTGCCCCCCCCCCCCGCCCCCCCCATCCCTCCTCACTGACAGCTCCTTGTCATTGGCAGGACCTGCCTCGCTCTCCGGTGGCTCCACCCCTGGACTCCTGTTTCCTGAGACCGGCCCGGCCGGCCAACCGCCGCCCCCCCTCGCGCTGGGCCTCCCGCTCCCCCTCCTCCTCCCCCAAGTGGAAGGAGGGCACAAAGAGGAGGTTCACCTTCCCGCCGCCGGGACACCGGGAGACCATCCTGGAGGGCGAGGAGCCAGCGTGAGGCCGTCCTCTACCTCCTCTCTCCCTCCTCCACCTCAGCCTAAAGGACCCAGTACCTCAGAAACCCCCTAAATCTAGAGACTCCCAACGGAGGGAGCCTGAATGGGGGGTTGGGATCCACCCAGTAGCACCAGCTGACCATCGAGGAACCAGAACTTTTCTAGAAGAACCTGGAATGTACTGTAATATCATCAAAAAAAGATTTAAAAACTACATTTCCGTAAGAGGTGCCTGCACACACTTGAGTTACTCACAACACCCCACATGTGTGTAAACTGTAGGTCAGCTGTTGCATTTCTATGAAGTTTACATGATTTTCTCTTCTCATCTGTTTATGTTTTTCTTCTTTTTTTTTACATTATCCTGCATCAATTCAACAATTTCTTTTTTCAATAAGAATAAACCTTCTGTGTTTTGTTTGCCAGCCTTTGAAGCATGACTTTTCTGTTTAGTTTCAAGGAGAGCAAACAAACAAAAAAACAAACTACTTCTGCTTCATCGGGTCTGAAGCAGACACATGATGTCATTTCTGATGCTAATGTATTTATTTTTAGGAGGGGATGAACGTTTGGCTCTGTAGACATGTAGAAGATGGTTGACAACAAACTGAACAACCTTATGCATATTTGGAAGGCAGTTGTACAAATATCCGTCAAATATTTGCATGCCTTTTGAACACTAGCACTTTAGTGCATGTACATACGAGCTTTAGTCATTTGTGATCACTCGGCTCCGCTGTGGGGGGAAAAAGAAAAAAATGTCATGATGGGAACTCTCAAGCTGTTGTTTTTGTTGTCACAAGATTTGCATCGACTAAAATAATGAGAATTTTTAAGTGAGTTATTGTACCTATCAGGCTGTCTTTGTACAGTTGTTACTATTGGATATAAATTACTTTTTCTTTTGACAAGAAAAAGGGATTGTGGGAAAAAATGAATGTTTTAAATGAAAAATATATGTCAAAAAAGTCTAACAATCTATATCTTATGTAAATACTCAATGGTAATAAACATGAATGTGTATTTACAAGACATCCGCCTCTGTGTGTGTGTGTGTGTGTGTCTGTGTGTCTGTGTGCGCCAGCCAGGCAACAACCTTTAGATCTGAAAAATAAAGCCAAAAGTTCCTCAAATAGCCACTTGAGGCTCCAACGTAGAGTCTAGCCCCATCGACCCTCGTGTTAAAATACTCAACTGTACAGCAGAATTAAACATGTTCACAGGCTCGTACCAAAAATGGTTTTCTTATCTATTGCTAATATCCCCGTTCATGACAACTACACAGGGTTGAATTTTGTATATAGCGCAGCCGTTAAAAAAGTTGTCACGGCTTGAAGACGGGCATAAATAAGAACGTGGCTGCTTTCAGTGACAGGTTGCCACGACGGCGTCGCTACCATGGTGTTGTTCAGAGTTCAGTTGTACTAAAAGACACTCTTAATGAGTAACGTTTTTTAATGG
Organism: Ophiodon elongatus; assembly: GCA_016806645.1. NCBI lineage: Eukaryota > Metazoa > Chordata > Actinopteri > Perciformes > Hexagrammidae > Ophiodon > Ophiodon elongatus. Next base: position 200,584 of record JACSYO010000808.1, read on the forward strand.
TATGCACATTTTGTTTTAAGCCTGTCTTCTGTTAGCCAATTAATGTCACAGTTGATGTGAATTTCAGATGCACTTTGCTAACCGAGCTAGCGCTAACTGCTAACAGCACTGGCCCTGCTGGGCCTCAGTCCTCTCCAGCTCCACCCTCTCGTCCAGATGTGGTCACTTCTTGTTCCAAATAACCACGATGGCGCCGGTCAAGATGCCAAACTTAAGGCTTAAAAAACGTTGTCCACAAACCATCGGTTGACGTATCGGTAGGCCTACAGCCTATGCTTTGTATCTATCGCTCCATTATAAAGGTTAGATACAGCTCTTGATAGATTATACGCTCTCTCATTCGACCTGAGTTTCTGTTCTTGGCACAGACTGATCCTGGATAGTGTGTGTACGTGTGTCTGTGTGGATTACAGTACAGACCACAGGATTACAGTGGGTCAGGGGGGACAGACAGGCACACACACACACGCACGCACGCACGCACACACACACACACACACACACACACACACACACACACACACACACACACACAGTAATGTGAATAAGAAGATTGTGTCGTCCCAGAAGTCAAATCCTGTTGCATCACGGTCATAAATGTGTCACCTTACTCATGTTACTCAGCTTGTCACGCAAGATAAAGACCAGTAAACCTAGGGTAGTTTATTTAAACACGTGTGTGTCCATATATATTACTATTTTACGTAATATTTTTGGGTTTATTTGGCAAAACATTAAGATACCTCTAATGGAATTTAGTCATCTATAAATTTATATTTTATCTAGTCTGTGCTTTTCCTACTTGTGATATATCAAAATGTCTGCGGTGAAGAGGCCTGTACAGATAAATCTAAATGCAGTACTGTTTGAGCTTAAGCATTGAAAAATGTCTCAAAAAAGTCTTCCCAAATGACCCACATGAACAAAAATAACTTGATTGTTTTTTGATCTGCAACCTCAATATTTTGGTAATATTTAGGTACGTGAATGTACTTGGTTAATGTTGGGGACAGATCATGGACATGATTGTGTTTAAAAGAAACCAGTTTGACTGTTGGTAGCACATCTCCCATGTCAAAGTCAGACACTTCATATGTCGGATCGTCCACCAGCAGAAGTCAGAAGATGTTAGAAAAACGTAAACATCTGTCATTTGATTTATTTATTGTTTTTCTGTTAATGGTGAGAACAGCTAGCTTTCAAAAAGCTCAACAGCAACATGTCTTTCATGAAACGGTGTCCTAATTCCTCAAGATAATCACAGACCTGAAAAGATAAGATGCTGTTGAATTTTTCAGACCTAATGAGACAATACTTTGAGCATCACAAACTAAAATATGTTTACATCCATTGTAATGGTCCAGATGTGTTAAAAACTGGGCAAATAACACCAAATGATCTGCATTGCTAGATATAAGGTAATTGAGGTAAGTGAAAAAAATACTAATAATAAATTGGAGCGAACTGACCATTTAATTTTAGGTTTGTCTATGACTGGATAATTTTTAGACTATTTTATTCTCCTTTACATGAAAAAAGCACTTACTGTCATTACTGCGAATGCAATTAGTGTGTTAAAACAAGTTGTTTTGGACAGTTTTAGATTTGTTTTAACCGTGTTCATTGCTTCAGACACCCACTCATCATGGAAAGCAAAATGTTGGTACAGTCGAGAAACCAGCAGAAATGAGTTCGGTTCCAGGACGATGCTGAAAAATAAGACACAATAATTAAATCTGTAAATTTTAAAACGGTTGGCTTCAGCTGGAGAACTCAAAGGTTGTATTGCTGATTGTTGGAGAGCAGGAAAGAGGGAGTGATAAAGAGGCAGAGAGCTGAAGGCCCCCCGTATACCTTTCATTGAGTTATAACGATGAATAATTAATGCGACCCAGCTGCACTCTGGGAGCTGCTGATGGCACCGAGCAGGTCAGTGGAGGGAAGAAGACGAAGATGCTCTGCTTTTACTTCCATCCGCCCTGAGAGAAACCCACCACTGCTGAATAATTTAGCCCTGAAGTCCCTCCACACACATACAGCACACTGCTACTCTCTAAACACTGGACTCTGCTGTAATAATGTCTGATGTCGGCTGCAGCAAGAAGGGTGTGACCTCTGTGAAATAGAAGTCACGCTAAAATACTGCAGCTGTCCCGAAGCAAAGATGGAGCAGGACAAGTTTTAAATCACTTTAAATTTAATGTGTGACATTTTCAGACAGAGTTTCTGTTGGTGGCACTTCAACCTCTGCTGCTGTTTATGAACTAAAACCTTTTGAATATTTTAGCTTTTACCCTTTCAGGTGTTGAGACAATCTGCAGGAGGACCTGAATTAGAGCTGAAAGTGTTTATAGCTTCAAAATGAATCTTGGATTTTTGTCTTTTGTTGGTTTTCTTTTTTAAGAATTAAAAATAAGGCTGTAATTATTCTATAAAGAAATCAACAAAAATACAATGGAAAGACCAAAGTGTATGAATTAGTCCTTCTATCAATACTTTCAATATTTGCTTCCATGTCTGTGGTACTTAGCCATAGACTGTATATAAGAAGTGGACGTAGTCAGCGTGACGTCACCCCTTGGTTTGTGGTCCGCTGTTTGAATTTTAACAACAATAAGCACTGCTTGATTAAAGGGTAAATACAAATATAATCCCATAACCATCTTTGTTGAACTAGTATATCATTCAATGTTGCATAGTGGAATAAAAATAGGATTAGGTTTGTGATGTATCGTCTGATGTCTGATCACCTCACAGTTGACACAAACTACTGTACAAAGTTACTTGATCCAATTAACTGATAAGAAAAATAAATGATGCATCAGAGAGGCTACTGGATGTTTGTCAGGACATTCATTGATCTGAGCCAAAATTATTATTGTGTCTTTGACAGGACACGAAACAAAGTCACATATTCACTAACAAAGACCACGCCAATAGCGATATGAGTTTACAGATGGTTTATTGCGAGATGGAACGAGAGGGTTGGATTAAGGAAGGGGAGAGGGGTTGAGGAAGGAAGGGATGCGGGGATGGGGGTTCGAGGGATGAAGGGATGAGGGGATGAGGTGATGTAGGGGAGCAGGAACGAGAAGGGTAGAGCGGTGTGATGAGAGACTGCTGGCGTCCGGTGGCTGGAGGGAACGGTGGGCGTGGAGACTTGTGAGTCTCTTCAGAAGTTCTGGTGGTGCAGAGCCCCCATTGTTCCAGTAGTCCTGTGGAGAGAGAGAGAGAGGGAGAGAGAGAGAGAGAGAGAGAGAGAGAGAGAGAGAGAGAGAGAGAGAGAGAAATAGGAAGACAAGAACAGCGTTGGAGGGGGAGGGATGTCTGAACTGATTCAAAGAGGAAGTGAACGGGTTCATTGTGCTTAAGTACTTAGGGCTCGGGTAATTGGCTGAGTTCGGGGCATGCTCTTCGTTCCTGAACTATGTTTTATAAAACACCATGTCTTATGAAATAGTTTCAGACCTGTAAAAACGTTCTAAAGGTGCGTTCACACCAAACGCGGCGCGAATTTTTCGCGCGACCAGATTACATACAAAGTCAATGCACAGACGCGAAATGGTTGCGAAAAAGCGAATTTCGCGCCGGGCGGCGAATCGCCCGCGCGAACTCGGCGAATGACGCGGCGCGAATAATTCGCGAGGCGCTGAGTTGCGAACGCCAATCAGCGTTGAGAAGCTCCGCCCGTCATCACCGCCGTCCTGCCGTTGCTCATCAAACTATGGAGGAGAAGTCGATAGTCTGGAAGAGGAAGTCCTCCAGACGCAGCTCCTGGAGAAGCTGTGTGCGGCTACGGATGATGTTATGAACCCAGACATGAGGGCGTTTGATGTTCCAACGTTTGTGGGACTTCCACAACATGTACAAAGCAGAACTAGTGGTTATTTCTTCCACGGTGGATGGCAGAAAGGAACTATTTACACGGAGATAAGCCACGCCCCCTCTCCGGCGGCGCGTCGAGTGCGAAAAAGCGAAATAACGCGGCGCGAATTTTCGCGCCGCGTTATTTCGCGTTATTTTTGTCAGTGCATTGTCTTTACTGCTTTGAGTCCTGCGGAGCCAACAGTTTGAAATCCAAAAACTGCTGATCCTGTGAATAAATTTCATGAAGCTTGATGCAAACAAAATATAATTTCATTGGTGGGAAAAACTAACAGAATAATCAATATGAATTAGTTTTTTCTGGCCAAAACTGGGGTGACAACTAGTTAAGGTGGGGGTTTTAAAGTATACAGATTTACACTGTGAGTGTCTGACTTCTGAAAAACTGCTTTTGAACATTTGACGGTGATTGAAAAAGATTAAAAAAAAGGGCCCATGTTTTTCTCTGCGGCTGCCACGATGAAGAATGCAGCGGCGGCTGTCTGGGCGTCTCTGTCAGATTGTTTCGAGCAGTTTCCTCTCGTGTTCCCAAATCGTTGTGAGTTTGACTAAACAGATGAGACTAGCCTTTTGCCTTGTTTAGTGGAGTTTGCAGCTTGCAGCGGCTCATCTGACAGTTGATCTGAACACTGGGGATCGATGTGCAGTCCAGTGGCTGTCAAAGCAATCTGCGGTCACTGTAGAGGGAGACAGATGTGTTTCTTTTACAGATCTGTTTGTTCAAAAGCAGCAGAGAGCTCTTTTTCTATGTAACAATTCACCCCATTTATTAAACTAATCACAGAGTGAAACCGCAGCGGAGAAGAGTGTCCTATCAAGTCATATCAGGACTCTGCATTCCTGACACCAAAATATCTGGTGGGAAGTCACCACGGAAATTGTGACTTCAGAGCAAAATACCAAAAGTCTGTCTTTCACAGCAGATACTATCCACAAAGAAGATGACATTCGTATCAGGAGAAGGAGAAGGGGGATGTATATTTACAATTTAGTAACCATTTTTTCCTAGCCATCACCCAGGTGTGAAATAGATAAATATTGATGTCTCCCTTTTAATTGAAGTGAATGGGAGATGAAGCAAATATTTGCAAGACAGAAATGTAATGTGACAATCAACTTAAAGTAATACTTCCCCCACAAAATGACCATCTCTGTATCAATTACTCCCCCCATGGCCCCTTGAATTCTTGAAGAAAACTGTTTTTCTCGTATGCCTCCATAGTGAACGAAGAACCAACAACAGAGAAAGATGAATTGATAACAGCAAAACTATATCAAAACTATATCAAAACATCCGTTTACAATCTCTCGGTTTAGTGCGGTATAGTCTCATTGATCAAGTCCTATGCTCACTACTTCACAAACGCATGCATCTTTGCTAAAACCTTACTATTTAAAAACACTTTGGACTGAAGCAAGCATGAGACTGTTTAGGCAGAAGTGTTGAATTATTACTATTAACAATTTTGAAACCCTTTATAAAGTATCACCGTACTTGAAAATGAACTAAAGTATCAAGAGCACATTAATCCTCTCTGAATAGTTGAATGAAACCTTCCACTGTTTAAATGCATTAAAAAAGGAAACCTGTTGTCCAGACAGTTAAATAACAGCATGTACAATCTGATGACATGAATAAAGAATCAATTAAATCAATTTGACTGAACTGCCCTCGTTCTCTGTGCCCTGCTGACAGAATTAACGTTTCTGAGGCTCCACGCTGTCTCGTTCAGCGTGCTGTCAAAAGTTGGACCCCAAATTGCACATGCCCGCGGCTGTGTGCGAAAGCCTCAAACAGACAATGAGCAACACAATGGGCCCGGCTGTGCCATTAGCTGAGAGGTTGTCATGCCGACGATACAAAAAGCCCCCACGCTCGACCAGGAGCCCAGAGGAGACTTCATATTGAGCGAGAGCTTCGCCTGGAGGCCCTTCACTTCTCCTCGCTTTCTGCTCCATCATTATTCATGTGAGGACCGCAGACCAGAGCGGAGGCAGCTACCAGGGTGTTCATGCTGGGCAAACAGCGTGGCATAGGCTGGGTGTCAAGTTGGAGGGCTTTTTTGTTGTTGGAGTTTAACTCCACAAGAAATGCACTATTGTGTGAGTAGACAGACAGCCCCATTGTGCTGAAGAGTGTGACTGCCGTTTGAACCCTGAACTAAAGCAGCAGGACCGTCGCTCAGGCTGGCGTCGAATCAGAAACAATATGTTCAGCGAGGGAAACATTTTCAGAAAGCATGAAAACAGCTTGACAAAAGAAATATGGGATATGATTTACTGGGAAAATATCTCTTTGGTGGAACTGCTAACTACTCGTATACATCTGAAATGTGAAATGACTATTTGCTTTTGAAATGTGGTTGATAAAGTAGCATGTTATTGAGTTTTCCCAAATGGAAATGGGAATATTCAAATACAAGACAAATACCACATTTGTCTGTTCAGTGTTATTTGTATACAAGCTTAATTTTGTTTTGCTAATCGTTGACCTGTGATTGACCTCTACCAGGTTACCTAGAAGCCCTCCTCTTCAACGTACAGTACCATTTCAAAATAAGAAAATATCCAGTGGGCTTCAAGTTCAGTTAGACCATCTGTCTGTCTTTTGAAAAGCAGAAACAAAAAGACGCCATTCATTTGGTGCCTCCTTGATTCCTCTTTTGTTTGTGCAATTTGCTTTGGACGTGCCCAGTCTCTCTCACACACATACAGAGCTCACTCACAGCGGGGCTTTGCCTCCACACAGAACGGGATGTAAAGCCGCGAAACCTCTGGGTCCCACAACATCTCTCTCTCTCTCTCTCTCTCTCTCTCTCTCTCTCTCTCTCTCTCTCTCTCTCTCTCTCTCTGAGCCGGTGTGATACCACATCAGAAACAATGGCGGAGGATTTTGGGCCGTAATCCTCCGGCAGCTTGCGGTTGAGGAAGGTTGGAGAGGAGTTATAATGCTTCATGCACACAATGTTCTGTTTTTCCTTGCAGATTAGTATAGAAACATGTTCATTTGAAATGTTAAAATGTGTTTGCAATGTATTGAAGTGTTCAGAATGTGTTGCAACACTTTTATTTTGCCAAACTGGTTGTTTAAAAAATCGTCACAATATCAATTTGATACTTAAAATGCATTTACTTACATTCATATTTACTTACATTCATACCCTAACATTAACTCTTACCACAACATGACTAACCCTGACTTAAACAGAAAACAAAAACCATGACCTAAATCCATTCAACATACTAATTATTATTATTATTAGTTTGAGTATGTAGTGTGTTCACACTGGAAAAATGACAACAAATATATACTCAAAATAGCATAAAACCCCTTGATTGTATAGTGCTCTGTTGATTCACAGTATTCCCCCACAATGCAATGGAACTGCTCACTGCTGGCAAAACAATGAAAACAATATTGTTGCTCTAAAAAAATTGCTCTAAAATGTTTATAAGAACTGGCAGTCCCTTAATGTTGAGATGTAAAAACAAAATTAATTAAAAAAATAAGACTAAAATTCTAAATATTCATGATGACTTTAGCAGATAAAGGGCTAATGTTGCCAAATATTATTCTAATTCCAGGATAATGGTCTAATCAACAAAACTGTAAATTCCACATCATATCACATCGCATGTGAACAGCACAGATATCTGATATCCTTTGTTTAATTTTTTTACAATCAAATATCAGCCTCAGGTATCAGTTCAACACACGCAGCAGTTTTGTGTTTGTAACTGAATTAAGGAGATTGAGTTTCACAAACACTGACTTTAAAGCATTGATGGCTGGAAAGGAGGGAGCTGGTCACTGCTGACAGAGCGGTCCTGACAAAGTGACAGTCTGCTGGATATCGACAAGCAGCAGCACATCAGACTCCGAACAACAGGCGCAGAAGACATTATGGCACACTGTGAATTATTGATAAACTGCTATGGCATCGTAAAGGTCGATCAATTCATCTATAATGGTATAAATCCGTTGGGTAAAATATTGGAAAAATCTATATATATTTTAAACGCCATATAAGAAGAAGAATTATATTATTAATTATGATTACTTATGTTGCAAATCTATTTTTTTTATCGTGGAAGGAAAAGGTTCAGTTATTCTCTGATCAGTTGTCAAAGTGCTTACCAGATATATGAAGATTTTCGGGCATTTCTTCTTTCATTTTTTTGGAAACATTTTAGTTGCGAGGACAATGTTATTTTGTTTAGGGGTATATCAGTTGATGTTTTACTCCAATATTAGATTTCAGTTTCAGTTTCAGTTTCAGTTTCGCTTCCCTTTAGTTTTTAAAGAACTATGAATAGGAGGAGTGTGTTGTGGAGATGTTGACTGGACGTGTGAAGGCTTGTTGGTGTCTTTGTTTTTTGATAAGTTTGGTGGAGAATATTATAGATTTGCATTGGTGTGTGTGTGTGGCTGCCAAAATGTTTTAATTCTATATATCTTAATGATATCAAAGATTAAATATGACCTATAAACAAGAGAGTGAAAACGTTCCCCTCTCGGCATAACGCAGCATTATAAAACACACTCTCTTAAATGACCACAAAGTTGAATCAACACCTCTCAAAAAAAAGTGTCGACAGAAACGTTATGGGATGGTGCATGACTGCTTTAAGAAACAAAATGTTGATGATTTTAATAACATAAGAAAAGATCAAGAGATGCAGAAAATATGTATATCTATATGTGTGTGTGTGTGTGTGTGTGTGTGTGTGTGTGCGTGTGCGCGCGTGCAAGAGCAGGAAATAGCGTCGTCAAGTTATAAAACATCTGCAGACTGCTGTTGTGGTCAAAGGCAGAAGAAGGGTTGGGGTCGGGGGGCGAGGGGGGAATTAAGAGGTTGCCATGGTAACCCCTCCTCGGCTGCTGGGGGTGATGATGTAATATTACCCATAGCCGTGTTTCTGGGCTCCTCTTTCATCGTCCTCCCCACCTAAACAAACATACAGTATATTGCTGCATGCATGTTGTGGTTTAATGGCGTAGAGGAGACAAATAACATGAAACAAAGGAAGTGCACGACTGTACCTGGCCCAATATTTACAGTAAAATAAGAGAGCAGTCCTCTGAGCCACTTTCATAACAACCTGCTGCAATCTAATCTTTTTACGACCACTGACTGATGCTTGTAATTTCAAAAGAATGCAGTGCACTTCAGATATAACAACCCTCTATTCTCTTCTCCGCTGCATCCCTCTATCTTCGCCATAATCACAGCTCCATACTGCACTCAAAGCCCTGTGTGTGCGCTCTGTGCATCATTAAAAGGCAGGAGAGTAAAAAGGGCCTTTTACAGTAAAACATCAGATAGTAGCTGTAGAGGACGATTCCTGCCACATGAGGGGGCCAATCAGCTGCTGAGCTTGAAAGGAAACGGACAAAGGCAACAACAACAGATAAAACACTTCATTCTCAGCTCATAGAAATGTATCGCAGATTAAAAACATACATCAGGCGTCAGTCGAAAACAAGCTGTGCACAGCTGACTTTTCTATTTTTAAATCTAACAAAGAGAACATTAACTTCCTCCTCCAACAATATGAGACATGGAGTTAAAAACAATAACAACAATTCTGAGACTGGTTTGTTTGACATTTTGGCTCAAACGCAGAGTGACAACAGCCCCGTATGTCAGCTTATAAAAGCCACCAATGACATTTTATTTAAATCAATTGTGTTCTACTTTCTTTTCTCCACCTAAAAAAAAAACTAATTTAAACATCTCAGTGTCAGTGGTATAAATTTCTGATCCCAGCCCCTTCATCCAGTTCCAACAAGTGCACAGATGCTGACCCAGAACCAGCAGTTTGTGCTTTGTCTTCATGTGTGCTGTTGCATGGCATAAAGAGAGAAGGAGGAGGCGATGTGTTTGTTCAGGCTGCAGCTTCACATCTCTTGCTGAACAGCTCCTCCACCACCTTCGGGTCGGCCAGGGTCGAAAGGTCGCCCAGGTCCTTCTCGTTGCGGGCGACCTGCCGGAGGATTCGCCTCATGATTTTCCCTAAAGTGGATGCAGAGTCAGAGAAGGCAGATGTTACCGAGGGGGAGAGGAGAGGAGGACGAGGATGCTGGTTTTAAAGAGGCGCTGAGCTGTTTACCTGAGCGAGTCTTCGGGAGCGCGGGAGCATTTTGAATGAAGTCTGGCGTGGCGATTGGTCCGATTTTCTCTCTCACTGACAAAAGAATACAGAAAAGGAATCAGTGCAGAGCAGAATAAAGATTGTCCTGGCTGTAAATTGTGGCTGTAAATGAACCAATAGAAAAGAAAAATGAACCTAAGAAACAGGAGCAGACACCAGACAACTTCCATTAGTGTTTCACAGCCACACCTTAAGGCGTTAGTTTCCCCAACATGAATACAACAACTGCATTTCTTTCTCTTTTTTTTTTTTTTTTTTTAAATCAAATCGCACATTTTAAACATGTTAAAACTGACTGCTTTCATTCAAAGGTGTTTGTATGGGTGTGGGTCAGTTAGTTTGTGAACAATCTGAGCTTCATTGTTCACCATGTATTTTTTAATGTTTTTTAATTGTGCATTGTTGTGTACAGCTACACACTCCTATACAAAGCTTACATATCTTCTGATATAGGCTGATACAGTATTTCCCTCCCTACATCAATAAAGTGGTATATTATCTTATTTGAGAGCAAAAACATCTGCAAATGCAACTGATGATTTGTTTCATAATCGATCATTAAAAAAAACAGTCCAAAACCCAAAGATATTTTATTTACGATAATATAAAAAAAAAAAAAAAGAAGAAAATATATATATTTGAGAAGCAAGAATAAAAAAATATTTTTTTAATAAATTACTTTAAAATTGTTGGTCAGTATTAGTCTAAAAGAACTAATGACCTGATGTTTTTATCAAAAAGGCCGAATTATCTCCAATGAACGAACCCTGTATCAACAGCTATTGTTTTTGTGCTTTTGTTTTTTGTTTGATTTGATTCGATGTACTTATGGATCTTCAAATCACATCTGATTGAAGGGAACGTACCAAGATGAACCAAGACGGACAAAAAAAAAAAGAACATCAAAAAAACGGAAAATGTTACAGAATAAACATATTTAAAACCATAATTCACATCACTTTGAGTGGAATTTTTTTTCTTTGACCCTCAAGTACTCCCTCCCCTGAGTTGGAGCCTCACCCAGTCTCTTGAGCTCATCCACCAGTTTGTGGTTAAACTCCCCGTTGTCTTTGAGGGTGACGAAGCAGTACAGACACTCGCCCTTCACATCGTGAGGCCGACTCACTACCGCAGCCTCCGCCACGGCCGGGTGCTCCGTCAGAGCAGCCTCCACCTCCGCTGTGCTCATCAGGTGGCCTGAAAGACACAAAAAAACTGCAAGTTAGTAATAATACACAACAGAGTAATGCTCTGAGTGGACAAAAATAAGTGCTAGCACTCCCCTTATTCACATGTTGGGGTGTGTATCTGCCGGTATCAGAAATCTCTAGCTACTTATTCCTGTTTATTTATTATTTCTTTAAAAGCATGTTCTACTGTGTCAGTCATATTACTTATGATTGTGTTATACTTTGGCTAACTTCAAGTTACTTACTTAATTCTTAAATAGCTTTCTTGTGTTATTTGTAGCATAAAGTTCACCCTATGATATATTATAGGATGCCTTCAGACTGGAATCAACACCAGTCAGACAGGCAGGTTTGCGTGCAGAGCTCAGACATGTGATCTATTCATTCAGGTTTTAGAAGCTGTGTCCCAGTCAGGAAGGATGCTTGAACTTATTATGCAGCTGGATAAAGACACACACACTAGAAAATGCATTTCCTGTAGAAAATGCGTTGGAATGCTGACAACTGAAATTAATCGCAAAAAATTGCTGAAAATGTGGAAATTTCAAATTACTTTTCTGAAAAGATTTGTATGCCCAAAAACCAAGAACTGCACTGCTGAAAAAACTGGCAATTTTAAAACTGGCAGAATTGGAAGTTGAAATGCATCATCTAAAGAAGCTAAGAGCTGAAATACAATGCAGGAGAAGCTGGACGCTAAACTGTTACGCTGTAGAAGCCGTAGTAGTAGAAATATAGTGGTTGTAACAAGAGTAGCAGTTTCAGCAGCTGAAGTTATAGTAGCGGTAGTAGTAGTAGCAGTAGCAGAAGTATCAGTGGTGTAGTAGAATAAACAGTTCCATCAGCAATAACAGTAGAATAAGTAGTAGCAGTATTAGTACCAGAAGTTGCAGCAGTAGCAATAGTAGTACCAGCAGCAGCAGCAGATGTAGTCGTACTAGCAGTAGTAGCAGTATTAGTAGTTATACACCTGAAACATCTGAAGATTTGAATCTGTAAATAAAAAAGTCAAAAGTGATCAACCAATCAAAAATAGGCAGAAACTGTTTGATTTCTAATCAACTGATGAGGATCACCTTTGAGTTTCTGTGTCTGAAAGTGCTGAGTCACTGTTGGCCATAACTGGTGATAACACAAGGAAGGTTCTACCTTCACTCTCTGAGTTAAAAACTGTAAGTTGTAATGATTTAATTGCTTCATTATGAGAAATCCAAGACTAAAATAACTGAGAAGTCTCCATATTTGTGTTTTGCTCAACATTACAGTCAATGAGAGAGTAAGGGGGATCTCTTAGTGCTTTGAGCCAGATAACTCAAAAACCATGAGTCATATTGCTTAAATGGAAATCATCTGAAAGAGGATGAAAATATCTACGTTTTGATGTATTAATTGTGTATGAGAAGTGAAATGTGTGAGACTTGTAAGGCCTAAACTGTGAAATTTCTAAAACACAAAATTGGCTCTGATATATAGCGTGTCACTGGTTGCCATGGTGAGGGAGCACCTTGGTTGGACTAAATAAAAAAGGTTGGAGTAGACAGTGAGTTTGTACAAAACTACCTGTCAAACTCGCCAAGATATTGGTATCATCAGAGAGATAAGATTCTGCCGAACGCGGTGATGTCATCTTTTCGTTTGTGGTGTCGAGAAATGCGAGCTTGAGAGCAGGTTAGAAAACTGACACTGTCTGCTTTCTTGCGAAATCTGTGGTCAGAGTTAACATTGAGTCTAATGCAGCAGTTGGTTTGAGTTCATCTCGCTTTCAGGCTCCCTGAACCAAACGTGTAAGTCTGTTGGCTTCAATAGACACATGTCTGCAACCAGCACAACAATTCCTATGTTTTGACCTTACAATGGCGCATGAAGAGTGAACATTGTGAGAATAAGAGCAAGTGAATCAGTGGTTTTGAGAAGCAGCTTTGTGATCCGACAGTAACACAGTAACGTACCTGACACATTCAGCATGTCGTCTATTCTTCCTGTGATCCAGTAATACCCGTCTTTGTCCCGCCTGCAGCCTAAAAGAGGAGAAAACAAGTAACATAATCAAGTACATTTTTGGTATTAAGATTCTTCTGATAATAGTCAGTGTTGCAGGTTTGTGAACTTGAGTGTCCAGACAGAAGACGTAAGAGAAGTTTTGGTAGCTTACCATCACCAGTTACGTAGAAGCCCGGGAACTTCTTGAAGTAGGTTTTCTCGAAGCGTTCGTGGTTTCTGTACACAGTGCGCATTATTCCAGGCCAGGGCCTCCTGAATACCTGTAGCAAAACACAGAAAATGCTTACAAAACATAATAGAGATATTACTGCTACTATGAATAATAATAAACTTATAATTTATATAATTAACTTTGTACAGAACCTTTCAAAACAAAGTGCTTTACATGTGAAAAATCGTGAGTCAGAAGTACTATTGATTCAAATCAGGTTAATCCAGACACTGCAATAAAATAATATTAAAAAGCCTGAAATAAGCAAATAAAACAATCACATCTAGTTGCCGCACACGATTTCCCTCACAAGGATAAATAAGTGCATAGAATTAAATTGATGCTTACAAGATAACCCTCGGCCTCGCCTTCCAGTTCCTCTCCGTGTTCGTTGAGGATTGTGGGCTCTACTCCGAAGAAAGGAAAGGTCTGAAACATGACATGTGGATTTAAAGTGAGGACAGCTCCTGTATGTTTCTCTCCGTTCATAGTCTGGATCATAATCTAAAGCCAAATAGAAAAGTTGCATCTCCTGCATTGGTTTAGTCCAACCATTCCTCACCGGCATGATTTCTTTTGATAAAACTCATCGGAGAAGATGTCGGTGTGTTTAAGATTTACATCACAATACTACGAGATTCACTTACAGCGGAGCCTGGTTTCAGCGGCGTGGCAGCAGGCAGAGGAGTCAAAACATGACCTCCCTATAGGGACATAAATGGATATTTAAAGGAACAGGAAACTCAAAATTGTGTATTTGTGGCTTAATATTGGTGTTATTCATGTTTATTGTTTCGCCATCAACTTAGTGTTCTTATTGTTCTTGTTATTATCTTTATTTCCTGGTTCAAACACAGGGTTAAAAGCAAAAGTTTTTCTCTGTGACCAAACAGTTAAAGCTGTTTGTTCACAGAGAAAAACAGGTCCAAATAGGGTTTCTGCCCCTCTCGGGCCCCTTTGACGTGTGATTGACAGTTATTAGATTAATTGTACATCTGTGAAGTGTTGGACAGTGCAAGACTATTACAGGCGTACATTTGGAGGGGATTTCCCCATAAAACTTTCCCAGATTATAATCAGTCAGAGTTCAGCAACAACAAACTTTTCATTTAGTTCCTTGTTGGTTTTGACCTTGCAACTTACAAAACAAGTTTTTGCCATTTAACAATATAAAAAAAACAGTGTGGATTGGTCGTTATATGATGTTTTCAGTAACATCAAATGCTTTACACAGTTTACCACATGTATTATTATATACACATGGAAGAAACGTGATTCTAAATCCAGTCTCCTGTAACTTTAAAGCAATTCTCCTGAACCTGAACATGATTTTGAGATATAACTGAATGCCGGCTGAGCACTTACGGTCTCTGTCTGCCAGAAAGTGTCGACCACGGGACATCTGCCCTGACCCACGGCCTCGTGGTACCACTGCCACGCCTCCGGGTTGATCGGCTCACCAACAGTACCCAGAATCCTCAGGCTGGAGAGGTCATACCTGGAGGAGGCAGGTGAGAAAACTTCCCTCAGATATCTTATATATTGCATCATGATGTTGCACTGCTCTGGGACTCTTGTTGTAGTCTCTTAACTTTATTTGTTTGGCCATACAGGCCATGTGATGTTTTTGTGTGCTGGGTTGTGTCTCTCGAGAAAATATAGATCTTGATCTTAATGAGAACTACTGATGGAATAACGTTACATATTAATCTGTGATGGTAGATATAGTTCACAAGTTCCACTTTCTGCCATATATACTACTTCAAGTTAGTGATTTTCTATTTCCAGGACATAAGTGCCAAATGATGCTCTTTTATTCTGGCAACTGACATTTATTATCACCTTCAGCGGTGATGTTTTACATGTTTATTGTTGAATTGTTGAATTAAAGCAATAGTTTGATATTGAGGGAAATGCGCTTATTTCCTTTCTTTAGCTTTTGGTTAGCGTAGCTCTGTCTGGAGGTAACAAAATCAGCATTCCAGCGCCTCTAAATTAGTTAAAGCTGTACGAAAAGGTGGAAAGATGACAAGTTGTGTTGTGACTTCCTGGCGTCTGGTTTATTTTATTTTATTTTATGCTAAGCTAACTGGCTGCTGGCTCCAGGTTCATATTTAGCATGCAGGTGAGAGACTATCAATAGTGAGCATATTTTCCAAAATGTTACACAGTTCTTTTTTTTCTTTTTTTTTAATAATTTTCTGCCATAAAACTCAATTATAGCTGCATCATAAAATGTCTGGTTGATGGTTGTCAGCCGGTTTGGAAAAGGAAGATAATAATCAGTGTCTGTTTTCAGGTGTTTAAGGTTGTTGTTTTTTTTTTTGTCAAGCTCTCATGTTGCACTGATATGCCGGTGAACATTCTGACTGGTTATCAAAAACATCTTTCAGTTTTTTTTTAAAGCTTCTTTTAAAGCATTCCTCAACACCGTGAGTGTTGAGGAATGTTCACACTGTATGAACGATGATTTGAGTGATACCGTTTGCTTTTCGCCTCACCTCTGTGTTACATTAAAGTGAGAACAGCAGAGGGAGGTCTTAAAGATGTGCGTCTCCATATGAGAGCCGTTGTAAAAATACACTCGAAGCCCAGATCACGTCAAGCTGTGTTTTGAAAGTCAAACTACTGCGTAAGCCTGTGGAAATCTAGATTTTTCTGAGCTGCTGTGGCATTCAGAGGAGGCAGGCTCTTACTTCTGCAGCGGTTCCCGTCCGTACTTCATCAGCAGGCGGATGGCCGTAGGAGCTGTGTAGAACTTGGTCACTTTGTACTTCTCAATGATCTCCCAGAACCGGCCGACGTGAGGGTGAACTGGGATACCTTCAAACTGGAGAAAACACGCATGCATCTCAAAAAAGGTCCGAAAGGGGGCCTATGTGTCTTCTAATGGCACTGTGGGGATTCTTAATATAATAAAAGTCTCTTTCAGACTCACCAGGACGCTTGTGGCGCCGTTTGCAAGTGGGCCGTAGGTGATGTAGGAGTGGCCGGTGATCCAGCCGATGTCGGCGGTGCACCAGTACACGTCGTCACGGTGATAGTCGAAAACGTACTTGAAGGTCAGCGACGTATAGAGTAGATACCCGCCAACAGTGTGGAGAACACCCTGTACAGTACACAAGCACGGCAACATGAATGAGGAGGTAATTGGTCAGCTCAGAGACAGCAGGCAGCAAAAATAATGGGGCTCATGCTGGTGTGTGTGTGTGTGCGCGTGTGTGTGTGTGTGTGTGTGACAGAAAGACAAAGACGCAGATAATTTCATACTATCTGATGCTCTGAGTCCTGTTTTATATGTAATAATAACATCTACACACAAAATACAAAAGCAATTGTGGTTCTTTCAACTTCCTAGGGATGCATTTATGCCCCTAGAAAAACATTAATTCCTGCTATTTCACAGCAGTGACAAAATATGATGTCAAAGACAGCACAGTTAACACCATTATATTCTTATCAGAGTAGAAAATAAGATGCTGCAATTTCAAAGATGTGGTTTTACTGAAAATTTAAATGCCAAAAATAGTGTGTTTCCACAATATAAAACTAGTTTCATTGCACATCGTTCATCTTACCTTGGGTTTGCCGGTGGAGCCGCTGGTGTAGAGGATAAACAGCGGATCCTCAGTATCCAGCCACTCGGGTTCACACTCTTCAGGAGAGTCTCTCATCACCTCATCCCACCACACATCAAAGTCTGGGTCCCAGGAGGTCTGAACGCATCAGAACAAGGAACAAATGCAAGACATAAAATCACTCATTATATCTACTTGAATAATTTGTGAAATACAGGTGATAACAGACCATGTCAATTATGAACTGACATGTATTAAATTAGAAGACTTTCTTTTCCAAGCATGTGTTTTTAGTAATATAAAAACCCCAAAAATGTCATTTTTAAATCGTATCTACCTGTAGTTTGTTGCATGCAGCTCCGCTTTTTGTCCTGAGTGCATGGTGCTTGATGACGAGGCATTTAGTGACACTCGATGACGCTCTGGGGGAATAAAAAAATAATATTCAAATTCAAACGTAAAAATTCCAATTGATGAGTGTTATTTTTTTCTCCATCTCATCTTTATTCTCCTTATTTTTCTATACTTGTCAAAACAGATGAAATATTTTTCTTAGAGGGCTTTACAATAAGAGCAAAAGACAACACCTTTGACCCTTGATTTGTATGAGGAGAAGAAAAGTTAGAAACCTTAGTTAAATAGTTTCAGGAAAGCTTTGTATTATATGGAAAACATGAGATTTTGCCACGAGGCTTTGGTATAATGGATAACATCACAATATGTTTTATTTTTAAATGATATCCCTGCACCGCTTATAACATATCCCTCCCCGGTTCATGTTGCTATGGGAGACAAGCAGCTTGGGCTTTCCTGAATAATCTGATTTTCCCATGTTGCCCGGCAACCCCAAAATGTGGAAACCGGGTAGTGTGTTTCTTCAACGACCTTGATATCAGCTGATAGGTCTTTGCTCTGTGTGTTGTGTGTGTGGTGTATGCGTGTTTGTATGCGTGTCAGTGTGTGTGTGTGTGTTTGTGTGCGTGTCTGTGTGTCTAGTGAGTCATATGTCAGCAGTTGAGTCCATGACCAGCAGCTAGTGTAAATAAGGGCGGTTGCTGAGAATTGAAAAACTTGTTGGCCTTTCAGCAGTACCTACTTCTCCCTGCACTTCTTCAGAGCCTCATCTGCAATCTGTTTCAGGTTGATCAGCTTCTCTCCTCTGAAAACACCATCTGTATATTACAAAGGGACGGAGAGACAGCTGATGAGCTGTGAGAACCATCAGGGAGAGGGTATTTAAACACGGAGTCTGTTTACAACTTGAAAACCATCTTTACAGCCCCTGAGCGCTACAACACATCACACCCTGATGCTGCTCTGTTGGCTGACACGTGTCTTATCTGGGCTGCCGGACACACCTGCTGTCACCAAGACGCTGCTCTGGGCATCCACGATCCTCTCACACAGAGACTCAGAGGAGAAACCTGCAAACTGAGCACGCAAAGAGAAAGGGAAGATAAAACGTTTGGCCTTTAAGGATAATTCTGGTTTATTACAGTTTGGGTCTTACTGTCATGGTTTTCTCCCTCATTTGTATTGATTACATGATAGGTTGTAAACAAGACAACAGTTTTGCCTGATTACCTAAACGTCTAAATTTAAACAAGGGATCTGTCAATTTTGATTGACGTTTAAAATAATTAAAACTAGAATAATGCATTTTATTTATAAAGCGCCTTTCAAAACACTGCTATTAGGTGCTTTACAATAAAACCAGAACACATTAAAAACACAAAGAGAAAGAAAAGGAACTAAAAGCCCAAAACTTAACACATAAAACACATAGTAAAACAAACAAAAGTGTCATAAAACATACATAAAAGCACAGCATAGTTTATTTTGGTCTCATTGTAGTCATTTCATGTTTATTTGTGGTCATTTTGAGTCTCTTCCTGGTTGGTACGTGTTTTTTTGAGTGACATTTTGTACGTAAAGTCTAAAGGGGCCCCAGTCTGATGCATGCTGTTCTCTCTCTTTACCATGTATTGCAAGGTCACCTTGTTCAATCTTACATAATAAACCAAACCTTTAGAATGATTCTTTTATAGGATTGTCATCTGCTTCATCCGCCGCCAGACGCTTGTGTTCGGGCCAAGGTTAATAGTTCACAGAGTGTAACGTTTCAGTGTTGATGACAGCATTATGAATCAGGACACTGAGGACTCTGGACTCAGAAAAATGTCACTGCATGACTGGCATTGACTGTCCTGTCTGGCTCCATCTATGATTTAATTCCATGCCAAGCTAATTTATTATTAATATTATCAGTCACACGAGAATCCAAGAGGCTGGCATTGTGCCAGAGATTCTTATGTTGCAAAGTGATGTTGATGTAAAGTATAATTTACAAAAAAGTTGTTGGAAAGAGTTGGAAAATGTTCAACAGTGACCCAGCACAGATATGGGGACTTACACCTGAGTCTGCCAGAAACCAGCCTTTGCAAGTCATAAAGCAAACCCATCTTGGAGCAGCCTGGAGATATTTTTAACAGGGCTACTAACCTTTGCATGGCCGAGGAATGTTAAAACGCTAAAATAGTGTTGGCTTCTTTGCAGAACTGCAAAGACTCTGTCACCTACCCAAGCTAGATACAGCCTGTACATGTCTGACCCATATTTTGAGTGCATGTGCTGTCAGTGCTGTGTTCACACAGAGAACAGCTGATAGGAGCAGGGCAAACACTGCTGACCTACATGTTGACTAAAGATTTTGAGAAATTGACATAGATTGGATGCCAGATATGGGTTTGATATTACCATAAAACAATGCTGATTGACTCCTGCTTGGAGCGTCAGAGAAGGTGAAATTTCTGAACCATTTCTGTAACCAGCTGATAGTACAACCTACTCGTCTGCTTCTCCAAAATGGGTGAAAAAAATATATAAAATAATTTGCATAAAAAATTGGATCGTTCGTCACACTTCTTACCACAATGGAGTGAACAGCGCCTATCCTTGCACAGGCCAACATAGTGTAGACCAGCTCTGGGATCATGGGAAGGTAGATGGACACCCTGTCTCCCTTTTTTACACCTTGAACACAGAAACAAGCAGATTGTATGTCTTGGATAACACAAATCCCATCTTGGCTATTGCTCAACTCAAACCAGCAATGGCAATGGTGTAACTCTAAGGGGAGTTTCAGCATGTTGACTATACCAGATCCTATACTGTAGCTCTGATATGCAAAAAGTGCATTGGGCATACCACATAGAGCCATATAGTAGCATCTAGTGTGTAGCGGCATGCTGGTTATTATCATTGTGTCCTCCTTTCCTCACGATCCTACAAGCTGAAACATGTTGGAATCAAGCAATGATTCTGGCATGCGTTCATGTATTTCTTGTTTTACTCAAACTTTGAGCTGAAGGTAACTTTAAAGGATGAGGAAATCTTTATTTTTCGCTACAAACCAATTCATATTGATGTAATGCTGTTTAGGTCTAAAATGTCTCACCCATTTGCTTGAGGACATTAGCACAACGGCAGACCTGGCTCAGCAGCTGGCGGTAGGTGATGGCCATGTGGTGGTCAGGGGAGTTTCCCTCCCTGAGAGGAGAACATACAAGGGGAGAAACACAACCCAAATCTGTTATTGTCATGCAAAACCTGTCTCAGATTGTATGAAGCTCTGTCTGTGTGTGTTAATCACATTGTGTTAACCAGGGGATCAACAATGTTTTTAAATACTTTCATGACAGACACAGAAACCCTCCACATTCACTGTTTTTGTGAGGTTCACAGGGTAGATAACCTGTGCCCACTGTTGCTGGGGCTATTGGGTTTGGATGTTTGTCGCATAGTTTTTTGGAAAGCCATGTTGCACAATGTTTCACATGCGAGCGAGCAGCATATTAGCAGGCCTCTGGTAAAACTCTAAAAACTCTAAAAAGCTAAAACTCTCTCAAACCTGGCATCAACCTTATCACCATGATGATGGTGAAATAATTCCAATTACAGTGATGAAGCTCTGCGCTCATAAAAGCAACTGCTATTGATGAAGTGCATGTATTTGATTGTCTTTACTAGTCTTCATATACTATTGTATGCCTCTGGGCAAATATGTATCAGAAACAACCAAATCAAATGTGGAGTTCCACTGGGGTCAATCCTAGTACCCCTTTGAATTCAACTGCTTAATGCTCTGGTTAGTTCTGAATGTACACTGGGCAAGGCAAAGGATTGGATGTGATTCCTACATTTAAAAAAAGGATCAGACCAAATTTCTATTTTTATTTCTAAAGATGGCTAAAAAGGTTTTTCATTATTATTGTCTGCTGCTGAAACCCAAAGGTTAAGTCTTGATGTGGTCAGGAAATCAGACCTAAATCTGAATGGCCATGTCGGGACAATAACAAGGCAACCTATTGCCACCTTAAAATATAGCATGAAATATAGAATTCACTAACAAACAAGACTTAGCAAACGTAACCCACGCCTTTATCTCTGGCAGGCCAGACTGCTGTAATAGGATTTTCTCAGGTCTTTTCTTAAAAAGCTCTGTGACAGCCGTCGCTCATTCAGAATGCTGCTGCTTAGAATCAAACAAAGACCAAGAAAGCTGAGCACATTACTCCACTTCAAAAATAACCTTTTACTAATACAACTCAGTTATAAATCGGCAGATAATTTACGAGTGAAACACTTGTGTGACAGTATTAACCCACAGATCCTCTGAGGTCACCTGTCATAAAATCCAAACATAGTGAAGCTGCTTTTAGCTGCTGTGCTTATGTTGTCTGTTTACCACTGCCTTCAGACTTTGTGCTGTTGTTGTACATGCACCATACATTTAAGTCTTTTATTCATTATGCTCTTTCATTTTCTTTACTTTTTCTTTGATATTTTTCTTTTAGTCTGTATTGGACTAATTTCATGTAATTTATTATTTCAGTCTCAATATCTCATGCGATGCATTCATTCTGTAGACATTCATTGGTTTGTTTGCCTGGCTTGTTCTTGTTTAAAAGATAAACAATAAAATTAAACTGAGAAAAACCTGACAATGTGATATCTTGGTTTGTCTGCCGCTTACAGATATAGAAGCTAATGCATAACAATAGGAACTGTTTCTTATGACCTTTAACAATTCAGAAGGGCATTTTAAAGCAGCTGATAAATTACCTCTAAGGCTATAATTTTTTTATTTTAAGATTCAATACATTTTTACAGGTATCACATTTATTGAGACAGAAAATGTGTTGTCAAGCTTTTTTTGATGCTGAAACTATTTTTTTTACAAGCACTTGGAAGGGTTAAGAAACTTGTAGAGAATAGATATGAAACCCTCTTTATTAAAGCAAAGGCTGACACTTCAGCCCGGGACACCTGTCATCACAGAGCGCTGAGACCGTTCTCAATCTAGTGCAAGTAAGAGATGCAGTAACAGAGTCAAAGAAAACAACACACATTTGACTTTTTGGTGTCTTATTTTCTTGTTATTATATTTTGCAGTGTCCTACCATTTGTGATAGTTTTGTAAATGTTGTTTGGCCAAGGTGTGAGCTAAAGTCACATAAGTGTTTGACAAGTCACAACAATCCACCTGGCCACTGACACCTTGAATATAACCTTGGTACTACAGTGGACAGACTGTATTCTCCTCATATGGCGTGCTGATACTGGTTTGATAAACACTTGAGCATATTACATAAGTGCTTTGATATAGTGCAATCAGCGTTAAGACACTTGTGTGGGTGATGGCTGGTCTCCGCTGTGCCCAGTTTCAATGAACCCCTATGCTGAGCTTGCCGAACCACTATTTGTTGTTTGCTAAGCCTCTTCTGTTGACAGAGTAAATATGTGCCCTAATATGAAGTCAAAACAACATAAAGTAGAGCCTTTTAGAGTTTAGTGGAAGTTGCAACCTTGAAAGAGTTCAGTGAGAAAATGTATGAGCTTACATTCAAAATATTAACAACAAAAACAGTTGTATTCTGAAAACAATCCTTTTGTACTGTAATAAAACACCTGAAAAACTTGTTTTTTTATGAGTGTTACAGGACTCTTAGAATTTGCTGTAATGCTAGATTGTAAAATGTGTTGTATCCAAATCATATGACCTCTGGGGGGAAAAAAGATCCTGTTTAATGTTCTCTGTTGATTCAGAGGACAGAAACATTGAAGTACTGACACTGTGTTGTACTAGCTGAGGGTTGCTTTGGTGCACTAGGGTCGGCACAGGGGACACAACAGTTGCTGTTGACTGGAATACCTGACACAACGCCAGGAAGTATTTCCCATCAAAGTCATCATTCATGGCGGACAGAAACTGTGGCTTACCAGTAATAGGCAACCTTTTCACCAAGATTCCTCTCCCTCACATGCCTGTCCAGGACATTATAGCACATGTTGGTTTTGGCCCCTTCCATGCATTTCACATAAATGTTCCCTTTTGTCACATCAAAGTTGTACTGCAGCATTGGTCCTGTTGCTGGCTTCTTCCAAAAGAACTCATCAGCAATCTCTTTCCAGAAAGCTGAAACAAAGTAATATTTGATGTCAGTGTTACAGGCTGCAGAGAGGGCAGATAAACATAGAGAGATACGACATACTGTCAGGCTCAGAGGGAAGTGGAATGCAAGGAAACTCTGCAAGCACTGCACTAAAAATACAGACGTGTTTGACCTACCTTCTGGATTCTCAAGAGACTTCCTGTACAGTGCCAGATAGTTGTTAAAATCAGGCACATGAGCATCCCTCTTCAGGTCATCAGGAGGGTAGTAAATGTTTTCCTGGGATTCAGGAACAACCATTGTGGAAGGACAGATGCCTATATCATCTGAGGGTGAGTCAGAATATGGGTTAATCTGGAGTCACAGCTGATCTGTCTGGATCCTCCTGAGTAAAGTAAGAACGTTACAAGGCCTCTTGTACTGAAGCAACACAATTCAGCATGCATAGAGACCCACCTCTAATCCTTGAGCTGCAGGCTCACTCAGTCTGCTTAGGGCCAGGGCAGCCAATTGGCATGCAGGGTGCAGCACTCCCACTTTTTCATTGGATGAGCCCCCTCTGGCCTGTTGATGGCATTATTTTTCCAAGCAGTGGGATGAATGCTGGGGATTCATAGGCATGAGGAGGTTTGATTTGACAGGGTGAGAGAGAGAGAGAGCATGAGGAGGTTTGATAGGGTGTGTGTGTGTGAGAGAGAGAGAGAGATAGAGAGAGATAGAGAGAGAGATAGAGAGATAGAGATAGAGATAGAGAGAGAGAGAGAGAGAGAGAGAGAGAGAGAGAGAGAGAGAGAGAGAGAGAGAGAGAGACATTTGTTTACTGACAGCCAGTAAACCAAATCAAAATCAATTAAATACTCATTTTAATTAGCATCTGGCTTATATCACTTATAATATAATATACTTTACCGATAAGCACTTTGTAGCATTGTTTTGTGTTAAAAGTGTAAAAAGTTGTAAATATATATTATTTGCACATTTTATTATTATAATATGTAAAAATGTGTAATTAAATATATTCACACTTTTTATGCTTTGGAATATTTGTCCCTGGTAAACGTGAACCTGTATTCAGGTTACATAACAAATGTCCCAATGGCTGTTGGCAACGTTTGATTTTTAGCTCAAATTTCAATCTGGGATCGATTCAGTTGCTCCGCGACTGACGTCTGACGTAGTGGCTAACGTCTGACGTATGTGGCTAACGTCTGACGTATGTGGCTGACGTCAGACGTCAGACCCTTCTAATCGAGACTGAGAACGCTTGTGTTGATGTCAGCCGCTGCTGTCCCGTCAATTTGCTAACACTTTGGGACCACACTTCAAGCCCCACGATGTTCTTGTCTGCTGCAGTTCGCTCTGCAGTGTCGCGGACGGTATGTTTATGATATTCGTTATGGTTCTGGGTTAAAATGTAAATGCCCCTGTGGACAACTTGGAGACAAATGCTATGACTTCTCACAAGGGCAAGCAGCGGAGACCGCTAAGCTAGCGTTAAGTAACGTTGGGGTAACACTAGCATGCGAGCTAATTTAGCTTTCTGCTGTCAAACGTTTACAAGGTGATCGTTGGACAAACTTAGCAATTCAAATGAGACGTTTTTCTGGACGTGAGCGATTAGTATGAGAAGTAGTTCGGTTCAAAACACGGAGCTGTAACTCGCTCGATGTTAGTTACGTTAGCTATTTCACACATTGTGGGGACTCGTCTTCCTATTGGGGACACCATGTAAGTCCCCACAACGTAAATCATTGTGTGTTATACTGAAGACTGTGTGTGTGTGTGTGTGTGTGTGTGTGTGTGTGTGTGTGTGTGTCAGTGTGTGTGTGAGGTTTAGGTGAAGTTGAGGTTACAGCTAAAATTTTCTTCCACTGTTTAGTTTCAGTGGACTTAATATAAATTAGACATAAGGAATAGCCTTAAATCATGCAATGGTCATCTTACATTTCTATTAATGATTCACTTATTAAGATTCAAATGAGTCCATCATGGATGTATCAAACTATTTTGAACTACGGCCTGTATTTCTATCCCTTAAATGTGTAAATGTCAATGACATGTACCTTTTACAAATTAGTGCCCCAGGTATGTTTAGGTGAAGG
The DNA here is from genome assembly GCA_016806645.1 of Ophiodon elongatus. Taxonomy (NCBI): domain Eukaryota; kingdom Metazoa; phylum Chordata; class Actinopteri; order Perciformes; family Hexagrammidae; genus Ophiodon; species Ophiodon elongatus. The sequence goes on from JACSYO010000808.1 coordinate 226,162, forward strand.
TATCACATGTTGTGATGGTTTAAGCTTCGAACAGTTAAATAGTTATATACAATGACGAGAACAGTCAGGTTTTTATCTTTTTAATTTAACTGATAATTGTTATGTTTTTTTTAATTTACAGTGTAAATTACTCTCTAGCTATAAAAAGTATGCATAATCATGTTAAATTTGAGTCTTTAGGTATTTTGGCTCTGTGGTAGACAATGAGAACATCACTAGTTTGTCACTTTTAGCTTTTGAGTAGTCTGAAGTGAGATATGCCCTCCCAAAAGACTCTCTCTTGGGATGTTAAAGTATGAAGTTGCACACCACGAGGTATTTTATTTGCCTTCTTTGTCTCTGTATTTGCAGGCCAGACAGGTCAGGAGTCTGCATCAGTCTGCTGCACGCGCTGGAGCTGGTGGCATCTTTGTGGTGAGTTATCGTTTCTTTACCAAAGTCAAGAGATGTGCAGAAGAAGTTGGGGACAGAGTAGCCAGTGTAGTGTTGGCAGGCTTAATTTGTTCAGTGCTTGTTGAGCACCTCACAATTAACTGGCTATAGTGCTTCAAATTGAATCAGCAGCTAACGAAGAGCTAAATAGAGAATTAGCGGAATAATTGATTGTCATATTGTCAATGTGTTTCCACCCAAATCTGTGAGATAAATGGTCCCCTAAGCTTGGTTAATGGGGCCAGAATATTAGTGGTTTTCAATTCTGACTACGTTTACATGGGAAAGCAGTAAATGCACTGAGTCACCATCAACACTGAAGATGCATTGAAATAGACAACCACTCTTTCTTTCTGATGCTCAGAACATTCAGAATTTGCAATATTGTCTATATCAATATCAGTCAATTGCCCTCATTGCTGACCTTTTGTATCAGTGTGATCAGCGCCTAGATTTAATAGAGAACAAGCACATCATATTGTACACCATTACTCTGTATTATGTCAAAGCATCAGTTCATAATGTCTTTATTTTTATGACCTTTCAGTGAGGGGTGTATGTTGCATATTCATATACTGTGTTGCAACATTTTATCTAAAGTTTGAAAATAAGTTATTTACAAGTTAATGTGTTTGAACTGGGTAAAGAAAACAATCATGGGACTAAGATGAAAGATTGAAGAATAGGATTAAATCAAAACTACAATTATTTCCTTCATTCTGTGCTCCACATTCTGGAGATTGAGGTTTAATTTGTCCATCTAACATAATTATTTTTTATGAAATGCCTGTTTTACTCCAGAGTCTACACACAATACTGAAGTAAACAAATCTTTCACAACCACAAACTTAAGTCAGTTGAGTTTTAGACTGTATTTACCTTTTATGTACAGATGGTCCTAATATTTGTATACATTTCAGCTAATAAAACTAATGTAGAAATGTGATCAATGCATGATTCAGCGATATGTTTGTGCTTCCATTTTTGCTGAAATAATCCTGAAGGTGTCAGTTTTCAAAAGCTCTTAATTTATCCCAGTAGCTTCCATTAGAGCCATGCTGTGCAACAAAAACACACCATGGTTTCATTGTCCCTTGATAGTAAAGATGTTTTTAATCTGTGATTGGAGAAAAGTCGGTTTGGCTGACTTGTCTTTGAAATCTTTTAGAGTTGGGTATGCTGTCTTTTAACAACTTTAACTTCAAACTCCATTACATTTCAAGTTGTTCTTTTTCCAAATTGCACAAAGGGCATTTGCTGCTCACAAGGGGGCAGTGTGTGCATAAACCCAAATAATTGTTATCTGTGTTGAGTCTTTTCAACGGTCTCATAGCAGCACCTGTTTTCCCATGTGGCCCTGATGGCTTATTCATATTGTATCAGATCTTGTTAAATACTACACATATGCCTGTTACTCACATGAAAGCAGGGGTTGTTGGTAAAAAAAAAAAATTGATTGAGGCATCATATCCATGTACAATATAAAAAGAATATTCAGTCAAAAGTATTTTAGAAAGAGGAATAAATATAAACTGGCTGATAAATATTATCTGAAGACGACTAAGGATAATTATATCTTTGAAAAACGATGTTAACTGTCCTTTTTAAACCTGTGGTATTTCTGTTTTAGCACCGAGATACTCCTGACAACAACCCAGATACTCCTTTTGACTTCACCGAGGAGAACAAAATGGTAAGGTTGTCATCTGAGTTGAGCGGTACATTCAGGGGAAGCACTGACCAATATTTATATTCTAAAAAGCTGAAATGTGATTAATGTTTTTTTACATTTTAATGGACAGTAAAATATGAGCACCTGATCATTATCACCAAGATAATATTAAGATTATTTTTGTTATATAAAGCTGATCCATATACCAGGATGAGTGGATTTCTTGTAAATATCTGTGCAGGTAATGATTTTGTATGAACATTAGATAGTTTAAATTGGTCTAATTATTGAAGTACAAAAGATGAATGCAACGATTCTTATTCTGAGCAACTCCATATTTATGGTCAAATGCCTTTTTTTTCCCTCTTTGATCCCTTTTAGAGGATTGAGGCGATCATTTCAATGTACCCTGTTGGACACAAGCAAGCAGCCACCATCCCCGTGTTGGATGTAGCTCAGAGGCAACACGGATGGCTCCCTATCTCCGCCATGAACAAGGCACCGTTTCTTTGTTTTTGTTGTTGTTGCAAATTGTTCTAGTTGTTTGATGCCAATTGAATTAGTTGGAAGCATTTTTTTTTTTTATTATTAAAGGCCATACAATACCATGTCTTATGTGTCATGCAATGACTCTTGAAATTGTTTTTATTCAGGTTGCTGAGGTTCTGGAAGTGGCACCAATGAGAGTGTATGAAGTAGCGACATTCTATACGATGTTCCTGCGTCAACCCGTGGGAAAATACTTCATTCAGATCTGCACAACAACACCCTGCATGCTCTGCAACTCAGACAGCATTCTGGAGGCCATCCAGAAAAAACTGGGTAAGAGACATTTTCCATTTTATGGTGGGGCACCAATGAAGAGATGAAAAGGCAGATGACTTTTTTTTTTTTTTTTTATTGTGTGTATTTGACATAAACAGAGTTTAAGAACAAACTTGTAAATATACAGTTGTTTCTGCAATTCAAACAGTAAACTGTAGCAGCAAACAAGAAAACACATTGACTTGAAATCAAGCCAGACAACTTATGTTAACCTAATTCAGTCTGTGTAGCATTTAATTGAGCATCCTCAAACTAGTTTGTTCAATCAACCAAATAGTGAGGCTATATTGGTTATAACTCACCTTACAGCTGTGTAATGTCAGGTAGCACTGCTTGAGTTAAATGTATTTGTTGTTTCTGTAACATAACCTGCAGCTTTTCAGAAAACATTAGCTAAATATAAAGCATGTCTGTATTTGTTTTCCCAAAGGTATCAAGGTCGGAGAAACTACCCCAGACAAGATGTTCACCCTCATCGAAGTGGAATGCCTGGGTGCCTGTGTGAATGCTCCAATGGTCCAGATCAATGACGACTATTACGTGAGTGTTTGACTACTCTGTGCAGATGGCCTCTTGTCCGAACATTATAACAAAATTAGGTTAAAGCCTGAAATGAGTTTTGCAAATAATGTCTGTGATACACCTCTTTAGCCCTTTTTCAGGAGCGCTACCTTTTTTCTTCTTCTTTTCTTTGGAAGCCAATGCAGGTGTGATTCAGTCTACGCTTGTAAAGCTCAAAACAAATAAATGTGGGAAATGGAAACCATGGCAGAAAAATGATATGGCTGGAATAACAACTTTGTCTTGTGCACAGATTCACTTTAGGAGCCAGATATGACATGAAAAGCTTGCTTTTTGTAGTTATGGTTACATGTTCTGAAATTATCCTGCACTCAATCGCCATGGGAAGTTTAGTTATTGCAAGCTGAGCAAAAGTGAATGACCCATTTAAAATAAATGTGGCTGAGAAAGGAGGAATCTTCTGTACTGCCTAAAATTGCTGAGATGTGATCATTGTAAACAGAACAGGTATGATGTGTTGACATCAAGTGTAAGGTGGTACCGAATAATTGGCACTCAGAAATGTGTGCATTCAGTGTAAGAATCATCCCGATGGAACGTTTTGTAGATAAGCACTAGTCTCGGGTTGATTCTGGCTTCTAAACCTGGAAAGAGCAGCAGCACCGAGGAGACATTAGTGTAGCTGCTCAGATATGCCTGTTAAACAGACGCCGATTGTTTTGAGATGTAAATGTTTAATTCAATCTTAATGCACATTAACAAAGTAAATAATGCTGTAACTGAGACATTTCTAATGTTGTTGGGCCATCAGTAGTTGCAAAACGCAACCTATGTGATTTGGTCGGGCATAAAAACTGTCTAGCATAACCAGCTCTTCTTTGGTTACCTGGGTTAAAAAATTCAATTCATTTAATTCAATTATTTGGCACAATTGTAACCACTTCAGCACTGACTTCAGGAAAACCATAATGCTATCTTTTTAAGGGGATTTAAACAGACGGTTTCATTATCTGTTGTAGTACATGAACATGTAGACAGTCTGACTATTACTATAGCTGATTGTCATTTTATGAACAAAAATAGTTATTTTTAAATAATAAAAAAAAAGTTATGTAGGAAGGTTGATACTTTTTAATTGACAGTGTAAAACCTACTTTAATATTTCTAAATAATTATTTGGAATTAGCTATAATCCATTTGTAATATTGCAAAAGTAGCATTTCAAGTATTGCCTCTTAACCTTCCCCTCTCTTCTTAACTTTGAACTGCAGGATTAAACCCGGAAATTAGTTAGCATTTCTGTACTTCCGGTTCCCTCGTCTCGAAGTCAATGGGTTTTTTGGATGGGTTTTTAATGAGATGCCTGCAATAAGGTCTGTGGAGAACACAAGCTAAAGATATTTTAACGTGTTGTTCTATGACATAAAAACACAACTCTCGTGTGTTTTTAAAAAGGCGGTTGCTAACAAGTGGCTCAATGAAACTACAAAACGTTATCACGACCAATAGTCCGCCTTCACAGCTTAGTTGTGTATATTCAGTCATGTGACCGTAGTGTAGTTTGTTTATAGCCTAACGCTAACTTTTTACTTTACAATTGCATTCACGCTTCAAAAATAAGTGAGGTTAATTTGTGAAGATTATTTTGCTGAACTAAACGTGTATGTATCACCAACTAACGAAAATACGTCATCCCTGCAGCACTGTACAGGTTGAAGAATGTGAAAAACTGTTGCGACGTTAATTATCCAGCACAAGACCACTAGCAATGAAAAGCAGTGCACCATCTGTTTCTTCTCATTCATCCTGCTTTCTTCTTGTTTCCAGGAGGACCTCTTACCGAAGGACATTGACGAAATTATTGATGAGCTTAAAGCAGGCAGAGTCCCACCACCTGGGCCCAGGTACATACAAAATCATCATGAATTAATTAGCTTATTATCATTTTTCTGGTTGATGGATGACATTAGTTTGTTGGTTTAAAAAAAATATTAAAAATTGCGCTTTAAGACATTTTCTTTTCCTCTTTCTACAGGAGCGGGCGTTTCTCCTGTGAGCCTGCAGGTGGATTGACCTCTCTGACAGAGCCTCCAAAAGGACCAGGCTTTGGTGTAAGACCAGACCTGTAGACCATCTGCTTTTATTCAAAGCAACTTGTCCCTGAAGCTGATATTATGGTTAAATCAAACATGTTGTGTAAATAAATTGTTCATATACCTGTGCTCATGGTGTCATTTATAGGATTCCAATAATGACAAGGCAATATAACTGAATTAATGGTACATATTACATATTTATGATTTGGTCTGTGAACTATTAGTCACACTTGACGGTAGTGCTTTGAATATAAATAAATAGGACTGACACTAGGAGTCTTGTACTGTAAGTATTTTTTGGCACGTTTAACAATCTGGAATTTTACAGCATTAGTATTCTTGCATGTCTTTTCAGGGTCCTAGAAATGTTTTAGTTAAATTACACTATTTTGTGCACTGGGCTATCGTAGCTGACAAAAGCGGACCAGTCTATTCACCTAAACTGAAATCATTTAATAGAAACAAAAAGAAGACATCCAAGTATGTATTTCTGGTCAAAATTCCCAATGCAATGAAGTCAAAGTAATTTTATCACATATTACGTTGACTGAATAAATATTACATATGGGCTGTCTGCAATTTATTCAAGGCTACCGAATGCCAATTTTTTATAATCCAAAAATGAATTGAACAAAATTAGAATTGTACATTTTTACATGTTTCTAAATTAGATATATCATGAATTTATATACATGTCTAATACGCAAAACTCTAAAATGTGGATATGATTAATTGGAGGCTACAACTTAATTACAAAATGACCTCACTAAGTCTTACTAATACAAATGTAATTACTGGTATCCTAAATGAGCACTTTGAGAAGTCCAAATGCAGTTAGTCCTGTTTAAAATAACATTCTGACTTATTCATGAATTCCACATATCTTCAAAGTTAATCCGTTTTAGCTTTTATAATTCCCAACACACAGCCCTTTTCCTACAACTGCTCCTGACATTTCCATCCTGCCCCGGTGGCGTTTTTCTCGTGTCTAGCCGGTGCCCCTCCCCCACACCGGTTTCCTCTTGCGACTTTCAAAGCCTGCTCCGCAACATACAATATTGTGCACCGTCCGTGACGCATGCGCACAACGTACACCATGATGCAAATGTCACTGCGCAACCAGTTCCGTACTGGCCCGATACAAAGAGTTGGCGGGCCCCATAAGCGGGGCGAATTCACGCTATCGGTTTCTTAATTAAAGTGACACCTCATTAAGCCACGCTCACGAGAGGAAGATAAAGGAGCCGCCATTCCTCTGTTAACCTCCGCCGCGATATTCGAGAAAGTTCCCACTAAACCGCAACACAGCCGCGGAAAAGATGACGTCAAGTGCCCATTGCTGTTCTCCCCTCTCCCGTCGGTCACATCCCAAATGAACGTCTAATACGCATCCACACACGTTATACACACGGGAGAAAGCACGGAGAATGTTCCTGACAGTTAAAAAGGTGCGGATTTACTCACAGCGTCGACAAAGCAACGAATTAAATAGTTTCCACACATACCCATCTATAGTCTACCCAGCAGACGGAGACGGTTTAAGCTCGGTGGGGCTCAGGCGGTCACGTGACTCTTGCCTCGACCAATGAAAACGCCGCTTGCATGTTTTGCTGGGCTTTTCTCGGAGAGGACGAGCGACGAACGGCTGCGATGTTTTCAAACCCAGCGATGAACGTCACGCAGCCGTAGGCTAACGGTTAAGGTCTGATATTTAGGGAATAACTGTTTATATTGCGCAATATTCACCAACAGCACAACCCGAATGAGTCAGTGGGATACGCGTGACCCCAGTTTGAAGGTAAGCGGGACACAGGGTTTGTTGTTTGATCATAAGGAGGAGGAGGCGGGGGTAAAAGATCCCAACGTTAAGTGAACGTTAGCCGTCTGGCTACAGCGAGCGTGCTAACGGTAAGCTAACGTGAAGTAAACTGCGTGCGAAATGGAACGTTGTGTGTCTGCGTGTGCTCGTTCTAGTTCTGTGCCACGTGCGTTACACGCGCGTCGGGGGGCCACTTCTCCGACTGGCTTTTCACCGTTATCTGCGTTTGTAAAGTCGCCGCCTCTTTGAAGCGGGAAGACCTGAAGCCGATAGGAAAATGTCGGGGCGAAGCGGCGCTCGCTGGGTTAGCTAGCCCCAGCCAGCGAGGCTGTGTCGGGCTGGGGATGAGCTCGCTAGCTAGCTAGATTAAGCGCTGGGGAGGGGGACCGTTGTGAGGGCAGCGGAGGAGCTGCAGTGGGGCTTTTGTCTCAGGCTGTGCTGTGCTCGCGTGTCAAATATTGCCATTTAAAACGTGAAACTTGGATTTTTTTTATTACTTATGTTGGCCACAGAGTGACAGTACGCAACACATTTTTACACGTGCGACGCATTTCAGGACACAACGTTATCGGAACCGTAGCTCGTTGTGTTTACCAACCACAGTTAAGTTGAACATTTAAGCGCTCAACATATTTCTGGCTGTGCATTGAAGGCAAGAACGAGCGACATCACTGCGAGGTGGGTGGTGCTGTCTGCAGTGATAAAAGCCAAAACGACACCGTTTGTTTACCCTCAGCGCAGTTGTTGGGTTAATTACTATTATAAATCCAGCGTACATATGTAGTTATGGTTTGCTTTTTCATACAAGGAACTTGTATAGCTTGGTAAGCAGGAGCTTGCGCCTCCCAGCCGACGACTGTGACATCTTGGGGGTGTGTTGCCTGATACAAAAGCTGCCTGTTTTTAGATGGCTGTCAGTGCGGCGACCACTCAAAACCAACAAAACGTCGACCTTTTAAATTTAAAACACCCAAGAGCTATTTTGTTGAGACAGAATTTAATGATCTTTCATATATATGAAATATATATATATATATTTTTTTTTTAATTCAAATACTATTAATATTGAGAGGGGAGAGGAATTTTTTGCCAAAGCATTACAATAGATTTGACATATATACGAATGTATCAACAATATAATAATAATAAAAAGGCAAACATTGAACATTATTTAAACTGTGTAAACACTTTATTCACATATAATGCTAAATACAAAAAATAAGTGTTTATTTACTTTTGTAAGGCAGCCTAAACATGTTCAACCGTGCTGGTATTGCCAGGAATAGGAAGGCGGGGGTTTCTATTTTTAATGCTTTTTAAAATATTTTGTTACCACAACATTATATAGTTTTTAATTTTGTGATCACAAGGGAAACGTTTGCCCTTCTGTTGCTCAACACTGATTGTGATCACAAAATGTTTATCCTCAAGGAGAAAAGGCTTGTGTCAACAATATATAGGAAAACATTCCATTATTGCAAAATTATTATTTTAATTAACTCAGTTATTGCCAGAGAGCAAGTTAGTTTTATTGTCTTCACAAACATTTATATAACCACAAAAAGCAACAATAAAACAATCTTAACCCATGCTCCTCCTGGACCCTATTTTAGAATGTATGTATATTTGTATTTTATCATTTGCTAAAGGCATTATTACAGATATTAACAGATCTACATACCATACATACACTATTTGGCCATTTACTATTATCAAATTCACTTAGTGTATTGGGTGGTGGCATCAGGCTTTTTTGTTGTCTTAATTAGTCTGACAGGGTTTTGCATAAACTCGTTTTAAAAGGTTGTATGGCAGGGTTGTCGAACAAAGTACCATGGAAGACGGAGAGACGAGCATGTCTTCAATTTGGCTAATACTTTGTTATTTCACTCGTTATGACACCATAAACCAGAGAGGAGGTACTAATAGATTAAATTAACTGTGGTAATGTATTTAGGGTTGAATGAAAACCTGTGTACTTTCAGTCTTCCATGTTTTGAAAATACTAATCTAAAGCACAGGACTTACTACCTGTCAAATTCAGTCCTCCATTTACAGGAATTGTACAGGTGCTATAATTACAAAATATGTTTTAAATAATATTGTTAATTTTATATTTATTTGTTTCTAAAACTCTGAAGCTTTTCTCTCTCAATTATCTCAGTTGCTGCAAACTATGTTGTGACATAGTAATACATAAAATATGTTGGGGTGAGTAAGTAGTAAGTGAATAGTATTTAGTAAGTATTCTTTTGGTGTCCATGAAAAGTTTGTATCTCAATATTTAACCACAGTCCCAAAATTAAAAGAACATAAGAATGGATAAAAGTCCTGCAAGTGTTTTTAAAATGGCAGTACAAAACGAAATCTCCGTACACGCAAGCATTTTAGCAGTGTTGTAGAAATATTGTCCGTTATACTAACACGCCTGAAAACATAGCATGACCAGTCACGTACATTGGGCACGCACTTGCCGATGTAAACAGGAAGCAGATTGGTTGCTTAGTTACAGAAAAAGTAAGAGTATTATTGTACTTTCAACGATAAATTGATAAAAGGTCCTGTTTGATACTTAAGATCTTCCTCTATATTTAAAAACACTGACAGATTTAGTGGAAAAAAACATCTGTTTTTCAAATTTAGTTACAAGGCTGTCTATAGGTCTCGCTCTCACACACACACACAAATCAAATCTACTTTAAATATGAACAGTTAAAAATCTTAAGTTTTACTAGATAATGGGCCAAGACATTTAGTAAAAACATACCTCATTTGTTTCCCCTCGGTTTCGTTGTTGTCTGTTCTCACATATTAGCTCTGCCGGATGGCTTGAAGTCCCCGGCATATTGGAGAGCAGTATTTACGCTTTTATTGGTTTACAGTTTCTTTGTGAACTTCACAATAGTGGTGCAGAACAAAATAAGCATGGATAGGAAAAGGAAGTCCTCTGCTTTATATCTACCACCCTCCTCAAAGCCACAAACCAGGCCTTCAAATGTCCGTTCCATAGGGCTGATTACTCTGCTGCACACGTTGCTTACAAAGCGCTTGAATAATGGCTCGCCTCCTCCGCATTTAGGTAGTAGTAGCATTATAAAATGCAGAATTTAAATGCATAACAGCTGTTGGCATACACAACAAGGTCAGCAACTCCTGTAATTCGTTATCCATGTTGAATTAACCACTGGTAGTTGCTCGGTAGTCAATGCTCTTGTTTGTTTTTACCGACGGCGTGATGAATCAGAAAGACACGTTGAGACTGCTAAGATCCAATCAAGTCGCGGATGTGGGTGTCTACGACATTGTTTCCAAAGGTTTCCGTTTCTTCTCGTCCAGATTAAAATGCAACCCCAGACTTTTAAAACTTAGGCCGCGTCAGCGGTGTTTTCAAATGTCTAAAACACCGTAGTAGTGGGGATGCTAGGCGTAAAAGTAGCAAACGGTATGTATATTAAAACAAAACGTAGTAGTGTTGATGCATCAGATGGTAATTTAGCTGAGATTGAATAAGAAATCCCACTGTGCTAAAGGTTGTAGTGTGAAAATAGGAGGAGTCATTTATATTGCATTATATAACCATACAGTTCCTTGAAATGCGTTAGGAGTATTCTAGCATCAGTACCGAAGTAAATTTTTTCTTGCGTCATTCATGCCGAGGTGCATCCTTGGTTGTTATGTTTTACTTTCTGAAAATCATCTGCCAACTTATATTTAACGTTAAAACAACGGCACATGTTTATGTAACACTTTATGTTGGAAAGGCTGCGTCTCTTAACCACTACATAAATCTCTCTTGACCTGAATGTTCTTCAGAATGCAGTGAAAAGAAAGTATGGGATGACGTTCTACTTAAAGAAGTGTTTTGAAGAGTATATTTTACTCTAACGTCACACTAATATTGTGATACACCATATGCCTATGTATATCACATTTTCTCTGTTTGGGAAATATTTGACGCATATGAAGTAAACTATATGTTAGTGTCTGGTATTGGACTGTCACATTGACTTTGTTCAACAAAAAGTCCTGTTTGTTTCTAAATGGACTGTTTTTATCCAACCGTGTGACTTGATTTATGAACTAAAAAACTGAATCGCAGCAGCATGTTTTATTTTTTTATTCCTTAATCCCACTCATTACAAAAAAATGCAGAGGGCTCATTAACTTTTAAAAGTGTTTGTTAAGCTGTTTCTGAAATCTGACAGCTGACAGACATCCCAAAAACAACATAATGTCATCATCAACAACAAACAAACAAACATTATGTTGTTTACTAAGTTAGTCTTTTTATTTGTTAAAAAGAGGCCAAGAATTGGCGTCCAATTTCTCAAAATGGTTGCCACTGACAAGGCAACCCTTTAGTTTCGAGCTCTGGTGCATAGAAAACCTTTCCTTGTTGGTATTAATAACTATTTTATGTAGTAATGCAGTTGATGCATTAAATTTTTTCATATATTAATTATATTTGTAATGGGTTAAAGCTGTAGTAATATATAAACACATTCGCAGAATAACCAGAAAAATAGAAACACCTGTACAAGGTTACAAAAGTTGTTCAATAACTTCTCTGGATTGGCACATTCTGGTTAACGTATTAGTACTGCTTTCTTAATGGCATATCTATGTTCTTTGACAAATTGACATAATGCTACGTGGCTGGTGTGTCGCACTTAATGGTTGAACCAAAATCCTCTCTGACAATGGTATTGTTTATTACAGGACTAATCTAGTATGTACTTGAGTAACATAATTACTAAAAATCCTCCCGTGGGGGTGGGCGGTTGCAAACCTACACCATGGGATGGGATTGCGGTGGCGTTGGCAACAGTCAACAGTGCGCAGATTACTTTTGCAAAAGCAACTGAAGGTTGACACTAGGGCTGTCAGAAGAGATCCCAAAAACAACTATTGGCACTCCTTTCCGGTCGAAAGAACGTCCCCGTTGATAAGATGACGGACCCCTCTTTATTCCTAATGGTGGGCATAGCTTCTGTAGCGGGTTTTGAGCCCCCAAAATCCAACAGGTAAGTACTCCTGTGCTGCAGGGATTTTCTGGCCGTTTTAATGGCCATGGTAACTTTAGTTTATTGTATTATAATGTGACATTACTACAAGGGTTATCTTGTGACGCTGCAGCTACTGCAAAACATTGCTTTCAAAGTATGTGTTTAACTGTCATAGCCAACTGGCTAATGCCACCATTAAATCTCCACGCACACTACATTTTTAGGGTGAATTTAACAACCGTCAATGGCCAGATATTGGTTGATCTTAATTGATCACTGGCAATTTCATAAGCCACTTGGCTTCCACAGCCGAATATGGCCTTTTATTCTCTGAGTGAGTTTTTGTCAGAATTTCCTCTTCCTCACTTTTTATCGAAGAGTATACTTGACTGACTCCTTTTTGATCTTGGTTTTGCTTCCCCAAAGCTTTTTCTTTCAGTTACCCACCCGTCTTTCACACATACGTTAGGTTTGGTTTTATTGCTTATCCTCTGTGCACAGTTTGTCACATGGCGTGACAGTCTTGTCATTTATTGGTGCAGCTTGGAGAGTAACTTGGAGCATTTAATTTGATGGAAGGATCTCCCCACTAATGCAAATGCACTTTTAATGTTGTCATATACGGATGAGATTGCATAGATGACAATGTATGATCTATATCGGGATATAAATATACAGAAATCAGCTACTCGGTAGCAACAAGTTCACCAACATTTCAGCGTAAAAAAATTAGCAGGTTACAGAGCACTTTATTTTGTACTCTACATAATAGTTTGTTTTTGGACGGTAAAATGATTAGTTTAATCAGTAATCGTAAAAACTGGATACATGAAATGATAATGGAAATATTAATGGAAAATTGTTTGTTGCAGTCCTGCTATCGTGCTAGTCTGAAGAACTTTGACATTCAGCCAGGGAGTCGATTTGGTCAGTTTGGCAATATTATTGTCTTTGCTTATCTTGGCACATTCTGTGCCAACATTCATCTTCTGAGCTCACCCAGTGAGTGACAGGTTTGGATGCTCAAAAATCTGATTTTCCTCTTAATTTCTGCCAAGTCATGAAAATCAATTGCAGGGAGGGTCTGCAGTCACATCAGTTTTACACGTCCAGTCCAGGCAAATGTTCCTACAAGCAGAGAGGTACGTCGTGTGAAAAAGCAACGCGGATGCCCGTTAAGAAATGCAGCTCCAAGAGAGGCATAATGGACAGTTTGATGTGAAGTATGTACCGTTAACACATTCTTAACAACCTGATGTCCAGTCGCAATGAAATGTCAAATTTGGCAAATTATTTTTTAAAGATTTCCTGGCTTGATAAACACTGGTTCAGAAATAACCTACTCTATATGTAACTAGGGAAACCATACCATGTCTACTATCGCCTTTGCAAATAGACTTTAAGCCTCTTAGTTAAAGAATAGGGTATTGAACAAGCTTCTGTAAAGCAGGAACAATTATGTAAGGACATACAGTATTCCCTTGTGTTCTGCTTTAGGAGTTGTCTTTTTCATCAAGAGGGATTTGTTTTTCAGGATGGAGAGATCAGACACAATGTGCTGGAGCATCTTATTTTTAAAGCACAACACTACTTTGTTGAATACCTCAACCGACTAATGGATATGCCCATGGCAAACGTTTTTTGCATTACACTTTTTAGGATGTTATATTATTAAGTAATTTAAGAAAAGGAAAATTTGAGGTGTTGCGGTAGAATAGTGACCTTCACAATGAGGTGGAGGTGCTTGGGTATTAATGCAGATCAGTGGAATGGAAAAGAAAGGGTTGAGCAATATACTAATCATCATCCAACTTGAAAAAGATAGAAATGATTATGGAATAACACAAATTAAGCTCTTTTAGTGGTTGACAGCAAATTTTCTCGTGTGAACCTCATTTCACTGAATATTTAGGCTCTTTTTCATGTGAATCATGAGAGGAATCGGTATGATTTGAGTTGTTCCGACACCGAATCCAGTATCGGAAAAGCCTTTGACACATCCTCAGCTTCAAAACAATACAGTGATATACATTTTAGGCCTTACTGACCAGCCCTAATGTCACACTCGATGATAAAAGAAAGTTCTATGGTATTCATTCTCTGTATGCATTTGTTAATCTTTTACAAAGGGTTTAACCAGAGCCTGGCCTAACAACAATGATGGCAATCCTATCGCATCAATACAGGATTAGTGGTATACAGCTGTTAATAAAATATTTTGTGTGTGTGTATGTATATATATATGTATGTATGTGTGTGTATGTATATGTGTATATGTATGTATATGTATATGTATATGTATATGTGTATATATATATATATATATATATATATATATATATATATATATATATATATATATATATATATATATATATATGTATAGTGTATATATATATGTGTGTATATATATATATATCATTTTTTTTTATTTCTTTTTTTTAAACGCACTGCTATCTAATCAGTACTTAATATTGGCTGATACCATGTTCAGTTATTGGACTCAGTATCGGTAAGGGAAAATAAAGGTAATCGGAACATCGCTAATTATGACACCTAAAGTTGATACCCTTTGTGCATGACCGTTCTTATGAGAAGCTTATTTTTTTGAGTGATCACACCAGGACAGTATCTTAAGGGAAACCCCCCATAACAGTCAGAGTTTTTGTTTTACTCTCATTCTTCCTCTTGTTAAGTATTCTGTCTAACACTGGTTATGTTAAAAGTTTGGAAAGGTTGTAATAAGAAAAGAAAAAAAAGAGGGAGCCTAAGGCAGAAATAATTGGGTTCCTCTATTCCAGACAGCTTAAAATTCTGCTCTGTATCACTTTCATTTCAATTTGTTTACCACATTTATTGTGTTGCAGTAGAAAATGAGACCGTAAAAGCTCGAGTGCTGTTTGTGAGATGGAGTGCCTCTAGAGCAGCATCTGCAGTTGGCTCTATCGGGCGCGTATCTGCGTTTCAAGAGGCCCAGCAAGTGTGAGTTTGTGTATTTGTGTGAAGTGGGTAGAGCCTCCTGATTACACAACATGTGCTTGTTTTTGTTTGGTACGTTGAGTGCAGTATCTCGGCTGACGTTGCCCTTAAAGACTGACAATTTGAGAGCATGTGACCTTCCTGCTGGAGAATACAGCATGACACATGCAGAGGTTAAGGAAAGGAGGGAAAATATAGTTTGTAGAATTACAATGTTCTAGGTTACTAATTATTAATTAGTCGTCTCCTTCCATGAATAAGCAGTTCGAGAGATAAGCGTGCGTGTTGATTGTCATCGGCAGGGAGGGTGGAAGACAATTTCACAATGGGCATGTGGTTGCATTCTTCATCGCTGGGCTGCTTCCACTTGACTGATGCCAAAGAAAGCGATCATATCCTGTTTACTCTGGCTCTTACAGTGACCATGCTTTCTGAGGGCCAAGGACCCTCCTGTTGCGAAATAGTTTAATTAGTATTTAATTCTCAGGACGATTTCTCTTCATGTTTTTTCATTGGATTTGTTGCAACCGCAATGAATTTGAGTTGAGTTTGTTTCTGGCTGCTAGTGTTTGCGTTAGCTAGCGTAGCTAGCATTAGCAACTGGCCCTGGCTTCCTTTATATCCTGGTTGGTTTTCTAGCTGCTACCGCTAGCAGCCTAGCTATTGTCCAAATCAAGAAACGCGTAATAATCAAAATGTTGAACTACGACCCCTGAGCTCAGTGCTATGATAAAGGCAGAGTAAAGCACAGTTTGTTTCTGTTTTTATACATTTTACAGCAACAAAAAGCAGCTGTTGTAAAGATAACAGCGTAGGTGATGTCAGTATGATCTAGTATTAACGTAATGTTGAAACATCATTTAACATTGAGTATGTGTTTGTGCATCAGCCAATATAATTGTTGCAAAATGTAGGAGTAATTGCTTCCCAAATGGTATTACGTTTGGCCATTTCCAGATAAGAGAAATCCTCTGCTCTCCCTCCTGGGGGAAAAAAAGAAGCATCGACAAATATTCAAAAATAGATTCAGAGCAACCTTAAGTTAGAATGGAGTTGGCACTTAGTGGCTTTGTTTGCTTAATAATTTTATATGTCTCGTGGCCGCAGCTGTGTCGCAGTAAAAGCTCTCCCCTCCAGTCCATTATTTACTACGTCATGTATTTATTTGTTGACTGATATTTAGACCAGAGTTGGTATGTTGGGATAGATGGATGTTTTCCAGTATTGGCAGTCGCATCAATACACAATCTGATATCACAATTAAGTAGGAGGTTACTTGTACATCTGAAATGAGCGTTAAATGTAAGGTTGTCAGACCAGCTGTTCATTTTATATTAGTGTTAAGATCATCAATAGCAGTTGGAATAAATTATACCCAAGGTTTTATGTTTATAATACAGATACTATCATTCCCGATGGAGAAAATATTCACAGCAATCGATTTGTTAAGCTTCTGTGAGAAAGCGGAATTTATCCCTTTGACAGTACCTGGGATCATGTCCTTTTAACCCCACACAGCTTCACGTTTTGAATGAAATACTAGAGAATCCAAATCAATACAGAAATATTCAATATGAATAGGCTGGTTCTGATTCAGTGCGGAAATGGTTGTGTGAATTATTTGTTACTCTCTTAGCAGGAGAATATTTTTGTCTCCTTTCCTGTTCCTTAAGACTGAAACTGACAAATATATAAAGTACAACTGATATTAACCAAAGAAGAGCTGAAACAATCCATTGATTTAATCAATAAGTTAATTGGCCATTCTTTTTGCAACAATTTTTATAAATGCATCTATAGTTACAGGCAAAGAAATATCAATGGTTCCAGTTTTTTAAATGTTAATATTTGGGGCTTTAGTCTTCTGTTATCATAATTGGATGCCATTGACATTTGGACTGTTGGCTCTAGTTACTCATGAAAACAATCTGCCGATTTAATTAATAAAGAAAATAATCATTAGCTACAGCCCTTTACCAAAACTTATTATTTTCACTAAATTGCCCAAGCTATGCAGTAACAAATACAGCACATTTTATTTATTGCTAAAAGAATAGCCAGGCTGGTATTTACCAGTTTAAAATGTAGTTGTTTTTTTCCCGCCTAGGATTGAGCATCTGCTTTTTTATTGGCAAATTATCTTTTTCTCAGTGCACCATAGTGCAACAAGAACAGAGTTCAACCGGTGTGTTGACTTTTTAAAATATTAATGTGCACAATAAAGTAGTAGAAGTTAACCTGGCGAGTGTGCTTTTGTAGAGAGTATGACTTGTTTATCTGCATTATCTTAAAGCACAATGGTGAAATGAAAACAGCTATTAATCTTTATGCATGACTGTTGATCAAATACTTTGTTTGCTAAGTAGTCTATGTATTCTTTCCAGTTTTAAGACCGAGATGCTGTGTCAACCTTAACATGTTGGCCTCTCTGAGGCTTACTCTGGCACTGCAAAGCTGTGGTTTTGGCACAGCTCAGGCAGCCATGTGTCGCGCCTGTGATAGGATCAACATCTCATCAAGCTTAATCGGATGTGGCAGGTGTAAATGGAGTCATTTCTTGAATGTTATGAGGACAACTAACAGCATTTCCCTCCATGGTTTATCTTTCATACTGAGGCCTGCTAGTTGCTCATATTTAACCCAGTAGATCGGGGACATCTTGATAGAGATGTTTTTATTTTAGTCATATGGGCGGTGACAGAGATGACAAAGTAATTTTATTAAAATCGCGAGCTACAAAAGGTATGAAATCACTTTTTTGAGTTAATACATGTTTTATTGCTGCTTGTGTTGAAAAGGTCTTTAAGAAATGAAGCTTTTTGTTTCCAAATAAAATGAAATAAGCATGTTATTTATGGTCATTTATGAATTTTGAATTGGGTTTCTCCATGTCTATGCATTAATTTCTGCTGTGAGCTTGACCTTCCCTTGAAAGTTGGACAGCAACAGTTCCCCAGTGTTTTGTCCAGTCATGTGCACTTGGCCCTGTGGTAGGAACAAGACCAACGCCTAGGTCCTAACCTTTGCTCTAATCCTTCCCGCGTCCCCCCACCGCTCCTTTTTAACCCATAATCAGCAGTAAAGGCTTCATTGTTCTTGTCCGCCTGTTTGGATATCTGATCATTAACCCACATTCAGAGCTGTGGTGGCAGGCTTCTTGAGGCTCTCGGACTCTCGGACCGATTTTAATGGACGCGTTTCAGTGGGCTGAGCCTTGCACTCCTCCCAGTAAAGTTAACCCCATTTACGCCTCTCGAGTACAAACATTAGGCCATTTTATGAGTCTTTTGATTTGTGTGCGAGCAATGCCCTGAGCCTCTCCCTTGTAAATTTAGGGCTATTCCTGTTTTTATGGAAGCTTTTAAGTGATGGCTAAGGCTGTGAAACAGTTCAGCACTCAATCTTACATCATAATACACATTTAGGACACACAGTGCATTATGTCTGAGTCTTACAACAGCTTAATGCTTGGATTATTATGAATTAAGCCAGACAATTTGGTGTCCTGAAAGTATTTTGGCCAAACTAACATGGTTTGTCATTCGTTTAATGGAAGAGTATGCTTGCTGTATGGTAGATTGGGCAGGGAATTAACCATTTGCTCCATTTTTGCAACAACTGGTCCTAATCAAGTGAACATTTTTACAGTTTTAGCAGGTGGTTTAATTTGAATACCAAATTCCATCTGTAAGGGACTGGTGCCTTGATAAAACTGATGGCTTCTGTGGCATTTCGGCAGCAGTTGTCTTGTATCTGTTCATTCATTTACTCACCACTGTTGGCAATGGTAACCCATGCTTTTCCCATGTGGGCGAGGTTGAACCAGACCTCTCCATCTCTTCCCAGAAACATGGCTGGCTCATTTATGCAACCAAACAACCACCGGAACGAAGGCCAGACACTCTGGTTGGAGGAGGCGTGTGTTTCGTCTGTCTGGGGTTAGGCCAGTGAGAGGTGAACAGACGCCTTGAGGCATCCAGTGTCACTTGCTCTTTGTTTGCCCATGTCGAAATCAGTTCAGATGACCCAGTGACGGGAGGAGTGCTGCACTTATTCTGTACATGTAGTGTTATGCTTTTGAAGGCAGGATTGCATGACTTTAAATTAAACTAACAGATGAGTCTTCTGTGTGTTTTTATTTTTATTGTATATTTTTTTTAAAGCAATTTCCAGATTTGTGTTTTTTGTGCATTTTACGAGGGTACTCCGGTGTAACAAGCAAGAAAGACAACTGGCCTGGTTTACATATTGCTGCTGGATTTTTGTTGGCACTAACTCTTATTTCTATCAGTAATTAATCCAGTATTAATAAATTAATCTTTTGCTCGATTCAATATTAAATACTTTAGTAAAAGCCCCACAAGTTACCAGGTCTTTTGATTTAATGTTTTAGAATTGCTTACTTACTTAACAGCCACAAACCTAATGCTGAATCTATAAAGACATTAAGAATAAACTCAGTTGGCATATATTGAGTGTTTTCATATGGAAAAATAGATCAAATGGATAATTTATAATTTTCCATCATTTTAACAATAATTTGGATTTCTGACATGTTGAAGAATAAGATTATCTTCTTATTTTGGGTTGTCGATGGGAAAATAATTGGACTGGACATTTCTAGGGCACACAACAGATTTGGCGTACACAATGCAAGGTATTTATACATTGCAGGCACATTAATTGGTCAGTAGTATAGACGTGTATGCTGTTGGTCTGTGATCAGGTTGAAGATGGCTGGCTCTTTGCTGGATATTGTTGCCTCTTCTGCCCCTCCTGTAGTCTCAGTAGTAGGGCCTTTTGCGCCTGGCTTTGTCCTGCTACTCATTAGGTAGTCGGAGGAGGAGGCGGAGGAGACGAAGGCTGGGAGTGGATGCGCAGCTGAGAGAGACCTCCCCCATCATTTAGCCTGACGGCACACAGGACCACAACCACGTGACCGGCTGTTTACTGTCGCAGCAAGCATAGTGTTTCTCCTTCAGCATGTTACAGGATTTGCCTGCCTCCTATTGTAGGAAAATCTGACTATCTTGAATTTAGATTTTAAATATTCTCGCTTATAATCCACTTGGTTTTATTTCTACTTGTCTATAAGATTTTGTACACAGCAATGCATTCAGAGCTTGTTTTCTAGTCGGTTCCTTTGTGTGTGTGTGTGTGTGTGTGTGTGTGTGTGTGTGTGTGTGTGTGTGTGTGTGTGTGCGTGTGCGCAGCCACATGGGAGACCAGGGGAAATCACATGTATTTTCCAAATGGTGTGTGTATGAGAGCTCACAGCAGGCAGTACTCTGGAAGCTGTAGTGGAGTAATGTTACTGCTGCTGCTGGTGGTGGCGGCATACTCTGCACTCTGTGTCAGGCTTCATGCTATTCTTAGCCCTCTTCCCTCCCTGTCCCATCATGCAGTCTGTGGATCAGGTTACTATACTGTGTGTGTGTGTGTGTGTGTGTGCGTGTGTGTGCGCGCGCTCTTCATCTGCCCCAGCTACGCCACCACACTCTTCACCACCCCAACTCCTCAAACCCCCAAATCGCTACCCTCACGCAAGGACACGCACTGAAGCAGCCGCTCTGCTGTCAGGGCCAACATGCTCCAGCACTACAGGGAAATGGTTGTTATTGTTGTTAGTCAGGAACCAGTGGAGTTAAAGAGCAGGGACACCAGGTTATAAATAAATACAGAGACATCTGCTTCTCAGAGGAACCAGCAGTGCAGCAGGCACGCTTAACTTGGGAACTCACTGAGTCTCAAAAATTCAGACCCGTATTTTTATTTTATTTTTTATTACAAGTGGTCGTCATGTCCAGGCTTGAAGAAAATAATTTTGAGACTGTGTTGTATTTTTAAGTCTCATAATCTGAAAAGTAAATTGACCTCCAGCCCTGATGGCCACCATGTTTTGGTCATCCAGTAATGTGGCTACATGCAAAGAGAGCCTTGTACTTGGTTTCAGTGACCTGGACCAAGGAAAGTATATTATAGAGCTACCATGATTAGTCTAACGGCAGCAAACTAATCATTATCTTTATTACCTATTCTAATCTGATAATCATTCGCTGAGCTATGCTGTTAATTGATTCATCAGAAAATGGAAACCAAAAACCAAACCAAAATGACCCAATCACATTTTCTAAAGCTCAATGTGACATCTTTTTAGGTGGTGTTGTTTTTTTTGTCCGATCAAATGAAAAAAAAAAACATTCATTTTGTGAGTAATTGATTAACAAAGTAGTTGTCAATACATTTTTGGTCAATTGACAAATCTGTTGACTAATTGTTTAAATTGTACTATTAATCCATAAATCAATTGACAGAGAAAATGAATCTGCAACTGTTTTTTGATAATTGATTTCTCTTTTTTTTCATTCTCTTCATCTCCAATGTAGGGATTTGCTACTGGATGTTCTGAAGACATTTAAAGACTTGAGCTTGGGCTTTCTAAAATTATAACAATCTATAAAATGTCAGAAAATTGTAAAAAAAAAAAAAAAAAGCCTAGGTGTTTATTAGTTGAGAAAATATATTGCAGATGTATCAATAGAAAAAAGAATCGTTGCACTATTATATTTAGTTTTGTCCCTTCAGCGTTTCTTCTCCTTGGCTGCTGAATTATTTGCAACATCGATTTTGAACCTGAGGCAACAAGCCATCACTTACAGTTGTGATTTTGCATTTTAATGGTCTGCTTCATTGGAATTAAGTGGGTTAGGTAAATGTTGCTATTCATGTTTTTAACTCTACGGGATCCAATGTCAAACTAATAAGGGATGTAAATTAAAAAACAATTCTGTGTATAAATGTATGTGTATGAACCATAGACTCTGTATGGTACAAAAGATGATTTTGCTGCTGTATTTATGCCTCGATGATGCTATTCAGAGTGTTGATGGAGCAGCTAACAATGTTAGCAAAGCTTATCACTAATCGATCCAAACACCATTTAAAAAAAACTTGCATTTTAAAAGTTGTCCTCTTTGCAGCCAGATCTAACAAAGAAGAAACTCAGACTTTTTAGAAATCAGTGTAATTTTTTTTTATTATTTTTTTTTTAATCAGTTTATTGCAGGTAAATTACAGCAAAAGGTAGGCCACCGCTTCCTTGTGATTGATAGGTTGCTACTATAGCCGCATTCGGCGACTCTACCACGGCGTCACTCCTCCGCCGTCCAAATATGGTCACTTCCGTTCACTGCGTGCAAAAATCCAGGGTTAATCCCTAATTTAGGCTGCAATGTATGCGCAAGACAGGCAACTGAGTTCCCAGTTCATTTGTCTGGGAGAGTTGGCCGCCACGATGTTGCATGCTTAGTCATGGACGCATGCAGCCACTTTCCCAGCAAATCTCCAAGTTTAGCTGCAAGGTTGTCAGCTGTGTGTCTGCCTGAAATACTCTGTCAGGGTTTCTGCCAGTGTATTGCAAGCTTGGTGGCCAGCCGTTGATGTGGGAAGTATGAAGTTAGCAGGAACATAATAGCTGTGAATGTTGCAGTGCATTGTCTGGACAGTTAAGGCCTTTTCTTGGTGAATAATTGCTACAACTCCTTGAGACCCAAGCCAAGTTCCTGTGTCTTGCTTGTCACCTTGTGACTAAAATAATGGGGTTCAAAAATTCTTATTGTCGGTTAAACGGTTAATTATTAACATCCTTAAAACTAATCTCAGCCGTAGTCCGTGAGCCGTAGTAGTCATCAAGGCAGAGTTGGAGCTGGACTTGAAACAGCCCAAGGTTAATGGCAGAGCTTGCAGTGGCTTATTCAGCCCTAAGCTGCTCATGAAATGGCAGTGAATGAGAACGCCACACTGGCGAGGGCCCAAATACCTCTGTAATTATAGTCACACCCTCCTCGCCTTGTCTCTGGGTCAGATTGGAGTCCTGTCAGCGTTTGTTTTCTGGTCTGGTCCCAGGCTGTCCATACCGCTTTAATACCCCCCTTACACTCGCCTCTTTACGCCAACGTGTTCACTGTGGGCTGCTCAGTTCTCCCATTCAGCTGCCTGAATGACGATGCTGCTGCATACTGGCTAACTGCTGACTAATGATGGACCTCTCACTGGCCTCAGCTGAGCAGCACAGCTGTGCGTCAGAAAAATGATACCGGTCAACCCTGTGCTATTACTTAGGATCAGCAAAAGTCAGAAAGGTACTTGAAGAATAAAATGTTGGACTCCTTTTGAGAAGTGTAGTCTTGTTATTCATGATGATTAACTGCTGTAAACCAGTACAACCGGATCCTATTTGGAAAGGCCAAGTATTGCAAACATTTTTGTAACTTTTCTTGAATGGAAAATTCAAATTAAATTCTTTGTCCAACTATAAAACATAATAAAAAACGATTAAATAACAAACATTTTCTCCAAAACTAGATTAAGTTATAGGACCTTCTCACACTCAAATACATTTCATAACAAACAATCTCCATGTTACTGGACAGATATAATCAGGCTCAAAATGAATTGCAGTATATTCCACTCGTTGGGAACAACATATCAATACAACAACACACCTAATGTACATAAAATCTTCCACTCTGATGTGCATGTTGTGTTTGTGGCTGTGATGTTACACAGCTGGCTAGAGGAAGACCGGCAGGGAGCTGAAAATCAAATTGCTCTTGGTTGTGTTATATGACATTTAAAGTAAATAACAACATACAAAATGTGTGTTTTTTGTTTTAAAAAGGACAAATAGTATGAAGATGGCTAGTCCATGTACCCACCCATCTTTTGGTTACGTCTCCAGTATGATGTCGAGCGCATGGCTGAGTACTGAAAGGGGATCTTGGGAACTATTTATAGGTTTGTTTGTATGACTGACTGACTTAAATCTTGAATTGATTGACTGATCATTTCACATCTGAAAAACCCTGTTCAAAGCTTTGAACATTACAACAATCAAGTCCAAGGTAAACTAAGACTTGACGGTACATACATTTTAAAAATGTCAACCGTAAAAGAGGTTGCTCCGTTAATGTCTTTGCCTCGTGTGTAGTGTTTCAGCTGCTTAAACTTGAAAGACTTGTGGCTTTCACATAAATCCTCAATAATCCACATAATTGTTCCCCATGTAAAGGCGACGTGTAAGAAATACCAAAACGTGCTTATCTTGACTACCCCTCATGATTTGAGGCTTGCGGTCTGCTGTGATCGTAGAAGGAATATAAGAAATGGACGTAGTCAGCGTAACGTCACCCATTGATTTTTGGACTGCCGTTATGAAGCCTTGAGTTCGTCAATTTCGCCGGAGCCATGGTGTAATACGGCTGTTGCTATGATGTTGTTTTTGTACAACCAATGAACACGAGTTACCATATTTGGAATGCCGAGGAGTGACGTAGAAACAGCCGTGTACAGCTCTGGTAGCGGCAGCAACCTGTCAATCACAGTAAACCCGCCCTAAAGCTTACTCCGCTTTATGGTCTGTTTTACTCTAAAAGGGACCATAATTTAGTAAATGAACACCATGCTGTATTGAAGAAGTCTTGAAACTAGCCATTGAGGCCATAAACTCATGTTCACCGTTTACTGACGGACTAATTTTCTCAGACTTCCATACAATCTGACTTATTTTTGCAACCGGAGGAGATGCCCCCTGCTGGTCAGCAGAGTGTCATGTTCATGACCTTTCTGCATTGGCTTCACTCGACAGAACCGGAAGTTGCTGCCTGGTTGTGCTCAATTAAGCTACATCAGTAGTATGCTGTTGACTGTGCTGTTTATAGGTTAGGCGTGTTGGATTCTCAAGTCATAAGGAAAATATTTTAATCCAGTAACTGTGTGCAACATAACAACAACTTTTGAGCCCTTCTTTCGGGGCGACTGTGGCCTAGTGGAGAGCAGGGTCGTCCTTCAATCAAAGGATCGGCGGTTCAATCCCTGGCTTCGCTAGCCCATGTCGATGTGTCCCTGGGCAAGACACTTAACCCCAAATAGCTCCTGTAGCTGTGCCTACGGTGTGTGAATGGTAGCTACTCCTGATGGGCAGGTGGCACCTTAGCCCCTCCCATCAGTGTATGAATCCAAATGAAAGGGTGGTTGCCTATATTACGTATATAGCAAAACAGCACTCAGTCCTGATGGCGGAAACTAGCTTCTGATTGGAGGAAATCCCCTGAAGTGTTGGCGATATCTTTCCACTTTACCAATGTGGGTCACCCCCAGTAGAAATCCTGTTTGCTGTGTGAATAACTGCAATGCTTTAAAAAGAAAACCAAAACAATCATGCTAGTGCTTTTATAGATTGTAGTGAAGTTGTAACAGGAAGCATGTTGAGTAAAGGGGCTGTCCCGTTCATTTTGAGGCTGCTGCTTCACAACTTAACTGTTGCTCTCATGTGTCCTGATACAGTGGAAACTGCTTACAGTGATCACGTCTGTCTGGGTCAAACAGATCACTCTAAGGGAATCATTATTAACCCCAAATGTTCTTTTTGTTTCTCTTAATTTTAGTTTTATATGCATTACATGACTATATAAAGTAATGAAACAGACAACTTTGCTATTTACTGGCTTGCAACCAATTATTTTGACTTTTCCATCACAAAGGGCTCACTTGGGATGAGGCGTTGCCGGTTTTTGGCCAACGCGGCCATCTACATGTGATGCCTGCGTGGTGGTGGTGGTGGTGCAGAACTGATTGAGGATTGGCGGAAGTTCACTTTGGAAGCATTATGTGACCAAGCATTATCAATTGATTTGACGAGGGCGGCTAAAACCACAGGTACTTTCCCTGTGCGCAAAAGTTTTTCATTGGGACAGAATGACTTTCTTTTTCCCCATTATGATTTTAATGTGCATGCAGCACCAGCCTCAGATAGCCAGCCGCAAAGCAGACAGGTTAGATCCATATAAGCAATTGATCACTGTAACTTTGATCACTGTAAGTGGTTTACATTGTATAGAGTTTACTGTTTGCCGTACTTTCACTGGGCTCCAGAAAGGCCATTTCTGTAAAGTCAGATGGGATGCTGTGAGTGAGAGCGCGTGTTTAAAAAAAAAAAGAAAGAAAAAAGAAGAAGCATGGAAAGTTCATCGAAAGTACATGAGAAAGGGGATCTTATGACTCAAAACGGGGATCTTCATGTGACACGATAACTGACATGTGCCATTGTCGGCTTCATGCTCATGTTCAACTGGGTGTAATACTTTCTCCAGTTACTGCAGGCACCCACAGTGCCTCCATTGACTCTGCTGCGTCTGCTACTACACTGACACAAACCACATCAGAGAGAAGCTTGGTTACGCTGATGAGTAGACTATAGTGACAACATGCAGGGGGGCGTTTTCCTCTCAGAAGCTTAAGAGTCCCTAAAGCTGTGATTCATGCTGCCTTGTGTAGTTGTTTCCTGCCTGTTTTTTTTTTTCCAGGGTCCACTTCTTAGGTCTTAAGAAGTGGAATGGAAATTTCAATAGAAATCCCTGATTACTGTTCCTCTTGACGTAGATCCTGAAACACAGATGCGTTACACTTTGTAGCAGTGTCGTTTCTTGCGCTGCTACTCCACTCCCCTCTGGGTTGAAGTGATTTTTCTTTCCTGGGTTCTTGTTTCCTCTGTGATGTGGACGTTTGCTGAAAGCTTATCCTTTGAACAGTCTCTGAGAAAAAACTAATTGTAACTGTATTTAAACATGCCTCCTGTTCTTGCCAGTGTCACTGCCTGTTTACAACAAGTCTAAAGAAACACTAGGCCCACCCAGACTGTGATGTAGTATAAAAAAAAAAAAAGAAAAAAAAAAAAAAGTCCTTCTCATTGGTGCTGTTTTCTGTCTCCAGGTGCATGATGATCCTTCTGTGCTGTAGCTGTCGCAGCTAGTCAGGTGCCGCACCATGGCCAAACCTGGGAGCGACAGAGATGGAGCCATGGTGGATAAGCAGGCGGGGAAGAAGGTATGTTCTTCTGGGTTTTCACTTTTCCGTCCTTCCAATTTAAACAAATGATTTTTTACTAAATAGAGCTCAATGAAATGTTGCCTTATTTTTCTTGTAATCCTAATACAAACCATACAGATGTGTAGCACAGCATTGGTTACAAAATTAAGAATTTGTTCTTGATCATGACACCAGCTAACTTTAGGGACTTCTTATCCATGTTGACATAAAAAAAATGGAGGTTCATTCTTGCTCTTGAAAACAGTAGTTGACAAAAGACTTAGAAGCTGTTCTGGATCTCAATTCATCTTAACCGCTGGCTTGTATTTGAGTACTTTTTTTTTATTTTAATTTGTCAGTATTTACAATGGAGACAATGGCTGCAAGCTTAGCAGTTTGGCTAAGGCACTATTTGCATTGAGGGCTACAAGATGCAAAAATGATAAAGCAGATTTACTTCTTTTTTTACCAAGAGGCCTATATTTAATCAAAGCTTCCCTCAAAGAGTGTGCATTTTATCTTCTTCTAGTCTTGGTACTTTTTTGCACCTGGTCTGGAAGTTCTCAATCCCATAATTGTAAACACACACATTACCCACTCGCTGTAACGCATCTAACCTCCCAGCTACATTATTCTCTATTAGGGTTGGGAGATATGTTTATAGTTTCCAACCAGACACCGTCAGCTCAACAACCGCCGATTGCCGTTATAGTCACGCAGGTGTGCAGTGCAGCGGTCAGATGTGAGTCACAAGTAATTTAAACAATATCCTATCTCACGACTTGTTGTACCAAAAACTACTTATTTATCTCTTTCTTCATAAATGACGGAGACAATTTATGTCTGCTTTAATTTTTACGGCAGAAGTGTTTCTCATCTTAACCCTCCTCTACTTCCAACACTGCCAGACACTTCAGCTTTGCACAGCTGGCACATTGCTTCACTGAGATCAAAGAAGCACCACACTGCAGACATTTTTCCTCCTGCCAGAAATGTATTTTACTGCACCAAAGTGCAGCTCACTAAAGTGCTGGAACTGAAAAGGCTTTGTCTGCAAATCAGAGTGCAAAAACACAGTAACTAGAATTGCAAGACGTTGTGATAATACATATATTACTGTAATGTTTTGGCCTGATGCAGTGGGTGCTATCGCTGGTGGAATATCAGCAACTGGAGTATTTTCCTACTTTTCCTCCAACCCGACCATACTTTTAGGATCTTTTGAAGAATGCAGATAGCCTCTCCATGCAAAACAGTTTTTAATTGATGCAGTGGAAACCACAGTTCTTTCCACAAAAGCAAATAGCGGCTGCATGTGGGAGGGATCAGATTTTAAGTTTTCTGTCTTGTGAAATGGGAGCTATTGTGTTTTTAGCCTCATTATAGCCCAGACTGTGATCATCAAAATAAATGTATAACCTCAGTGTGGCAGAACTTGTTTAGCATTGTATGTAGTTCATTGAGTCCTCTATTTCATTAAATTAGACCTATAGACTCGACTCAATTATTTAACTTCCTCAATTTGACACTAGCTTTAATTTCTGCTTCTAATACATCTAATGTATGTGTGAATTGTTTGTTCCAGCATGAAATACTAAAATGTGAGTGTAAAGGGCAGCTTGTCTTCTCATAGATTTCTTTCAGACTTAAGGAAGACGCCATTAATGTAATCTGTCTTATTATTATTATTATTATTATTATTATTATTCAACACCACTAAGGGAGTTTGACTGGCAGCACTGCTGTGAAAATTCTCACACTTCAACAAGCTTAGTACCATAAGAATATACTTATTTCTCTTTTGTATTTTTATTCTGTGGGTAAACAAAAAAAACAACCTTGTCACTCCGGATCTGTTACTCTTCACTTGGCAGAGACCCCCACCTTGGGAAAAAGATTTTTACTGAGTCATGCAGGCAAAACTGCTGCCTCAAGGACCAAAAGAATATCTTGCAGAAATGCAACACCGAGCCTGTAATCTAATCATCTACACTTTGCTATGTTCGTGTCATGTTTAAGGAAGCTTTAGTCTCATCTGAAATACTACCTGCACAATAAGCTCAACCCTTTTCTTTCAAGCTCGTGAACAAAGCTTTTTAAATGGAACCTCCTCAGTTTATCTACTGTCACAACTGTTTTGTTTACACACACACACACACACACACACACACACACACACACACACACACACACACACACACACACACACACACACACACACACACAGACTCTAGTCACAAATGTGGCCACACCTTTGCTGGATTTGAAATGCCTGATGTTGTACATTTGTTTTCCTCCTCACCTCTGACAGAGCAAAGACAAGTTGTCCCCTTTCACCAAAACTCCGAAGCTGGACCGGAGTGAATTGCTGGGGAAAGAAGGGAAAACCAAGTCTTCCATGAAGCGCAAGCTCTCCTTTACTAACAGTCCGCTCCGGACCGAGGAGCGAGACTCAGACACCGGTAAGAGCTGTTGCCGCTCCCCCTGCTCCTCTTTCAACAGCCATGCTGCTGGCTGGCTGCCATGTCCTCACACTGCCCCCCGGTGGAC
The DNA here is from genome assembly GCA_016806645.1 of Ophiodon elongatus. Classification (NCBI taxonomy): domain Eukaryota; kingdom Metazoa; phylum Chordata; class Actinopteri; order Perciformes; family Hexagrammidae; genus Ophiodon; species Ophiodon elongatus. The sequence goes on from JACSYO010000808.1 coordinate 255,928, forward strand.
TGTTGTTGAACGTTTTCTTTGGTGACTATAGGTCAAAGGGTTTCAACTTGTTTTGCATCAGGATCAAAATCGAAAGACTATGTTGATGAAGTTGTGGCCTGTTGTGTTGAATAATGAGATAAAAACCAAGTTGTATTATAAGACTTGAGAAAAAAGCTAATGGGACACATAAATATGGAGAATAATAGTTATAAATGCAGTTATGTTTGAGTTTTGGCTGTTAACTATCTTTATTTTTTAAGGTAACGGATAGAGCCGGTGATATTATCAACAAATTCCGTTGTCTGTGTAGTCAAAAGCCTTATATATCTTTATTCCTCTGTGCAATGAACCTCCATTCTTGTCCAAAAAACACATCAATGAGCTATACTGTTGCACTGGCTGGTTTATGTTAACTAAATCCCACGTACACCATCCTGGGCAGCACATTTAAATCAACCCACCACTGAAAGTAGTCCCCAAAAGAATGCACTATTCACTCAATCTTACCTCTCTTACTTGTGTAAATAAACTACTCTGCTTCTGTCATTTAGAAGTTTAACTGTATGTTTACATCAGAGAACTAAAAGTAGGTTAGTGTATCATCCAGCCATAATTACAAATGAAGTACAGTAATGCGTTTTTACAGACAGTTTAAGGTCTTCTGACTACGCCTTCATCTCCTCTGTAGAGCGTTTCATTGTGTGGTCCTGCGTCATCCTACCAGACGAGAACCCTCAATTTTGAGTTCACCGAGGTTTCATTTATGTTGCACAGGTTATAAAGCTAAACTAGCATGAAAGGTGGCTTTGCCTTCCAACAGAATTTTCCTCTCAGGTCCTGTGTTGAGCAGCTGCTGGAAAAAGGGAAGTATTGAATCCACTGACCACGTCGGAGCTACTCTCCTGTGTTGCCATGACTCATAATCTGTGCGTGGAGTGCGAGTCTTTGTGCCTGTCTGTATTTGAGAACATGTGAGAGGAGGAGGAGGGTGAGAGAGAGAGTGAGCGTTAATGCAGTGCTTTCCCACCCTTCCACCTCCCCCTTGCTCTCCCCTCCCTCCTCTCTCCCCTCACCATCCTCTCTGCTTTGCACTGTAGATGACTCAGACCCAGGCCAGTCGAGTGAGACCTGGGGAGAGAGATTAGTGCCTCCCTGCAGGATATACGCAGGTAAACGCTGCAGCCCGATCCTCAGCCCTCGTGTCCTCTACAAGTCACGTCACCCACTTTGCGCCACTATGCTGCTGTAAACACACATGCACACATGCACGTGTGTGTGTTTTTCGCCCTGCATTTGCCCCCGTTACAGCTCATGCATGTCTGTGTTTAGTAACGACCGACGGATACGGGGAGGGCGGGGGGCACTTGGCTGGCTTAAGAGAATGCTGTCTTCGTTTTCAAACCTCATGCTTGTCATCTGTTTCTCTGCATTCTCAACAGATACAAGGCAAAGAGGAAAACCGTGTCTCTGTGACAATGAAATTGCTGCTGGTCTTTCTTTTTCTTTTTCTTTTTTGTCTTTTTTTCTTTTTTTAGGCGGCTCACTAAACTCTTTCTTGGTTGTGTTTCAGATAAAGATGGACCAGAAAAGAAGAAGGGGAAAAAGGAGTCTGGGGGCAAGAAGTCCCAGGCTCCCAACCTTTTGTTTGGGTATCCTCTGTCAGAGCGCAAACAGATGGCTCTCCTAATGCAGATGACTGCCAACAGTCCAGGTTTGTGTTTCTGCCCTCTCACCTTAACCACCATCTTCAGGATGGCTCAGTATATTTACTGTTGGATGAGTCATGCCTCTGAGCATTTTGACAAACATGCTTTCTAATATTTCACGGTTGCTGGGGAATAGGGCAATGTGTCATGTTTAATGTAGCTGCTCAACTGGAAAGAAAGCTGTTCTGTATAATTTCTCGGTGATATCGTGCCGTTGCCATCAAATATGTAACCAGAGAAGTTGCAAATAATAGGTTCTGAGTAGTTGTAAGATGAGTACAACAAGTACTGACCTGCAGGAAATGCACACAAGGACACACGTAAGCACAGAACTCTAGTGTCATTGTGGTTACTGAATTAAATGCTTTGCTCATTAAAGGACCAGTTTGACATTTTGGGAAATATGCAAAAAAGAAATACAGTGCAATCCTTTTCAATGTGTTTATCGTGCAAGTTGACATCGCAATGAAGATAAAAATAAAAAAAAACTAGTTGTAGTGAAAATGACCGGCAGTTTTGTGAGGAACTGTACTCAATGTGCTAAACTAAGCTAACCGCCTGCTGGCTATATACCGTAAAATACGGGTTATAAGGCGCTACTTTTTTCTCTTTTTTTTCCCCTCAACTTTGACCCGCGCGGCTAAAATAAGAGTGCGGTTAATTTGTGGATTTAAATTGTGGATTTATTTCCGAGATTCCGGAGAATGCAGCAGGGAGAACATTCCAGATGCAAGAAGTCTCAAAAAGCGTTCAGAGGAAGAAAATGCCAGTTTTCCGAACTAGATAAAGAACCAGAGGACTGGGTCAACACACAGAGAGCAGACGGCCGTGGGGTTTCCACAGTTCAGATTCGTCTGAAAGCAAAGGCGATCGCGGCAGAAAAGAACATTGATGATTTCAGAGACGGACCATTGTGGTGTTCCGTTCATTATCTGGACCTTGAGTCCGTTATAAAAGTTTGCTTGATTACCGGTGGTCGTTTCGAGAGTTTGTCAGGTACTGCTAAATTAGCGCCTTATAACCCGCAGCGGCTTGTTTTAAGATTAAATACGACTTTTTCTTTAAATTTAGTAGATGCGTCTTATAAAAGGGTTCGCCATATAACCCGCATTTTACGGTAAAGCACATTTTCGTTTATTAAATCCCTACTATATTACAGATGCGTATAATCAATCTTTCACGTTGAGTTTCACTGTTGTTGCTCAATCCAGTGCCTTGCACATCAATTCAGGTCGTTATTTCAACCTGCGACAGGCTCTTGCTCCACGCATCAATTAAGTGCTTTTCTCTCTCTGCCGGTGTCCAGACTCTACTCCCAGTCACCCCTCACAAACGACCCCTGTGCAGAAGAAAGTCCCCAGCAGCGCCTCATCTCGACAGAAGGACAAGGTCAACAAGAGGAACGAGCGAGGGGAGACTCCCCTTCACATGGCAGCCATCAGGGGAGACGCCAAGCAAGTTAAAGAGCTCATTAGCCTGGGAGCTGACGTCAACGTCAAAGACTTTGCAGGTACGATGCCCCGCGAGGTGATCGTTTAACAGCTTTCATCGTGTCTGTATGGTAGCTATTAATGGCATGACGCTGACAGCAGCTGAATACCAGCTGCTCTTTCAAAGGTGACATCTTTAATGGGATAATAGAAACAAGTCAGTGTGCATCTTACTACATTCTGTGCACTTTTTTTGTGTAGTTTAATTTTGACTATTTTGATCAATTGTTGCTGCTGTCCTCACCAGGTTGGACTCCTCTTCATGAAGCCTGTAATCTTGGTTACTACGACGTGGCCAAAGTCTTAATATCAGCAGGTGCAGAAGTGAACACGCAGGGTCTGGATGACGACACGCCACTTCATGATGCCTCTAGCAGCGGGCATAAAGATGTAAGAGCCTCACGTGAAGTTTGTCCTGCCTCAGTATTGTAGAATAACATTTTTAACAATTGTGATGAAGGTCTTTTCTGAGGTCTGACATGTCTGAAATTGTTACAGACTGGACATAGAAACAATATGTAAATGTGTCCACAATGTAGATGGTTAAGTGAAGTCAGATGGTCAAATGCTTGGAAATAATGAATATCTTGAGCTGTTGTCCAGTTCAAAATAAATTCCTGCCATCGTTGATGGTCTCCTAATTTACTTATAAAGTGAATAACATTTCAAAACGTTGCCAATCAATGATCTTTAATGGTGTTTAGATACAACACTGAGGATCACACTATTACAAATCAGATTGAATTGAATTACTATAAAGGACAAGGACATTTGTAAAATGTTTAAGTCTTTACCATTTGTTGTTTATCACTGCTTTTACTTCTAACATCTCTGTTTTTGTATGTTTTGTCTACAACCTTTTTCAATCTCAATTATTGTTGTGTTTTGTACAGATTGTGAAACTGCTGCTGCGGCACGGTGGTAACGCCTTCCAGGCCAACAAACGCGGGGAGCGGCCCGTGGATGTGTCAGACTCTCAGGAACTGGAGCAGCTATTAAAGGGAGAGGTGCCACTGTCGGACCAAGATGACAGCTCTTCAGGTAGGCAGAGAATGCTCTAGAGTTTAGCTGGCCTTCCGTTTAAAGTCACTTATATTGAGCTTGTCTTAGAGTAATACATTACTGTGTTTTGATAGACCATGGAGTCTTCAATTACTGCTTGTTTGGATGAAATCATTAAGTCCTTTCATTGGCTTTCATTTGTATTATTTTAAAGTTGATATATTCTCTTCTCTGCAGAGTCTGAAGACCTGCTGTCTGTCAATCCATCCAGTATAGATGACAACTTGGAAGACTCTGATACTGAGAAGGACTCTGACGGCAAACAGGCCACAAAAGCATCATCGTCCGTTCCGGGGCTGGACGAGTACGAGTTCAAGGACGAGGAAGAGGAGGAGGATCTCAGTAAAGCCCTGAACGACAGACACATTCTCCGGAGGGAACTACGGCAGCGTGAGAAGGAGGAAAAAGAAAGGAATCATGTGGCAGGAAAGCAGGGTGGAAAAGGGGATTCCGCCTCAAAGTCCAAAAAGCCGAAGTCTTCTCGTGTCCACCACAGCTCGGATACCTCCAGCGACGAAATGGAGAGCCTTTCAGAGAAAAGGAGTTCCCCCACCTGCTCTCAGAGCTCGGAGAGCCTCAAGGCAGACACAAGGTCTAAAAAGGAGACTGCTGAGCAAAAAGACAAGGGTAAAGTCAAGAGGAAGAGCAAAAGCCAGAACAAGAACAAGGAAAACCAAGAGGATGGGAAAGAGAACAGCAAAACCTTGGTCCTCTCTCTCGCAACCGTGTCCGAGAGCACAGAAAAGGGAAGAGAGGAAGACTCGTTCAAGATGTCTTTCAGTCCTAAAGATGACTCATCCGTCCACCTTTTCCATTTGTCGTCCATAAAATCTCCAAAACTGAACCACAGCCTGACAGATAAACAAACACCACTAAAACAGGAAAATACTAAGATGTGCATTTCTATCAGTGACAGCTCGTGTCCGACGGTGGACGGTGTCAAATACAACCACTACGCAGAGGCAGACTACTGCACCGAAGGCTCCAGCACCAAGGGGTGTAAGCACAAGGAAAAGAGCAAGCATCAACAGAAAGACTCCAGTGGAGACGGGGACGACGGTCGTTCGAGTCCTTACAAAGACGGTAGCATAGGAAACAGCGTCGACGGCTCTGAAGGTGCCTTACGGAAGGCCGACCTGGACGGCAAAGTAGTAAAGAAGCATAAACTTAAACATAAGGAGAAAGACAAACACAGGAGGGAATATGAGGCCGAGCGCAGCCGCCACAGGCAGAAGGAGGCCAGGAAAGACGGCCACAGGAATTTGGAGTTTGACAGAGAGTTCTGGAAAGAGAATTTTTTCAAAAGTGATGAGACGGATGAACATCTGCAAGTGAAAAAGGAGGGCGAAGACAATAGTTCACTTCAGAAGACCTCTGATTCACCTCCTGTCAAAGAAGAGAGAAACGCGAAAGAGAAACACCCAAGCAGCAAGGAAAAGAGGCCGAGAGAGGAGCGAGAAAAGGACAAGGCGGTGAAAAAAGAGCGGAAGGAGGCTGCTGGTAAAGAGGAGAAGGTAAAGGACTCGAAGCTGAGTGAGCGTGACGAGAGGGTGGACTGCCACGGCTCAGGGCGGATTCCTGACGATTCGCTGCAGAGCAATAGCATGAAAGAAGAGACAGAAGAGAAACCCATAAGTGGGATCACAGCTGATCAAGAACAGCTGGAGCTCTCTGAAAAAGGCTCACGCGATAAAACTGACAAGAGGCTCCCAGGAAAAGAGAAGGATTCAGAGAAAATGGAGAAACGGCATCCTGACAAGGAAAAAAAGGTTAGAGCGGAGCACGCTGACAAAGCTGAAGTACAGAATTCAGTGGATCGTTGGAAGGAAAAAGAAAGAACAGGAACCGTTTCTTCCCACTCGCCTGGAGATAAAAACTACAAAGAGAATGAGAAACTGAAATCTTTATCCACAACCAAAAAGCATGAGGACAGCAGAAAAAATAAAGAGAAGTTTGACAAGCGGCCTGATAGGGAGAGGCAGGACAGGGAACACAGTGTTGGGGATCACAGAGAAAAGGAACGCACCAACTCTGATAAGAAAGGAAAACCTCTTGAGAAGACCACAGATCATGGTAAATCTGATCGGTCAAAAGAAAAGGACTGTGACAGGAAAAAGAGAGACAAAATAAAAGATGGGACTCTTTCCTCAAGCTCCAACCTGAAATTACTTTTAGAAGAGAAGAAGAGCTATTTGTCCGAGACTGGCAAGTCCTTATCTACAAAATCAAAGGAGGAAGTCGGGAGAACACTGGAGAAGGATCGCGACCGTAGAGACCGGGACAGAGACTCCGAAAAACACAAGGATAAGGACAAGGAGCGGCACAAAGACCGCTCCCAGCAGGCCAAAATCAGCAAGCCCAAAGCCAACGAGACGGATGCAGACAAGGCCAAATCAAAAGCCTCGCCGGCAACGCGAGACGCCAAGCCCAAAGAGAAAAGGCTTGTGAACGATGACTTGATGCAGACCAGCTTTGAGCGCATGCTCAGCCTGAAGGACCAGGAGATTGAGCAGTGGCATCGTAAACACCTGGAGAAGATCAAACAAAAAGAGCGGGAAAGGCTGAAACAGCGGCCTCTGGCAGATCCAGGGAAGTCCAAGCCTAAAGACAGAACAAAGACTGAACCGTGCCTGAGTAAGGAGCTCATGCGCTCCAAAAGCTCTGAAGCCTCTGATGTCCACGGCAGAGAGAAACCCCTGAAGGACGGTACCAGCCCCAGAACAATGTCGCTTGATGGAAAGAGTCTGCCTTCGATCAGCGCAAAGGTCATGTCAGCCGTGGAAAACTGTCTGACCAGGTCACCCAGACCAGAGAGTGAACGCGGTGGCTTCATGTCCAGGTCGGTGTCCCTGGTTTCTGTCGCCAGTTCGGAGGATTCGTGTCAGGCGACGACGTTAACACCCAGACACGTTGAATATGACTCTGACATGAACCTGGAAGCCTCGGACTCTCAACCTGCATTTCTCCAGTCTTCCCTCGTCATTCAAGCCACCAGATCGCCGTCGGCTCACGATAAAGATTGCAACAGTCTTCCAGATGTGCCGCAAAGTAATCGGACTCTGCCGCCCAGCAGACATGAATCTCCGTACCTCAGGGCTATTCTGGACGAGGACGCCAACTCATCGGCAGAAGGTAAAGCTGTTGAAAGTCAGCCAAAACCCAGCCAGCCTACCGAAGAGCTGGGAACAAGAGAGACCTCAGCAGAAACCGAACCGAGCCTCAACAGTCAACAACAATGTGTGAATTCAGTTTCTGATTCAGCCGCAGAGAGAGAAGGGAGCCCTCCTGTAGTTTTAACACCACAAATGTTCAACAAAGATCCTCAGAGTAAAAGCCTGACACTTCCAGAGTGCAGTAGCTCTCAAACTGAGTCAACAGAGCAGCAAACTCTTCCCTCCTCTGATCCTCCTGTTGAGAAGGACATCCAGTGTCCAACAGAGAACTCACAGGCAGAGTGTAGTAACAAGGATTCAGATCAACCACCGATACCTACAGCTTGTCTATCTGCAGAGCTGTCAGAGCTCACGAACACACAAACCCTCCAGCAGAGGGAACCGCTCTCTGTTTGGGGTGTGGAGAGCGTGCAGCAAACAGAACCAGTTACCACACATGTTTCTGACCTTAAAGATGAACCTCTTGAGGGCGCTGATGGAGCCGACGAAGAGGGTATGGAAACAGAGAGCTTCAGAACAGAGGGTAGAGGAAGTCCTGTACCCTCCACCAGTTCGCACGTTCCCATCTCCACAGCAGGGGAGACCTCGCCGGGCCTGGCTGAGGTCAGATGTTCTCAAGAGGATATGGATGTAAATGACCAATACTGCAGGAACTCAAGACTTCCCAGTGACTCTGAAGCCCCTTGTCTCGACGCTGAGATGGAGAATATGGACAGTGCGCCTCCGGCATCGTCTGGCAGTGCGAGCCCTGAACACAAGGCTGAAGAGATGACCGACGTCCCACCGAGGTCCGAGATCAACAGCAGTGCTGCTGTTTCTGTTATAACCGAGTGTCCATCGCATGAGGACAGCGTGGCTACAGAGGCCTCTTCTGAATCTACAGCAGATGCCAGCTCCGAGCCGATGGAGGTGACGCCTGCCGATGAGCAACCAGAGTCGTCTTTAGCCGGAGAAGAGCAAAGTCATAGCACCGTCCAATCGGCAATTCAGACTGACAGCAACAGCAGCAGCAGTAGTAGCAGCAGCAGCAGCAGTAGTAGTAGCAGCAGCAGCAGCAATAGCAGCAGCAGCAGCACCTGCAGTGCCTCAGGGAGCTGCTCTCCACAATCCGGAGACCGGGATTCTGACTCGTCGGGGGCGAGGGTCAAGGTTCGCTCTGCAGACGAGGAAGGGGACATCCATGTTCACCATCCTCGCAAGAGGAAGATGCCTAGAGCGTCGGGCTCCCAGCCTTACTCCGCCACTCAGCAGGAGAAGGAGAGAGGCCAGCAGTCTCTGGCTGCCATTGTGGACTCTGTAAAGCTGGAGGAGATTCAGCCCTACCAGACGGAGAGGGCCAACCCGTACTACGAGTTCCTGCACATCCGGAAGAAGATCGAGGAGAAGCGCAAAGTCTTGTGCAGCGTCACCCCACAGCCGCCTCAGTATTACGATGAATATGTGACCTTCAACGGATCCTACCTCTTAGATGGAAACCCACTCAGCAAGCTCTGCATACCAACAGTGAGTTCTTCTTCATTTCTTATCAGATCTTGGTCAAACATGGTTTTGGGCGGCAACTAAGCCATTTTGATAATGGGTTAATCTGTCGACTATAACTTTGAATAATTAATTACTAATCAGATAAAAAAAAAAAAGAGCTAAAGGCGTTTCCTCGACTCGTAACCGAGACCGACCTTTTCTAACGTGATCTTATCTGCTTCATTTGTGGTATGAAAGCAAAGTAGACAGAGGATTTTGTGATGGCAGATATGAGATTTTACCATCAACTATTCAGTCCATCTGCTCATCGGGAACCGTCAAAATAATTTGGTAACTTTGTTAACACATTTGTGCTTCACCACGAGTGCAGGGATTTTCTTTGATACGTTAGAAAGTGAAAATGAGCGAGTGTTATTTTCCCGTCCTATTCTATGTATTTTAGCTCCAGTCGAAAGTGTAACAGTAACTTTCCCCTTCGTAATGTTACCGTTCAAGATGCGTCTCTATTCATCTTTTCTGGTGTCACTAAGAGCTCCCAAAGAAATAAGAGATTATGAATATGTAGGAACAAACAAAATAAACGCACAAGGCTCTTCTCGGTTTGAACCTGGAACCAGAACTTAAAGGACTCTCTATATATATTTATTTATTTATTTATTTATTTACCTCCGTCTGACTCAAATGAACTGAACTACAGGTGTGGGGAAAAAAAAAAAACTAATCTACTTGGGAATGTCAAAAGCTGTTAAAATATTTGTTGTTTGTCTGCTTTTTATATGGCGTCGATATAATAATCCGTCCAAAGTAAAGAAAAGGAAACTAAAGTGACATGATAAATATCTTCATCAGACATCTCAAGCATTTAAACATCCGCCCGCTCCCTGGTTGTTTGAACAGATCACTCCACCGCCGTCATTACCTGAGCCGCTGAAGGAGATGTTCAAACAACAAGAGGTGATCCGTATGAAGCTACGACTCCAACACAGCATTGAAAGGGTACGTAGTTTGTTTTAGTTGCTACAAGTGGGGCTTTGAGTTACTTGCTACACATTTTTAATACCTCCATGTAATATTTGGATTTACTGTATTCATTTGACTTATTTTTCCCCCTTCAGGAAAAACTGATTGTTTCAAATGAACAGGAGGTCTTGCGCGTCCATTACCGGGCAGCAAGAACACTGGCCAATCAGACGCTGCCTTTCAGTGCCTGTACAGTTTTATTGGATGCTGAAGTGTACAACATGCCTCAAGACGTCCAGGTGGGTGGCATCTGTTCATCAGCCCCCTGTGTTTTTCTTTTCACTCAGTTCTTGATAGTACTGTTCAGGAATACTGTGTGTTTGAGAAGTTGTTTGTGTGTGTTTGGTTCACAGAATGACGATGGCAAAACGTCAGTCAGAGACCGATTCAACGCCAGGCAGTTTATGTCCTGGTTACAAGATGTCGATGACAAGTTTGACAAACTCAAGGTGAGAGTTTTCACTGCCTGCCTCCATTTCACAATTAGGTGCGCTTGTAGTGAAGCGTCTTCCTAAAACTCACCACAGAGTAAAGAGTGATCTTTGATGTTCATCAATTAATACTGAAAATGTTTCTAGATGTTTCTCTTATTTTTGCCCCCCGGCAAAGTTGCAATTTATATTTGCTTTTCAGCCCTCGAAAACACCCGGTTTCATTTTTCCTAAGGCTGCATCCCCATGACTAGATTTAATCTGTAAGAGGATCCAAGAAATAATGTAATACAGTATCAGAACACATCATACTGTTTTAAAAGAAAAGCTTGAAGCCAGTCGCTGATCCTGCATTTACTTGCACAGATACATTTAGCTTTTGGCCTTCGGTTCTTATTCAATGTGAGCTGTTTACTGGAACGTTTAATAGTCTGTTAACTGGCTGAACGGGGATATTCTGTTCCACCTGTAGTGTCACATAGAGGCTACGGTGCTGCCTTTCTGTGACCTGAGCAAAAAAAATGTTTTAATACAGAACAAATAAATAATTGTAGCAGTAATCAGCTTGGTGTTACTGATGAACAACTTTTACATGTAGTTATATTCATCTCGCTGCCTCAGCTAACATCAGGAAACCCCCGAGTCAGGGCTGGCGGCGGTCTATAACTGAAAACAACATTACCTGAACAAACAATTGTGCAGCCGGTGTTTTTCTCTGCCCGTAAACTTGAGTTCCTGAAAGAGTTCACAGTTTGATTCCCTCTGGGGCCGCCCTTCTTAAAATGTAAACACTCCGGATGCCACAGTTTATCGGGTTATCCTATCTGATCACGTTACGGTTGTAACCTGTTTGTGACGGTCTCTTTTACGACTTTTAGCGGCTGTGGCTTAGTGGTGAGCGGGGTCGTCCTTCAATCAGAGGATCGGCGGTTCGATCCCCAGCTCCGCTTTCCCCATGTCGATGTGTCCTTAGGCAAGACACTTAACCCCAAATGTCTCCCGTAGCTGTGCCTACGGTGTGTGAATGGTAGCTACTCCTGATGGGCAGGTGGCACCTTAGCCCCTCCCATCAGTGTGTGAACGGGTGAATGATGTCATGTAGTGTTAAAGCACTCTGAGTGGTCGGAAGACTAGAAGAGCTCAACAAGTACAGGTCCATTTAACATTTACCATTTTAAAAGAAAAGAAATCTGCAGGAGATTGTTTTTTTTTTTTTTTTATAATCAA
>JACSYO010000808.1:272500-325000 GCA_016806645.1 Ophiodon elongatus
GTGTGTGTGTGTGCGTGCGTGCGTGTGCGCGCGTGTGTGTGTGTGCGTTGTGTGTGTGCGTATGTGTGTGTGTGTGTGTGTGTGTGTGTGTGTGTGTGTGTGTGTGTGTGTGTGTGTGTCCCGAGGCCCGGCGCTTCCCTCCTCAGACGTTGGGTAGAAAATGGAGCGTGTGCCTTTAAGGCGCCCGACTGCCTGTCGCTCCGTGCTGCGGAGGGACTGACGCCCTCTGGACACAGTGGACACTTGAGCGGCGGCAGAGACAACACCATCCTGGAGAAGTTCAAAGAGAAAGCAGCCACTCTCCCTCTGGAAAAGAAAAGTCTCGGACTCGTTTACGGCGTTGTGGTGAGTTTGAAACTCCTTCTCTTTTATTTATTACGTCGCTGTTTCCTGCACTCGACTCTCTCGTGGCTGCGCGCGAGTGAAACAAAGTTTCGGTGTTCGCGATGAGCCCAAAAAAGGTGAAGGGGAAAAAAGTCGTTCATGACTGAGGGAGCTAATGTTTCTCACATGTTTCATCTCCGTCATGTGAAGTGGAAAGATGTGGAGCGAAGCGGCGAGGGCGTTAAGAAGCAGAGGATTGAGACTGCGTGTCCGCGCGCTAAACATCGGGCAAAAATAGGTGATAGCAAGCTGATGTTGCCAGATGTGTGTGTTGTTATCCCGCAGTAACGCGGTGAGTTCTGGCTTTGAATGAAATGTGACGCAGGCCTCTCAGAAATGTGATGTTTACATGACAAGTGTGTGCTTCTTCTGCATCACAAAGCTGTGATTTATATATATTTATATATGTGTGTGTGTGTGTCTGTGTGTGTGTGTGTGTGTAATCTTTGCTGCACTTTGTGGCCCTTTTGTAGCATTGGAATTAAGATTTCAAATACCACAGTGTGTGTATGAAGGTATAAACAAATAATTATTCAGTGTTGTTGTTTAAAAATCTGCTCAGGAGTTGATGGATTAAAAAAACCAAACAGATTTACCTTTTTGAGATCTAAAAAAAAAAAAAAATGGCTGCAGCTCAGAATGAGGAATCTAAAAAGAGTAGTTTCACCATCATGTACCACTTTCTCACTTTTTAGGTCTTCTTATCTGTATTATGTACCGACTGCAGCTTTTTCCTCCTGTGGAATGTCAGTGATGAAGTTGTGTTTATTTGCGCTGGTCCCTGAGGTCCTGTCCTGTGTCTGGTGTTGATGTAGGTGTTTCCAGTGCCGTGCTGGTGAGCTGTCAGGATGAGGCCTGGTCAGCTGATCCTCCCCGCCGCCGCCACTCTCCTCTTCCTCCTATCGGGACTGTCTCTGACGTCCGGCTGCAACAAAGCCCTCTGTGCGAGCGACGTCAGCAAGTGTCTCATCCAGGTAAAGGGCGTCCCGGTTTTCACTCTCTCTATAAACACACTTTCTGAGAGTCTTAATTGTTGGATTTATACAACATTTGTCCCACGAACGACTCCTCCTTCCCCTTTTCTGAAACATGGCGGCACCAAATTTCTGACTCCCAGTCAAGGAAAACCGACCCAAACTCGAACCACTTTACTAAATGTCCTTTTTCATACTTTAAATTTGGAACATAATGACTGGACTTCTGTTTTGTTGGTGTCAGACGTCTGTTAAACTACATGAAACTATATGGGTTGCATCTTCAAAGATCCCATAGGATTTCTTTAGAAATGTACACAGACTTTGAATGTTTTATTCTCTACATCACTGCTCAAACAAACAAGCTTTGTGGTTGCAGACAGATAATCTGAGTGCTGATCTTTCCTGTAGATTAAAGTGGGAACTTTCTACATGAGTGCAGCCAAATTCATGCTTTTCATCCAACAGTGTCGCAGCTGTTTTTTCTGTAAGAGGAGATTGTTGTTTTTCTTGATCAGAACACAAATTAAATGTCGAGTTCAAGTTAAGAGTCAAAACCTTCTTTTAATACACTTTTAAGTGAGCAGTAAAGTGGCAGGACAGACTCAAAACTACACAAAAAGAAGTGCGTCCCCTCTGTTGTGACATCAGTTTGGTTCAAATACTTCTCATAAAAACAACACCCAGCCAGAGTTAAGTTAAAGTCTGCCCTGACGGAGATGGAGATCTGGATCGGAGAACAAAGATGGAATCTGTTGTGAAGAATTCAAATGCATTCCTTCGATAAGCCGAGTGAAGTCTGGAGGGAAGGTTTTCCCAGAGCGAGCAGCACAGCAGCGGATATGTGATCTAAACGTCCGGCTCCGTGCACACCTGCTCTCGTACGACTGACTTGTGTGACTCCTGCGAGTCCCGTTTCAGAGGATACTTCTTCTACGATTTATGTGAGGTTTCCTTTATGATCTGCACATCGACTCCTCTGACTCTTGTTGACTTTCTGGCATCACTTCCTCCGTGTCACTTTTTCCCTCCCGTCTGAAGCCCAGTGGGTGAGGGGGTGAGGGGGCGAGGGGCAGAGGGGTGAGGGGCAGAGGGGCAGAGGGAAGAGGGGTGAGGGGTGATGGGCAGAGGAGTGAGGGGCAGAGGGCAGAGGGGTGAGGGGTGAGGGGCAGAGGGGTGAGGGGCAGAGAGGTGAGGGGCAGAGAGGTGAGGGGCAGAGGGGTGAGGGGTGAGGGGTGCTACACCGCTACTTTACACCCATTCTGTCATGCATTCGTGTTGTTTTTGAGGGAAAAACATGACGAGAAGAGAAGTGTCGGCCTGTCTTTGCACCACCTGTCAAGTTTGAGCTGCTGCTTGTCCTCTGTCCTTTAGTGTGTGTGTGTGTGTGTGTGTGTGTGTGTGGGTTTGACCTGCTGTGTGTTTAGTGGACCTGCCTCTCACATTAACGTCTTTAAAGTACTGTATTTAACGTCAGTGGCCATTTCACCTGTTTGACCTCAGTTACTGTGTGAGTGAACTTCAGGTTTTTCTTTGTTTTTTCTTCTGCAGGTAGTTGAGGTAGATCAGATTCATGGCACAGGAAGTTGAGCTTTTTTAATTAGAGCTAAAACAGCTGGTTAATGAATTCATAATATTTTTTTTAGGATTCTTTTTTGGCCTTTTAGCATTTGTTGATGATCCCCTATAACGGAGCTTAAGATGTGCATTTTTACCACAACGCCACCAAGACCTCCCAATTAACAGAAAATGTGTCTACAATTGTAATTATCCACTTATTGCTTAAATCCATCATTAAGCAAAACGCCAATCATATCTGTGAGGATTTGATGCTTTTCTCTTTTGATAAATCATCTGTAAACTGTTGGTCAGACAAAAGAAAACTTTATTGCATCCCGTTGGGTTCTCGTGATAAAATGGCTGCAGGCATTTTCTGGCCGCACTTTGCTGCTGAAAGTTAATGTATTCCCAACTTGTAGTTTGACCGCCCTTCACCTAATTATCAAAACGGCCGCTATGAGCAGCCGCTACATCTTTCCGTGACATTGCACTTTGCTGCTGCTCTGATGTGTTTTCGACATTTGGCAATAATTTGCTGTTGTGTCCATATTGGGCTGACTGACCACAAAATGAGCAAATACGAGCTTCCTCAGTTTAGTGGTTCAGATTTCTTAACAAATGTGCATGAGTGGAATTGTCTTGAATCTGGGCCCTTAAGGGTCCATTTGGGAAAGTAAACCTAACCATCACTAAATTGTTATGTTGCTTCAAGGGAAACTAACAACACAACAAAAACATGCAGTACATAAACACTTCAAATATATGCATCTAAACGTAACTCTTGAATCAGCAACCATAAAAAAATAAATAATTAAATGATGAAAAATCAATGAATTAATTAAAAAAACACAATAGCGCAATTTTAGTATCTGTTGCTTTTTATTTTAGGCCACTTGAGTCTCTGTCACAAAGTGAAAAACTTAAAAGTTCTTGCTTTATAAGATGATTTTGACTGCACATACAACCTGTTAATTGTTTTGTTCACTCTTCCATTTACAATGATTTAAAGAAGAAAAAAAGCTAATTCTCACATTTCAAAAGCTTGAACCAGAAATCTGGTAAACTTTGTCCTATTAATGGTTAATTATACATTTTCCCCATCAAATAATACATTTATTGTTGGTTTCAGCATCACTCGCATGTCAGTGCTGCCCACTTGCCTGTTTCACATTTTGCAAATTCAAAGTTTTCAACAAGACAGAATTTCCAGTCTACTTAAAAAAAAAAAAAAAAAAAAAAGTCCATCTTCACAGGAAATAAAGCATCTCGTGGTTCTTTTCATAGATTACAGTCTGCAGACTTGGTGCAACCAAAACCACCAGCTTCTGCTCCTCCTCCTGTACACTTTTAAACCTCCTTATGATCAGCGGAACATTTGTGGTCGCTGCTCGTTCCCCTTTACTTCCAGGAGGCTCATTTCTCCCGATGAATCATTGTAGCTCCGTAGCTTCCGCGACCCCGCCGACACCGACTCGCTAGCTGTCAGGGGGGGCGAGAGCGGTGGTGCGTGTGCCACGAAGGAGACACTTTTCCTGCCTCTTGCCCCTCTCTAGAAGCTCCGTGTTGCTTGTGATTAGTGGGATCTGCCGTCTGACGCTCGCTTTTACGCTCTGCTGCCATCTCAAGTCATTTGTCTGAATTCCCCCCAAAACCCCTGAGGGTGGGAGAACCTGAGAGGAGGGAGGGGGGGGCTCGGGTCAGGAGGAGGTGTGTGTGTGTGTGTGTGTGTGTGTGTGTGTGTGTGTGTGTGTGTGTGTGTCTGTTGGGGGAGGTTGGCTGAGGGAAATGTACAGTTCGGTGCAGAGATTCACAGGCCGACTGCCCGGGCTGTGCAGCAGGGTGGGGCGGCCCATTTCAAAGTTAACACACAGCAGCGGTCGCTCGGCGGGGACGAGGCAGCACATGTTCACTTTCTCTCCAGAGATCCTTTTGTCTCGCTGCAGCTGAGTTTTGACTGATTACAGCAGCTCCCGCTTGAGGGAAGCCTAATGGGAGCTCTTAAAGTCGTTGAGATAACCTCGTCCAGTTCAGAGAGGACGTTCTTTGGAGTCCCAGCTTCAGCGATTGTTTAACCTGTTTGTCGTCGTCGTCGTTTTGAATGAAAACGCCCGTCGCAAGTTTCTACAGCACGCGGTGACGTCTTCGAATTCTTTTGCCCCAACCGACTGTCCAAAAGTCAATTAAATTTACTATCATTACAAGACAAAGAAAAACAGCAAATCCTCACGTCGGTGACGCTGGAACCAGAGAATGTTTGCCACGTTTTGCTTGATGAGTGTTTGACAAAATTATTACAAAATCAAAACAAACTGGTCTACGTGTTTAAAGTCTTTGGATGAAAATATTGTGGCTCAACGTTTAGTTGCTGGCTGTTCCGATGTCCTTAAAGCTTCAGTTTTTTTGGTCGTACGTTTGAACAGAGGACACATAGGAAGATGTGTGAAGCCGTGTGTTTTTGTAGAGTGAGGGAAGCGGGGAACAGAGATAACACAAGAAGTGACGCACAAAAGCAGTGTTGTGCGTGTTGTGTTCGGACACCGAGACCTAAGATGCTAGCAGCCGCAGCCGCCGCCGCTTGGAAAAAGGCGGTCTAGCCCCCACATTGGTTTGTTATATGTTATGTTTTTTTTTAATTAGAAATACCAATCTGACTTCAAAATGACAGAACACAATATCAGGACATTCTGATGAGGAATTTAAAACTTTAAGTCCTCTAAAATGTCTTATACAAGCTGTTTCCCTCTAAATTCGTATTAGTTTGTTAGATCTCGCTGGTATGATCATCAAAGGGTTAAAACAAACAATTATTTTATTTTAGATAAAATATAAAAATATTGAGATACATATTGTATATTGCAGCATAGGCTAAACATGTGCTGATATCATCATTTATTAGCCATATCACCTAACCCTATTTGTAATGTTTCTTCTTTTTTTTTTTTAAGAATAATTTGAGAGTTTGGGAACTTCACTTTCTTAGAGTTAGTTATATGAGAAGATCAATACTACTAGCCATGTTTATACTCTAAATATCAAGATAATAACCTAGAATAAACTTACAGCAGTTTATTACTGCTAGCCTGGAAATATGTCTGGCAATATATCTTATATCTTATATCTTGTTTGTTTAACTACGTCTTACCACGAAGTTACTGACACAACCTTCATGTCTGCTAAAGCGTCTTTCATTTCCATTAATAGTTTTTTTTTTTTTAATGTTTCTGAATTGTGAAATATGAGATGCATGTTTTCCACTTGAGCATTTTTATACATATATAATTCCACCTTTTGAGAGTCATAATTACTCACAGGGTCAGGTCTTGATCAGAGGTTTGGGGATTGAGAGGCTGGTGATTAAGTGAACTGTGTGTGGTTTTGCAATCCCTCACTTGGTGAGTCACCGGAGAGTCTTTCATCATAGCCAGGACTGTTGTTGTGTAGGAGATGGCTTCTGCGAAGATATAAAGGAGGAGAAGAAAAATAGAAAAGAAAGCAAAAGGGAAGAAAGAGAGAGGGAAAGGGTGGGGGGGGTGGGGGGGGCATGAGGGGGGAGGGAAAAGGGCTGAAAGGAGAAAAAACAAGGGAGAAAGGGAGGGAAGGAGGGGGAAGTGTGTTGTTTGGGGGTGAGGGGAGCAGCCATGTTCTGTTCTCCAGGTGTTTTCTTCTCCCTCCCTCCCTCCCTCTGTTCCTCCCCCCCGCCCCCCTCCCCACCTCCCTCATCGCGGTGACCTTGACTTGGAGGAATGTGCTCCCTGTTCTGTGTCAGGAGAGAGCCGAGGGGGGAGAAAGGCCCACGTTTCAACCCCACCTACACGTTTTGAGTTTGGCTTCCTTCACCGTCTCTGCATCCCCCGAGACCAGCCGACGTTGAGGAATGAAGCTATTTAAGTGTTTGTTGGAGAGTTATGGGATCAGCAGAGGTTGGATGTTTTTTGGATGTTTGCAGAAGCTCTTGTAATAATATTACCTTCCATCTATAAAAAGCAACCAGAGAAGTTCTCTGCAAGAGCGGGGTTTTTTTTTTTTTTTTCTCCCTCCTGTGCACGGAGCATATTAACAAAACTGAAAAGATCTGTACGTGAGCAATTGCAAGAAATGACTTAAACCGGATGAACATACTTCTTACATGCACACATTTCATAACAAAGCTGTAAACCGGCAGTCTGTGGAAACTTTTTATCCTTGTCGTAGTTTGGCTGTTGCCTCGTCTTTACTTTCTAACCAGCAGCTTGTTCTGCTGACGGGTTGTATATTGTACTAAATATGCAGAGCTGGAGGTTTGAGACCTGACGCTTGGACTCGAGGAGGACTCCAACATTTTCTCTAACTCAGCATTTAGTTGAGGTTCAGTCTCAGTTATTTTTTTCGTGGAGTTCATTTATTTATTCTACTTCTGTTAAGTTTCATATTACTTTTTGTTATCGGTGTGATACTCTTCTTACAGGATTAAATGATGTATGTTTGGAAACTAATTATTTGTATTCAAAATTATAATCGGTTAAGTTTATTTTATTAGAATGTCTTTAATTAAAACTGGGGGAGACCTGTGATAAACATTTTCATATTCAGTTTTTTGTTTATATGGTTTTGGTGGTGGTTTTTAGTTTCTATTAAATAAATTAAAACTAGAGGAGTTTGTCGATATCAAGAACTGATCAACATCATACTGCTTGACCTGTATTGGATACATTTTTTTAGTACGGTAACATGAATGTTACTGATTGCATAAACACCGAATTTTATAATAAAAATTTTGGGTCAGCGGTTATTGCCGATCCCTGATCCGTTTCATACGGTCAGTATGTTTTCGGTCGGTGCTTCCCCGACTTAAAGAATAATTCTGGTTTATAACAGCTTGGGTTGCAACCAGCTATAATAACATTGTAGTCTCTAAGTTCTGGTTACACAGGTTTATTTAGGCAAAGAGCAGTAAGACGATCATCCAGTCAGGCTTGATTATCCAAACCTCTCTATTCTGAAGTAAAACTGGGAGCGAACGCACCCAAAAGGCTGCAAATAATACTACAATGAAAAGAAATACTCTGTTACAAGTTAAATATTAGCAGCAGTAGTACTCATGATGCGAAATGGCTGGTTACACTTTAACACCTGTACAAACTGTTGGTTGGTTTAATCTGTAACAATGTATATTCAATGTTTTACGTATAGTCTCAGTAACTATAACTATCAGACAAATGTAATGGAGTTCAAAAGTAGATGGATTAGAAGTGTAAAGTAGCATAAAATGGAAACACTCAAGTAAAGTACAAGTACCTTAATTTGTACTTGCGTTAAGTACAGTACTTGTCAGATGCTGAGTGTGTAAAGTAAAAAAAAAAAAAAAAAAAAAAACATTCAAGAAAACGTTTTGAATCCTGTGAAGTTGGACGTGTCCGAACCTGCTGTGTTCCTGAATTGAGATGCAGCAGAGGTTTATTTTTTTCTCACAGTTATTACGGTGTTGCATACTTCTTTAGATAGCACACATGCCACACGCCGTGCAGTGATAGTTACCGTACAACATGAAGCAAACCTGCAGCTGTTGCTCTTTGTGTGTTTTAATGGTACGTCTCCTGTTTGCACAGCGCGGCTACATGTTGTGTTCTGTCTCTGACGCTGCTACCAATCACACCTGGAGCTTTGAGAATGAAATGGATCCTTCGTCTCGTTTCAATGTGTGACGGACGGCTGCATTTTACAATTTTCTCAAAATTACACTGAGTAGCTCGGGAGGAAAAGATTTTCTCATGACAGCATTTTGAAACAGAATTTTGTAAAAGGCAATAAGGGATTGGCATCGCGGGCTGACTACAATTAAATAGTAAATATGAAAGCTCAACCTTTAAAAAAAAATGAAATTGAAAATCCATAAATACTATTAAAAAAAAATACATAAATACTATAAAAAAGCAAGCCTACAGAGACTTCAAGTAGCTTATAATGACACAATGAGATTACTAATATTACTTAAGAGACCAAGATGGTGTAGTGCCAGTGAAATGTTTGTGGCTGCAGGAGTCAATACTTTCCAAAGTGTTTTAAGAAATCTTATGTATAAATTTATTTGCCGGGTTAATGATTCTGAAAATGAAATAATCTTGGTTTTATCAAACATAAAGTTTAGCACTACATGCTACCAGTGCCAGCTGTGGAGACATTGGTACAGCTGTCTCTTTATAAGGCATTGGTAGGCCTATGTATTTTAATTGTGCTTTTGTATGTTTTTTTTTATTCTATGTAATATTTTGTCTTATCTGGACCCTGTGTCTGAAATAAAAGTTTGATTATACCACTGTCTTTGAAATTTAACAACATGTGGAGGTTGCACCTTGTTGCTGCTTGGTTCAGGTGTTCCCTGCTGAGTTTACGTGTTTGTATTCACCCTATTTGACTTTAATGTTTAACAGCTCAAACACTGTTTTATCTCCTCAATACTTTTCCTAATTTTGTTTAAAAAATGACACGTTAACATGATTTTTAGCTGATGGTGTTTCAGTCCGCTACAAGAAATGGTACGATACTTCTGTTTGGGGTCTTTAGAACATTTAAAAGAAAAGACTGATTTTCAATTATTCCTATTATCTTTAAAACACACATGGATCTGTGGGACACCAAACAATGAGGGAGTAAAGCCAATGTCAACGCAACACAAATGATAACCCTAATTAAGAGCCTGTAAAGTATCATGTAGCCACGTATCATATCCAATATCTGCTCCTCAACTCCATGTTATCAGCATTCCTCCAGACTCCTTCCCCAAATCTGTTTTCATCAGCATTTCAAAAGTGAAACAAAACGGCCATTCAGGACCATCAGGCGACCAAATAGATATTATATTATATATATATATATATATATATTATATTATATTATATTATATTATATATATATATATATATATATATTATATTCTGGTAACAGAAGTGTTCTGGATCCGTGACAGTCTTTGTGGTTCTGTTTGATTTGTGTGTGTTTGTGACTGATTTGTGTGTGTTTGTGTGTGTTTGCGTCCTGCAGGAGCTGTGCCAGTGTCGTCCGTCAGATGGGAACTGTTCCTGCTGTAAAGAGTGCATGTTGTGTCTGGGGAACCTTTGGGAGGAGTGCTGCGACTGCGTGGGTGAGTGTGCTGCGTCTCCGTTCATCAGCGACATATTTCGAGCCGACAGCAGCGGAGTTAAGTCGGCGTCTCGTTTTGGACTTTTTCTGCGTAGCCCGCTCTCCCTCCGTGACGACTGTTGAGCTGAACGTCTGTAAAAGAGATTAGTGCCAGCAGAGATTTGCGTTGGCGACGTCTCAGTGATTCGTTTGTCAGGTTTGTTTTTGGAAGGTTGAGGCGCAATTTAATGGGAAACCGCAGGAGGGAAATTGAATTTGATTTTAATGTGATGCGCGTGACTCTGACTTAAGATTTAGTTTCCTTAGTTCATCCTTCATGTAGGATTTTATCATCTGGTGATGCTGCGGCTGTGTTCACCTGCCACTGTGTTCACATCAAGACGTACTTTTTCCATCATATCTCAGTCCTCATGGCAGCTGGTGACAAGGACTACAATGATTTCTATATTATTGCAGTCTGAATTCATAAAAGAACACTTTATGTTACTTATTACAGTTTTAAGATGCTATTTTCATGTTCAAAGTTTTCTATTTAAATTCATTTTTAAAGTTAATTGAATCAACACCATCATTTCTAGAGTTATTGACTGTGACATTCTTTTTTAATATCTTTTATTGTCATCCACTTAACATATTGTTTTCATGTCATAGCTGGTTTCATAACCTTAGAGTTAGAGTGATGGATTTGATTTTGTTGTGCATGTAGATTTACATAACAATGAATGGCGACACTTTACTTTAAACCCTCATTAATAATTTATGAGCCGCATATAAACATTTTATTAAATGGATTAACTCCCTATAATGTAAGCAGATTTAATGACATTTTTAAGTGTTTATCAATGTACAATGTCTGTTAACAATTAACTTCTTCTGTGAAGACTCATTTTATATTATTGCACCTGTGTTTTACGATATAATCTTACATCATCTGTTCATACACAGTTTGTAAACCTCCGGGTCTGAACAGTGAAGTAATGCAGAAGTTCAACTTCTATTCTTTCTACTGAACATCAAAAATAAGTCAGATTGTATAGAAGTCAATGAGAAAATGACTTCATACTTGATTTATTACCTCAGTAAACATTGAGAACATGAGTTTATGGTCTCAATGGCTAGTTTCAAGTCTTCTTCGATACATCACGATGTTCATTCAGTAAGTTATGGTCCCATTTAGAGTCAAATAGATGATAAAGCCGATAAGGCTACCTTGAAAGTGACAGGTCGCTACCACGCCGTCGTCCGGTCTGGAAGTTGTCCCGTTTTTTTGTCTCCCATCTTTAACCCTCTCACAGTGGGTTTTCAGTTCATGAAATTTAATTGTAACATTTTTGGTCCCCTAAAACTCTTATTCGGCCTTCGGTTGTACTTAACTCCGGCCTCTCGCGTCACTTCTGGTTTTTCAAAAAGCCAAGATGGCGAACTCAAGGCTCCAAAACTGTAGCCCACAAACCAACGAGTGACCTCACGCTGACTACGTCCCCGTCTTATATACAGTCTATGTTTATACAGCAGCCTCCGCTTGTGGGTGCCCACAGGAGGAGTTATACTTATACTCTTATATTTGCTTACACCTATATTAAAGTATCCTATAAACCATCTACTCGATTTTTACATACGGCTTATAAATGCTAAATTGAGGGTTAAAGTTACCAAATAATTTAATGTACAAAATGAACATAAAACCAATATATGAAATATGCATGTGGTAGAGTAATTGCAGCTCTGATATATCAGTCATGTAACTGCGATGTGGACGGTATTTACAGAAGCAGTATTTCCAGTGAAATTAGTCTGGTGTGTAGTATGAACCATGTCAAAAGGAGAACTTATGTACAGTTGAGTTAAATTAAATACAGGTAACAGAAAGTGATAATACAGCTACGAGCCCCGTAATTGATCGCACCGTGATTGCAGCATATTTAAAATGATTCTGGCACTAATCTCATTCCACACATGTGACACTTGTCCCGTTCACCCTGCCGCCGAGCACTTTCTCCCGGTAAAAAGCCTGTGAAAAATTAGCTTGTGTCTGTAATGCACTTAACAGTTGAGACGCATGCCGGTTTAGAGAGGAACCAGTTTGTTGAGAGTGTTGCTGCTCTGATACGAGATGAGTGTGAGGGGAGTGAAGCCAGATACCGAAGGTGCCTCTGAGAGGTGCCAACGTGGAGGTTAACGCAAAGCAGAGCCGAGCGGGACCACCGTTTGTGGAAAGGAGGAAATTTAAAGGAGTATTGTCACTACTGAGTAGCACCTACACATGTGGACAGGAAGTCTCGAGGTCCTCCAGAAGATCAAAGGATGGAGAAGCCGGAAGAGAGGGGGGACGAGGAGGTCGACCCGCTCAGATGAACTTTGACTTTCAGCCTCCCGGCGACGAGGTGCGGTGGGGGTATAAATCCCAGCGAGATCCAAAACAACCGGATTTGTGAAACAAGAAAACATTCAGCTTGTTAACTCCTCTCTTCATCTGTAACCTGCTTCAAACCCAGCAGGGGGCGGGGGGACTTGTGAATGGGAGGGGGAGGGGGAGGGGCAGACTGGGGCTCAGATTCAAAGAATGGGGTCACTTTTGTAAAATAGGTAAAAATGTGTGTCAGACTCAAATTTAAAGGCTTGGCTCCCGGACACGGACATGGAAAAGGCCCCCAAACACCAGCTTTATTGGAACAAGACACACAGACCGGCTTGTTTTGTCTCTTTGTGGTTGTTCTTCGGGTTTCTTTGCGTGTCTGTGGTCTCTTTTTTGCTTCACTTCGTAGTCTTATTGTGTCTCTTTATGATTTGTTTTGCTCCTCTGTTGTCGTTTTGCTTCTCCTTTTTGCTCACTTTTCATCCACAAGACAATTTGTGTGTCTTGTTTTGTGTCTTTGTGGTCGTTTTGCATGTCTCTGTTTTCGCTCTGCATCTTTTTGCATGCTGTTCTGCGTCTCGTTCTGCATAACCTATTTGTCATTGTGCGCATTTGTTTCGCGCATCTTTCTGGTCATTTTTTTTTTTACATTTCTTTTTGTAGTCGTTTGCATCTCTTTGTAGTTGCTTGATTTACTTTAAATCGGCGTCCTGGGAGGAGCCGCTGGCAGCTACGGGCGTGGCTTAGGTGTGTGCTTCAGTAGCATCAGCTCTATCAGAACTGGAGAGTATTTCTGAAGAACAGCAAAGAACGGCACTGAAGGCTTCCCTCGACGGAAAATATGTTTTTACTCAACTCCCGACTCACTTTGATATAAGAGTTTTGATTGACAGATGGTTGATTCAATCAACTGCCACGCCTGCACTTTACCAAACAGTTTCCTATGACGTCTTCTCAGATGTTTCTGTGTGACAAACAATCTGCCGGGTCAGGGTCGGTCCAGGGGACCCCGGTCCTGTACCCGGTGGGCCAACTACCTATCCCCGTCCGGGGCCCGGGCCACCCTCGCCTACCTCTCTGGCCTCTGTAAACCAGCAGGCGCTCAGATCAGCTCTGACAGACAGATATTACTGTACGTGCTGACAAGGAGGCTTTATTAAAACTCTTTCATGTGGAACACAAATACAAGGATCTGACGGAGCGCTGAACTTGCTGCTGCACAGATGTTACGCTGGTGGAGCTTTCCTCCCGAGCAGGCCTTTTACAGTACACCGAGGACAGCCTGTAACTTTAAGCTAGAATATATTTCTCATTTTAACACTTTTATTTTTTTCTCACAGCGCTAGCCTTACGACCACTTTTAGTAAGTTTCCACTCTAAACATGTTATCTGGGCCAAACGCTGGCTACTTTGAAGAGTGTATCTGCGAGTGGTTAGAGCAGCCCAGTAGAGGAGCGGCGGGGTGAGGACAGTTTGTATTTTAGAGGAAGGGAGGAGGAGGGAGTGAGGACACGAAGGGAGGACCCATGTGTAAGCTTTATCTAAAACAGCTGTACTGGCTCTGCTTTTCGCGTGGGTTTGTAATCCAATTCTTCTGTCAAACTCGGTTCCCCATTAAATGATTTACCCATTAGCTGTAATTCACTTTGACTCATTTGAAGGCTTAGGAAGATCATATCGGAGGATGTGGGGACTTTGTCACATGATTACTACTGTATTTGGAAATTAAATGAAGTGTGAAAAGGATCTTAATTGAGACAAGATACTCTCGACAGCTGTGCGGTTTTACAAAACTGCCCTTGTGAGTTGAAATCATGTGCGAAACCATTTAGCCGTGAAGCCATGCCAATAGGCCTGAAGGGTCAGTTTACCCAAATCACAAAAGAAAAACAAAAACCTTAGTGGGATATAGATATGGAGATCATTTTGGTTTCATTCACCCAGATTATGAGATCTCCTCCTCGTGAGATTTCTGCCTCCACCACAGACGAGGCTGCAGCGAGCACCCGAGGACATGAGGTCATGTCCTTGCTAATATATGTGTGAATTTAAGGAGTATGATGACCTGAAAAGGAGTTGACGTTCGATAATGACACGCGTATTAAACATGTTGGGTTTTTAAAGGCTGATTTTAAAAAAACTAAACTCGACATTAGTTTAATTGTCACATATTTTGGTAAGATTGATTCAGTATTCTCCACTAGAATTGCACACCTGGCAGTGTAAAATATACAGTATATGAACAAAGTCAGTTCTTCTTCCAGACTAGTGGAAAGAAAACATCCAAAATATACATTTAGGTGCTTATTTTACTACTTTGTCTATTTGCGTCTGTAGATTTCTCCTAAACTCACCAAAAGTTACCATTAGATAATTCTTCATTTGCATATTTAGAAATAACATTTCAGAAAAAGTAATACAAAAAAATAATTGTCTTAATGTCAGTAATCAACTGGAGAAGTTTCATGGTGCTATCAATTAGTTTTCTTTTACCCTTTTAACCTGTAGAGTCTTGATATGGATTGTATGGATCTTTACAATACGGCTGTTTTCTCAAACTTAGGTTTTTCTCACAGCCTGTACAGCACTTAAACACACCAAACTTTACAGTTTCATTCCCATCTTTATTCTAAAGTAAAGTGATCCACTGGGGAAGTTTAGTGGTGGTATCTATTAGGTAATTTGTTTACCCTAATCAACTGCAGGGTCTTCCCTTAAACTCCCTTAAACCCTGGCTATCGCCCTGATCCTAATGTAAGGGAGGTAAATGGACTTTTTGGTTTGTAGTACTCACTGCATTGACATTTGAAAAAGTCATACTAGTAATATTATAGCGTCTTTGTCAGTGCGGAAATCCAGAAAGTACACTGAGTTTTCATAAGGACTATTTCTTTGGTATAAAGTAATAAAAACTGCTGTCAGTGAGGCCTGGATTAGATCATAGTGACAGGAACAATATCTCTCGTAATAAATAAAAAAAACTCCACAT
Organism: Ophiodon elongatus; assembly: GCA_016806645.1. Lineage (NCBI taxonomy): Eukaryota > Metazoa > Chordata > Actinopteri > Perciformes > Hexagrammidae > Ophiodon > Ophiodon elongatus. The sequence continues at coordinate 287,880 of JACSYO010000808.1, forward strand.
ACTCCATTACACCACTAAATTCCATTCACCTCCATTAGAAAGAAAGTGACGGCTGCTGTATCTCAAAAACCCTGTGCAAATAAAACGATCGGCATGGCAATTTTTTTTTATTTTTATGAACTGACCTTTAACGTCTTCACCCATCTTTTCGTGTCAGGGATGTGTAACCCCAAGAACTACAGCGACACTCCGGCCACGTCAAAGAGCACCGTGGAGGAGCTGCACCGCCCGATCCCCTCGCTGTTCCGCGCCCTCACGGAGGGCGACGCACCGATCAACATGATGGTGGTGTCCTTCCCCGTCGCCGAGGAGCTCTCCCATCACGAGAACCTGGTGTCCTTCTTGGAGTCGCTCGACAGCCAGCCTCAGAACGTCTCATTGCCTAGCAACAGTATCCACGCCAGCTACGACACTCAAGGTAACGCTTGAGCTTTGAAGGATTATTTTAGCATCTATGTTTGATCCATATTAATCTATATACTGATTGATATCATTCCTCTTCATAGGAAGTGTCACAGGAACGTTTCTCAGTATAAAATAAGCACAAAAAGGTGTGGATGTACCAAAATAGACATGTGACCTGCGGCTGAATGTAGTTACTCAAGTACTGTTCATTACTTACAGTAAATATAATTTTGAGGTACTTGGATATATTGTATTTCTGTATTCTGCTACACTTCAGAAGGAAATATTGTACTTTTTACTTAATTTATTTGTTAGCTATAGTTAATAATTACTTTGCAGATTTTGTTTTGACATATAAAACATATGATGAGCTTATTAAATATGAACCATTTTTATTGATTTAACTACCCAAACGGTGTATAAAGGAGTTAGATTAGCTGGATGTCGACCACCTACAAGCTCCAGCGCCTTACGGTAATAATGATCCGATACTTTGTAACACCATATCTGCATAATGAGTATTTTTACTTCTTCCTCCACTGCCCATAACAAAATGTAGACAGAACCTGTGATCAAGTGGACCACTTTCCTCTGGAACATAGCGCTGAGATGATGAGTTGAATGATCAATTTATCAGGCGACAGAAAATTAGTCGGCAATTAAAAAAGAAAATCTATTAATATAGAATTTTTACATCATTGTAAATTAAGGGTCTTTGAGTTTAAGGCTATTGGTCACTTGGGCTCTGGGAAACTGGGAACATTAAAAAAAACCCAAAAATGATCAGTAATAACCAGATTATTTAACAATAAAACTACAATAATCGACTATAATTGCTAGTTTCACCTGCTAGTTGCAGCCTTATTAGGGAGAAGCCATCCAGTGCTTCTGACGGACCTGAATTAAAGAACTTGCTGTTTGATAATGTGCAGCCTCACGTTGGTTTGAAGCTCCAATAGAGAGCTAGCATCCAACATTACTCGTAAAGTTTCTGAATACGTTACACTACATGAGAAAAGGTGTGCTTTACTCACATGCACATTGCTGTTACATACTTTTCTGGTCCTGTCAGGTCCAGTTAAATTTTTCATTTGCATTTATGCACACTCACTAAGACCCGTGGTAATAAAACTAGGCCCTGCCCAGAGCTGAAGCAGACTACAAAGTCTTGAACTAAGACCGGTTTGAGTTGGGTCAGGTTTTCATCATGTCAGGGGGACAGGGCTGCCAAAAGACCTCCGGTTTAGGTATTTGTAACTGTGTGAAAAGTGTTATTCCTGTACCATTTTATTTTCATTTGTGGGTGTTTTGGCTGTCTGCCTCTGAACCAGTACTATTTGATGTAAAGACACACTCATGATGGGAGTGTTCCCACAGAGCCGAGCAGTAAACTCATTAAGCTCACCAACACATATGGTCATACTTAGTTGCAGCAAATTAATTTCCCCCCTGAAGTTAAAGTAGGAACATTAAGGGTTAAAGGTAATTACTTTAAAATGCTGCTTTTTGTTTTTATAAACCATGTTTTACTGGATTTGTGACTCACATTTTTTCTTCTTTCTCCTTCTCTTGAAAACATTTTTCATTTCAGAAAACATGTGCACGGTGGTCTACTTTGATGACTGCGTGTCTATCCGTCAGTGTAAACTATACTGTGAGTCAATGGGAGGATCCAAGTACCGCTGGTTTCACAACGCCTGTTGCCAGTGCATCGGACCCGAGTGCGTAGACTACGGCAGCAAGGCTGTGAAGTGCATGAACTGTCTCTTCTGAAGTGCGGGCACATATTGGTACCAAATGTCTGGGCCATACCAGAGGACTGAGGGCAGAGGAAACTATGACTGTTATGTGTTAGCATTCCTCAGTTACCTTGTAAAATACCCCCTACACCCCTCCTCCTACTCCGGCAAATTGTTTTTATTCTGCTGTTATGTTTCACTGTATATTTTTAGATATGTTTTCAATAGTGTTTTTTACTAGAGGTGTATATGAATAACGTATTTTTACAATTATGGTCTGCTAAATCCCAGTCGCATGCCAAATAAAGAAAGGTTTGGTGACATGGACTGTTTTGTCTCACAGAAAGGTGTCTGATCTTAAAATATGTTTTCTTTCTCTAAATATTTGCTTAAAATGATGTGTTAAAAAAAAAAAAAAAAAAGTGGAATAGTAAATGTTTGTTCTCCCAGTTGCGCGTCTCCCGCTCTAATCTTAGCCGACTGTTGCACCGAGTCAGGAAACGCATCATTTCCTGGGGAAACAAAGTTGTTGTTATACTTTCTGGCCCACAGGTGTTCCAGTGCTCACTGACCGTCTCATGCAAGCGGAGGGGAAAGGGAACATTTACCGATGCCAATCTCTCACCGCCACACACAAGTGCTCTTTGTAATGCCAGTGCATTTTCAAAAGGGCAGCGGGGTGCCCTATCACTGATTCTGTTCCCAATTGGCATGCAACAGCAGTTTGCGCGGACTAATGTACCGGATGCACAATGAGACTTTGTTTGTCTTTTCTTTTTCTTTTTTTTAATGATATTGAATCACGACCTCATTTTGTAACTGCAGCTGTGGATTCGGAGCGGTCGACGAAGATCAGAGGACTAATGTGTTGCATATGTCAGGATGGCCACCAGTCTTCGGAGTGCAACCACAGCGTTTGGGAAAGTCCACATGATTCAGAATAGCAAGTGGTTTCACTAAATTTAGATGATAGTTGCTTTTCAACACATTGTTTGACAGTTTCTCTCGTACACATGCTTGTATTACAGCAAACCTGCGGTCACGATCAAAATGAGACCACAGCCTAAACATTCTTCATTAAATCCAGATCACTCTGGGCCAAAAAAAAAACCTACACAGACTATACATTTGCGGTGAGAGCCAAGCGATTTATAGATCCGCCTTCGAACTACAATTCCCACCATACAACTGGGCCGCCGCGCATGCGCAGGAAGGTTTATTTAGTATACAGACAACCGGAAGCTCCACTCCGAAATTGACCGGACGGGATAGTTCTTGGTAAAGTTTTTTGTGTTTTGTATTTTGCGTGTTCAGTGACAGTACAGCGTCTACAGAATCGAGTTGATTACAAGTAGCTATCTGTATCTATCATGTCGGTTTAATCCGGACGGAACAACGGCTTTAATCGTGACGTCAGGCCGGATGATCGGCTAGCTAGGAGGCTAGCAGCTAGCTGAGCCACCGTTAGCATATGGGCCCCTCCAGTCTGAGTACAGCTCCTGCTTTATACCTGTTATTCACGTAAACGTGCTTTAAATCATTACCGAAGGGACGAGGAGTGTTTTAATGTCGAGCTGTTGTGTGTTTGATTAACATTTATCTGTAAAACGGGACACTAGTGAGGATAATCTGCCCACACGAAGGAAGATTAAGATGCCACTCACACACAGACGGGCTGTATTTACAGTGATTTGTGTCCCGAGTTCAATTAAAACACTGTTAGTGTACGTGTTGCTGTTGTGTTAAATAATGAAGCAATTTCTCTCCATGCTAGTGCAGCGAGTTTTCCTAGATGCACCATACCAACACTTGACATACATCTAAATTGTTGTTAGTGTCAATATGTCAATCTCAGTTTTAGAAACCTCTTATATGGATTACTAGTGTAAACTCAAGCTCCTAAACACACAGCAACCTGGTCGTTATTATGTAATTAGTCTACTTCCTAACCGAGGAGTTCCCTTTTGTTCTTTATCTAAAATAAACTGAGCAGACAGCCATGCTGCTGTTTCAAAGAACTGTACAAACATTCAGCTGAGGCATTTTAAATGTACCTCCCGCCATCAGGCCTGTGTTTCTGATGAAGCACCGTCTCTAAAGAGGATGAAGGGGACGGGAGGTTTGATTATTGCTCACTGTGGATGTCAGAATTGGCTAAATTAGAAGTAGGACAGGCACGATGTGATTGTCCATGTAGCAGAGCCCCATCTGGTGGGTGGACATTACTGTTACAGTTGTGTAAATACAGTCTTTAAAATATGTAGGAAAGAAGAAGCAGAAGCAGATAAGAGCTACATCTTGTTTTATTGTGATTCTAACTTTCTGAATACAACATGCTTTAGTTTGGTTTACAGACTAATAGATCCGTTACAGATTTTTAATAATAATCTAGATGGAAAATTACTTATTTTACGTACACTGTCACAGCTTGTCTGAAGAAGTAATAATTAGTTATTTATGTTACAGCTGTGCTCGACACTTGGCCTAACATGGTTTCCAAACTATGCGTACGAAGACACGAAATGTCTTTTTTTTTTGCAGAACTATGAATTTAGATTTTCAATTGTTGGGGACAACGAATGGATTTTGTTTCGATTTATTGCTATTGATTCATTCATTTACATTTATGTTGCTATGATGTGCTCCTAAATAGTTATAAGCTACTTCTGTTTTTACAACCTTTTATTTAATTTGATCTCCTTTGTAAGAAGGTTCATCTGAGCGCAGCAGGAACACTGTATAGAGATAAAACATACATGGCAACAAACCAAGTTCAGTCATACATGTGATTGCAGCATACAGTAGTCTACATCTCTAAACAGGTCCAAGTTGAAGGGTTAAAATCATCAAATGGAATGAGACACAAATCCTTTAGTAATTCCTTACATTGATTGTGAAATGTAAATCAGATTTTTTTCAATCAGATCAATTCAAGTGCAGTTCATATATAATTCCTTGTTCAAATATAATCCAAAAGTCAACACAAAAATAAATATGCAAAAAATACAATTAAAATCCATGAAAAACTCACAGGCCTGTCCCCCATCTGTCACATAACTGAGGAGCGGATAACGTAGATAACAAGCAGCAGGAATAATTAAAAAAAAAAAATCTGTCTGCAAACTTGACAAAACGTGAGACTATCTGTGACGTTGAATGCAGGGTTGTATTGTTTTATCTTGTATTTCTTCCCACTGCAGGTGTGAGGGAGAGGTGATGTGTCAGTCAGAGGAGTGATAAGGGCAGAGCAGTCATGACTGAGTGCTTCCTGCCCCCCAGCAGCAGCCCTGCAGAGCAGCGGCGGGCTGAACACCCGGGGGGCGTGGCCCGCACCCCCAGCTCTGAGGAGATCAGTCCCACCAAGTTTCCCGGATTGTACCGCACTGGAGAACCATCGCCGCCTCATGATGGCCATCACCACGAGACACCGGATGCCTACGTCTCAGACGATGACAAAGAGCACGGCAAGAAGAAGAACAAGTTCAAGAAGAAGGAGAAAAGGAGTAAGAAACTGCCCTAGAATTTCAGCTTGAAGATTTATTTTTTTTTAATCTTAGAAATAGTTTGAAAAAGCTCAAGGTCACTCGCTGGACATTTTGTGGATCTTTGAGCTATTTTCCAAATGTTTTCAAAGCTACGAGAAATGGCTGAAAGCTCTGGAAATTTTTCAATAAGTGATTTTGTGCTATGAATCTTTGTCAGACTAATCCTAATATGTCTGCTACATACTTATTAGTACAAAACACAATTTTCATAGTAATCAGAACACTTTAAAGTGACTTTCAATGAAGACATGTGTCATAGGCAATGGTAAAAATGGCAACAATTTACTGGGTAAATCCCATAGAAATATATATTGTGCTCACCACTAAATGATCATTACTGCTGCATTTTCACATTGTAATATACTGTATTAACAACTTTAATTATGATGTAATATCTCTTATGATATTGCATTTTTGGCAACCTTGGATGCAAACAGTACACTTGGTCAGTATACGATTGGCATACAAATGAGTACTAATCATCCGTACTATCACCCATCTTATCCTTAAACATCTTGGAGCTACCAAGTACATACAGGTCATCTGCTTCATCTCACTTACCTTCATCTTTAGAGCACTTGAGGACTGAATTCCATTGTAATGTCGCTGAAAGTCGTCCCAGTATTAGCTGTTGAGTTGAGAGAGAGCTTCCCACTTTTCCATCCTGTTGGCGGTTGCTGCCTGTAGCAGTGAGAAATGTTCCTTTACTGAAAATGTTTTTCACTGGTTGTTTGGCTCATTGTCCTCTTTGTATCAGGATTTTTCCATGTCTGTATTTAGCCTCTACACCAGGGTTGGGTGGAAGAGAGGAAGAGATAGACAGTTCAGAGCACACCCAGATAGCCCAGTGAAGGTGTGTCTCAGGCAGCGGTGTGATACAAAGCACTTGTTCTACGGAAAACCCAGAGTAGAGAGAATAAGAGGAGACAAAGAGGCCCCTAACTGTCTCTGACACTGTGGTGTAGCTGTTTGCTCTGAGGGGAAAAACTTAAACTGAGCCTGTTCTGGAGAGGAGAGGCGTAAGGTGCTGTGGGAGCTCTGCTAAATCTGTAGCTGACCTCTTTTCTAAGTCCCCATTCTCCTCCTCCTTCGCTATCTTCTCTCTCACACACATCTCCCTTCCTGTTTCTATTTCACTGCTATCATGGCTCTGTCGTCGTCGTCGTAGGAGGAGGAGGATGATAAGAAAACGGGGGTGTTTCTCCCCTCAGTTCTAACCCTATTTTTCTTCCTCTTCCGACTCTTCCTTTACCTCCACAGCGGAAGGCTACGCCGCCTTCCAGGAGGACAGTTCAGCAGATGAAGCAGAGAGCCCGTCCAAGATGAAGCGCTCCAAGGGAATCCATGTGTTCAAGAAGCCCAGCTTCTCCAAGAAGAAGGAAAAGGACTTCAAGGTGAAGGAGAAGGAGAAGGAAAAGGAGAAGGGGCCCAAGGAGGACAAGGTCAAGGATAAAAAATCAAAGGACCTGACGGCTGCAGACGTGGTCAAACAATGGAAGGAGAAGAAGAAGAAGAAGAAACCCACAACAGAGGCCGAGCCAGTCCCAGTGGAGATCCCCACCTTCAGGCCCATCTTCGGAGCACCTCTGACTGAAGCGGTCAAGAGGACAGCTCTGTATGATGGCATCCAGCTGCCAGCCGTCTTCAGAGAATGTGTGGACTACATTGAAAGTTATGGCATGAAGTGTGAAGGCATCTACCGGGTCTCAGGTATAGAAACGTTGAGCTGTTGATTTTTTTTTTCCCATCATCTTGCAAAAAAAAGATCCAACTAGTATCCGAATGTATCTCAATATTTCTACGTCTGATTGATACTCACATCGACTTCTTTCCCCTCTCAGGTATGAAGTCCAAAGTGGATGAATTGAAAGCAGCTTATGACCGTGAGGAGTGCCCCTGCCTGGAGGAGTACGACCCCCACACGGTGGCCAGCCTACTGAAGCAGTACCTACGCGAGCTGCCGGAGAACCTGATGGGCCGAGATGTGGCGCAGCGCTTCGAGGACGCCTGCGGTCGGCAGGTGGAGGCCGAGAAGATGACCGAGTTCCAGAGGCTGCTGGCCGAGGTGTCGCCGGAGAGCCGACTTATTCTCTCCTGGCTCGTCACGCACATGGACCACGTCATCGCCAGGGAGGCGGACACCAAGATGAATATTCAGAATATCTCCATCGTCCTCAACCCGACCATACAGGTCAGAGAGGAATACATTCATGGGAAAGGATTAAAAAAAAGGAAGGGGGGGGAGAAAAAAAAGTTTAAATGTGGCAGAGAGCAGTAATTCAGCAGCGACAGGCAAACTAAACATCAAATAGAAAAATGTCTTGAGCTCAGGCTCAAGTGCACCTCAAAGATTAGAAACCTCCCCGTAGCAACACACCAACCAAGTTTTTATTGGATCAAACAGTCAGTTCTCTGTAAGACTCTGGCCTAGTTTAGTGAATCTAATTTATTCCCATAGGGGCGACGTCTCTTTGGCTGCTCCACTTATTCTGAACCAGCAGCAGCAGGAGCCACAACAGCTTTAAATGAACACTTCTCTCAATTAATGAGTGGAGTCCAGAGTCAGTTTAATTAGGCTAAGTAAATATGCAGGAATTTGTGTTGTGGAGAAGGTGGCACAGAGACAATTGGGATTCATAGTACAGTCTAACACACGTTATATACAAACCCGATCCCTGCACGCAGTCTGTGCAGAACTCTGAAGCTGTTTTGCTTTGTGTTCACTGGTTTGTTTACCTTCCATTCAGATTGGGAACCGTGTTCTTTATATGTTCTTCACACACGTGAGGGAGCTGTTTGGAGACGTAGTCCTGAAGCCGGTGGTGCGGCCACTCCGCTGGTCCAACATGGCCACCATGCCGGCGCTGCCTGAGACCCAAGAGAGCGTCAAAGAGGAGATCCGACGACAGGTGGGTTCAGTCCTGCTGAAGCCAATTATTTTTGTCTAATACTTTATTGACCCGAATTGATCAATGGAAAATTAAAGGAATAGTCTATATTATAGAGATATAATGCACTCATATCTGTCTGGTTGATACGAAACTGGAGTCGGAGACAAAATAGGAAAAGGTTTTTACACTGTGGTGTTTGTATGGCTTAAACAAACCAGGACCAGATATAATAACATATTAATTGTACAGGTTTAGAGGTGCTGGCAGGTGGGTTTTTACCTTTGGACAGAGCCAGACTAGCAGTTTCCCCGTTTCCAGTGTTTATAGTAAGCTAAACTAACTGTCTCATAGCCGGATTACATATTGAACGGACAGATATGAGAGGGTCCTCAAATATTGCTGAATTTATTCCTTTAAATGACAATATGTATATAATAGTTTTGGTCATTCATCAAACAAAAAACAAGAATGGCAGATTTCAACTTTTCTTTTCTGTTTTATATAATTGTGAATTGAATATTTAGTTTGTTATTTAGTTTGTTATGCAATGTTTATGGCTGATGTGTGGACTTTGCTGTAGAAATAAATATATTTATTATCTTCAGCTGATTTCTGTAGCTTTAAAAAAAAAAAAATTGTTTGTCAACGATTGCTGTAATGAAGGAATTAAAACTTGTTTGACTGTTTCCCTCATTTTGAATTGGTTTAAGTAGTTTGAGTGTCATGCAGTAAGAATGTGCTTGTGTTTTAGGAGTTCCTGCTGAACTGCCTGCACAGGGACCTGCAGGCGGGGGTGAAGGACTTATCTAAAGAGGAGCGTCTCTGGGAGGTTCAGAGAATCTTGACTGCTTTAAAACGCAAACTGAGGGAAGCCAAACGTCAGGTACGTTGAGTCTGAATACTATATGTGAGTATATGTATGTTGTTGTTTTAAATAAGGGAACAAACAATCAAACCAACTCATTGCAAGCTGTTCAATTACAGCACTAATGTACTTTTTCAGTGCTTGTACCGAATTTCAAGCAGGCTAATGCACAAAAACATGGTGGTTATGATGAACGCTTTGCCATAAAGTGCAATTGAGTGAAACAATACCACAAACTACAACCCTCAAAAATGACCGTTGTGCTTTTATTTCTTTATCTTTCCTCCTTTGGCCTTTTAGGACTGTGAGAGTAAGATAGCCCAGGAGATTGCAAGCCTCTCCAAGGAAGATGTTTCAAAAGAGGAAATGACTGAGAATGAAGAGGAAGTCATCAACCTCCTCTTAGCACAGGTGAGTCCTTCAAACACACAATAATACGAGTTAATAAATAATGAACCTCCATGCATGCCAGCCTGAGATGGAATAACCTTGTGTCTCAATAATCAGGAAAATGAGATCCTAACCGAGCAGGAGGAGCTGATCTCTCTGGAGCAGGTGCTTCGCAGACAGATTGCCACGGAGAAGGAAGAAATCGAGAGGCTGCGAGCCGAGATCGCAGACATCCAGAGGTGAGATGAGACTGAAACCTTTTACGTTGTGACGTGACCCACAGCTGTCATTACGTGCACTCGAGGTCTCAACTGTAACCCAACATTGTGTTCCTCAGTCGTCAGCAGGGGCGCAGTGAGACGGAGGAATATTCATCAGACAGTGAAAGTGAGAGTGAAGATGAGGAAGAGCTGCAGATGATTCTGGAAGACCTGCAGAAGCAAAACGAGGAACTGGAGGTGAGCAAAAATATTCAACACATACTGGCTGTTGATCGTCCAGTTGAGTAAAGTGTGTTGACTTCTGACAAAGTAAAGTCTGGAAGAACACTGAAGAATATTGTTTGTGTTTGTACAGCTGCAATACTTCGCCTGAGGTTTCAGGTGTGATTTTCCTTCTGAGGATGTGTTTGTTTTCAGTCGGCTTCTCAAACAATGTCCGTGTTTTATTGGCGTGTAGAACAAAAACACCCACCTAAACCAGGCCATTCACGAGGAGCAGGAAGCCATCTTGGAGCTCCGTGTCCAGCTTCGCCTCCTGCAGAGCCACAAGCTGCAGCAGGAACTGACCGTCCAGCCGCCGGCCGAGCAGGCCCCCCCGCCTGCGCAGCCGAGCCCGGAGCCCCGCGCCGAGGAGCAAACCAAGCGCTCCGTGGCCACGTTGGCTGCCGCTGCAGAATCCGCTGCCTCGTCCAATGGCAAGGCAGCTAAGGATCCTTCAAAGCCCTCACCGAACAAAGACAGGAGGGACACCAACATGTGAGGCGGCGTCTCGGTGGCTCTGTGCTGCTGTACGTCTCCACGCTGGTCAGTTGTCCTTTTAGTGTCTCTCATTGTCCAGTGCAGGTTTCACTTTGCTGGATCCATGGGGTCACCAAGTGACAGCTGGCAGTCATTTTTCCATGCAACACAAACGCCTAAAAAAAATAGCTGTAGCGGACAACTGGCTACTACTGTGAGAGACGAGGTGGATCATATGATATAATCCACAGTGCCAAGCCTGTATGAAGGAAGAAGGGGGGGAAGGAGAAATGAAGGGATTCGTAAAGCAGGAAGGGGAAGGAATAGAGTAAAGAAGGAAAAAAAAAGAAAAGTAAAAGTCAGGCACCTTCCCAGTATATGACAAAGTTTTATTTTTTGCTGGTCAGGTTTAAAAACGATGAACATAGACCAGAAATGATCTCAGTCCCTGTATTTCACTATGTCCCTCACCCAGATCCAAATTGGACATTTAGGATAGAGACCACTGTGCCAAAACCGAAGACGCCAGACTGGCCATGTTTCCCCCCGAGAACCACTAACCACAAAAACTCTTTTGAACAATGAAGAATTTAGGATTGGTCGATCTATATATTATATATTTAAGTAGTATTCTGAAGAATACGGATGACTATTCAAGAAATACATTGATTTTAAGTTACAGCGTTTTAGTAATATATAAATATATGTATAAATATATTGTAGGTGCTTCCTTTTCCTTTGAACAGCAGATGCACATAAACTCAGCGGCGTTGTCGCTCGCAACTGATCAGTGGATGAAAAACATGGAACGGCAAACAAATACGCATCAAAAGTATATTCATCACTGGAAAATGTAGACAGACGGCGGGGAGGCTGCGTTGTTCCAGTCACACTTTGCTCTGTCGTGCAATCATCTTCTCTGTTCGCTCTGCCTCTCTTGCACAAACAAGGAAATGCGGAATAAATGGTATTTCTCCAGTTTTATGATGGATTTACATCTGTAGTGATGATTGTCGTCGCCAAAATATGTGTGCAGAGACACGCAGGAGGCCTATTTAGTTTTGTTGTGTATTTGATCGTGTTTTTTAAGGGTTAGGTTCTTGATATGTGGAGTTCTTTCTTCATGGCGTCAGTTGGAAGTGAGTAAAAATAAAACTCAAGATTACAAGTCAATCATTCCATTTCACAACTGATCCATGAAGATTGCAAAGTACTGTCCATGTTCAGTGATATTTAAAGCAAAGGCATGGCCTGCACTTACTTACCGATTGTGTATATCATTGTAAAATTGCAAATATACTGTATTTTCAGCTTTTATGTTTTGTCATATGTTCCTTTTTTTATTATTAATGACCTGTATGTAGTGCGCTAGTGTGACTGCCCCTTCTTTGGTCGCGGGATAATCAAAGCAATCTCACCTGGACTCATGATTCAACATGTTAATAATCCTGTGACTGAAACAGATAAATGCTAGATTGGGCGCCGAAGCTTCTCATGAGGTTATTTTCATATTGTTCTAAGCTTTTGTAGCTTATTGTTGCAGTCAGAATAATGCTGTGAAGAATAAAGTGTCGATCCGAATAATTTATCTGCATCTTTGTCTCTTTCTCTGACACACAGGCTACCTTTTTACTCAACTATGTCTGCTGGAAGTGTAGTCCAGATTTAGTGCTTTCTGTTTTCCATTACAAGTTCTCTGAATACTTTCCTCCTCATTTGTTTATGGATGCATCATTTGCATCCTTTTTGAGGAAGTGAAGTATTGAATTGAGTTTTTATTTAGAATCAAGGCCTTGGTATCAAGGAGATAGTTGAACCACCCGACTCTTTTGTCTTTGCTTTCACTGGTTTCCGACTTGGAAAGTAGTGGAATCAAGTAGCAAAAAAACAGCCAGAAATAAACGGATACAAGCAACATTTGTTTCAAAATTAAAGCCTAACTTTAATTTCCTGGCTGTTTTTGGATGAACTTAGTTTTGAGTTTTTTTGTATTTCATTACTCTTATTATTGAACTACTGGAAAATTATTTATTTGTGGGTGAGTCAATTCAAATCTAGTTTGAAAGCTTCCTTATTGAAACACAATCCGATAGTGTCTCTGTTCATGAATATTGATATTAGTAGTACTGATTTAAAGTCCCCCTCCACTCAAACATGTATTTTGCTTATATTGTTACTTCATTTGGATGTTTGACTTCGACATTCCCTGTACAGAAGTATGTATGTGCAGAGGAACATTGTGTGATCTGAAGCCTCCAGTGTACACGTGCACTATGAAATGACTTGCGTCCCCAATTAGGGAGAAAGAGTAGATGTAATTTTAAGATTTTTTTAATTAGGTAATATTAGTTTGGGTGGAAAAGCCAAATAACACACATTATTAATGAAAGAAGGCTTTTGTTTTACATGTCTTGCAACTTGTCAGGAGCGTACAGTCTATTCTCTGGAGTTAAGCCACAATATGGAGTATATCGGTCTATGACGCTCTTATTTTGAAAGTCCTCGCCGGAAGTCTTGTAAGTTACTTATAAAGCTGAACACTAATCAGACCACCGTCTCTCTGTCTCCGGGGCTGGGTTTCTCTTATACCCAAGAAGAGGAATTTTTTTTATTATTATTATTTAAGCATGACGAGACAAAGACACCGGATGAACATTTTGAAATAAAAGATTTAAAAAAAACTTCCGAAATTTAACCATGGCCATCAGGGAGCTCAAAGTGTGCCTTTTAGGGGTAAGTGGCAGATGTTTTTGTTGATCAACTTTGAGGGGAAATTCCTCGTCCGCCGCGAGTGTAACGTAACTAACGTGAACAGTTCTGACGTTAACGGCACATTAACAGACGCCAACTGACTCGAACGCTGTAACGGTCACTTTTTCAAACTCGGACGACTTATTGTCAGCTGTTGGTTTTCAGTTAAATAACGTTGACTATCAACATAGTTAACGTTATTTAACTATAAATCAACAGCTGATCGGCCGGTGGGCGCGGCAACCATTTTTTTTGTGCGTTTCCTTTCTCATCGTGTAACGCTTACAATTGTTTAATTTTCATAAATCGGGTGATTGACGTTTTCTGCCTCGGTCTTTATGTTGTTTTTTTTGTATAACGGCTCAGTTTATCACGCATGACGTCACAGTCAGAGCGAGCCGTTAGCTGGGTTTCCTGCTGCGTTAGCGAAACCGAGCACTCTCTCTCTTCAGAGACGGTGACGGCCACGTTCAGAGGCGGTTGGACTGCAAAGTGGTAACTAGTTTATCAATGAAGTCCTGGGGGACTGGGGACTTGTGAGAGCTACACACACACACACACACACACACACACACACACACACACACACACACACACACACACACGTTCAACAGGCACGTGCAGCCCGCCACAGGAACTGACGTGCTCACCAGGCATTTAATAGCCGGCCTAAAAGTTAACCACAGGCATTTCTTTCCCCTCTTTGCCCCCCCCCCCCCATCCCTTTGCTTCTATACAGCAGAGATTCATACTTTTAACCATGCAAAGCTAGAATAAGAGCTGCCCACGTGCCTAGGTTAACAAAAAGGAGAACAAATGACATGCAGCCAAAAGTTTCCATGTTCATTTACTTTTCTACACAGGTAGATTTGGAGGTGCATTGTGTTGTGCTGCACAAAGAAAGTACTGTGTGCTATAAAAAACAATCAATTTGTGGACTAACTGGAAGCTATGTGATGGGGTGGCCATGTGACCAGACAGTTGCCTAATCAATAGGATGCAATAGGAAGCAGTGACTCTGTGTATGTGTGTGTCAGGGATGCTGTGACTGATGTGTGACCTTCTGTTTTCAGGACACTGGAGTTGGGAAATCCAGCATTGTTTGCCGATTCGTTCAGGATCATTTTGAGCACAATATAAGTCCCACAATAGGGTAAGAGCATCGCAGGAAAAAAATCAATCAAACATGAGAGTGATATCTTTGATACACATTTTTTTGTCCTTCCAAATTAAGTCCAAAGTCTGAATCGGCAGCCATCTAGTACAGTTTCATCATTTGAGGTGTCACAATAAATATAGTTTATTTTTAAGTCACATCTTCTGTATTAATGGTTCAGTCAGATGACATGTTGATACTAGAATAACTGATTATAGGAATCAGAAAACAATCCTAATTACCAAGAACCATTTTTAACCTGAACAGTTTAATTTACAGAGGAGACAATATGTGTATATATATATATATATATATATATATATATATATATATATAAAAATATATATATATATATATAAATAAGTCTGACATCAGGAAAATGGATGAACCCATTTTACAAAAAAAAAAAAATAGAATCTGCCTCAGCCCCTGAAAAACTAATAGTTTATGCATATTTCTTGGTGGTTCAGGTCACTATAAGAAGACTACGGTACAAATGAATATAGTATACACTAGACAAAAGCCAAGCTTGAACACAAAAAGGAAATGACAGTTTTATACGTGAGATCTGGAATCAGCTCATCCAGAAGGCAATATCAGGATGAGCTGAAACAGATGTTTTTATATATCATTTTTTCTTCGACAAGATGACAAAAAAATAAGCCCACCAACATCCCTGCTTATTTTATCGGCTCTTTGTTGTTTGATTTTTGTTCTGTACGCCTCTGGCCGAACACTGCAACAGTGCTTTCAGGCAAAATGGGTTCAGTGTCGGCCATCTTTATTCTCTGTGTTATTTGTTTCCTGCTGACTTGTACTGGTTTTCTTCCTGTGCCTTTTTTTAAAGAGCATGCTTAGACACATTGTTGTGAAATGCTCTTTATCACCCACAGAGCATCGTTCCTAACCAAAACAGTGCCATCTGGAAATGAACTACACAAATTTCTGATCTGGGATACAGCCGGACAGGAAAGGGTGAGTGCACCCGCAGCATACATTCCTAATTGTCTTATTATTAGACACATGACTTTAAAAAGTACATTTTCCATTACATTTTGCATCAGGAAGCTAACAGTGACACAATCATTTCCCTGTCAGTGGCCCTCATGACATCGAGTTGTTATTATTAGGTGTCAATTAGGATGATTCACATATGGTTCAAAGGTCACAAGACTGTGGTATCATCACGGTGATTCATTTTATGGAGGGGGTTGGTACGGCTCGTTAAAGCTTCCCAGACATGCTTACAGCATGGAAAAAAAACTAGTGCAAGTATTTCTTTCTGTTGTGTGAAAATGAAATCTTGAAACCTCTTTACCAGGTTTTAAAGTTCTCTTTATTTGTAATGTTAAACTCATCACACATGAGTATCTGTGAAAACAACACCATAACATACAGGTAAAAATGAGAATGTAGCACTAACAAGAACGTGTTTCTTTTTTTTTGTTTGAGAAAATCCCGTCACTGCATTTAAATAACTGTTGTTATCATGATGACTGGCTGCATGCAATATAAAGACAATTTGACCACTAGTGGGGCTTTAGAGCCATGTTTTTTGATGAGTGGGCCCCTTTATGGTTTGTATTCCACATACTGTCACGAGGACGGGGGTGATGTGCTACACGTTTGTGCTGACTACTGTCGGTGGTAATGTAGTTGGTGGTGGTGATGGGCTGTAAAGTGCAAGGCGACGTAAACAACGTGGGTTTTGAAACATTAAAATAAAAGACTTTGTATCTTAGGGAAGGAAATGCATTCAACATTTTTGTTCAGGCCTTAACATATTGGATTTTATTGTAATATCAACGAGTTTTATGTGGAAAACAGTTCTCTATCAGAACATTCTTCTTAATATTAGCGTAACCTTCATAGTGAGTTAAGACAACGTGAAAGTTGTAAGTTTAAAAAAAAAAAAAAAAAGTAACTTTTTTTTCCAACTGCCAACATCACGTCATGTTAGTCTTTTATGGGTTAATACAATATGTTCAATGTTATGGTCCATATTTAAGGTTGTGTTCGGTTTTAAATTAGGGATGTCCCGATCAATTTTGTTTTGCCTCCGATCCTGATCCGAGTAATTTATATTTGAGTATCTGCTGACACCGAGTCCCGATCCAATACTTTTCCTAAATAATACAGCTGCACAGTGCACATTTCAAGTACATTAAAGTTATGAAAATCAATCCACTGCTTGACAATTAATTATCTCCGCATTGCATGAAGAAAAAAAAATGCTGTTCTGATGTTCTTTAATGTTTTGCTTTAATGTTTTGCTTTGGTGCAGTCTTTGCCTGAGTGATCTGAATGAACTATACTCCATTGAGTGTTTATCTTCATCATCTGTACATCCTTCGGGTGGATTAGATTGATAAATCTACTCCTTATTGGCTTTTTGCTCGCGGTGCTTTTGTTGCACTTGCAGTGGCATATTGAGTGTGGTTGTTGTCGCCTCTGCACCGCTGAATGTCTGAGCGGTCCCCAGTGAAACCTCATGCATTATAGATAACAGCACAAAGCAAGAGATTCTCACACTGAGCTGAAATTAATCGATTGCACATGAATTAGTTAAAAAAACATAAAGAAACCGTCTCATGCTGCGTTTTTGCTGTTGCCTATGGTGTGTGGCGTTTCCCTGCTCGCACACGGAGCTCAGCGGAGTGAAGGCGAGACGAGTGTTGCTGTGCATGAGAGCGCTAACACTAGTGACAGCTGGCGTAAAACGAAGGTCCGGATAGGTCGATACCAATCAGTTAAAAAAAAATGCCTTGATTGTTCTCGGTCGAGACATCCCTAGTTTAAATCTTTATAAAGCACATGTACAGATAATATTTCGGTATAACTGTTGATTGATCATGCTCACCGGTAATATGTTGTCTCTTTCAGTTTCACTCACTAGCTCCTATGTACTACAGAGGATCGGCTGCTGCTGTCATCGTCTATGACATTACGAGACTGGTAAGAATAACAGGATACTTCTCCTCTTTTGATCAGAGGAGAGACAGTAAATCAAACTTGGGTTGAGCGGTCGCATCGCGAGACCGAAGGACGAGATCCCCGTAACAAAATGGAATAACTAACAATCCTTTTTGCCCTCCTAACAACAACTGTTGAGGGCAAGCGATGCCCTTCGCCATTAATAGTACTCCCTGGTGTATTAAATGTATGTAACAGAAGTGGTTTTTACACGATGAGCCTGATGTGAAATTGGATGGCTTTTCCATCACTCTGGGACGCCTCGCTTCAGTGACCTACAAATGCCATTCTTTCCTGGTCTGTTCATGGAAACTTGTCTGAAAAACACCATCTAATACAATGAATATGTGACACAAGTTGTAGAAAACAGGCGTATCCTCATGAAGAACCTATCCCACAGTTGACCGTGATGTACTCTTCTTGCTCAGGACTCTTTCGAGACACTGAAGAAGTGGGTGAAGGAGCTGAAAGAACATGGCCCAGAGGACATTGTTGTGGCCATAGCGGGGAACAAGAATGATTTAGGAGACATCAGGTGAGCAAAGGGTTATTTTCTGAGACCGGCTTAGCTGGAAAGAAACTGGTTCTCATGGATATTGTGGTGCTAATATTCACTAACTAGACCCAAGAACGCACATTTTTAATAGTTGGAATAAGTCTGTCGTGCATCAACACAAACACATCATTTTTTTTTTTTTTTTTAAATAAAACTCTAGCTTCTTACCTCTTGCTTTTTTATTTGCCTCCATAGATTCACGGGAGTCTCAGTTAAGACTATTGTTTTGCTGCATCACCTCCTTTAGGGACTTTCTGCACAGCAAACTTTTACAGGTTTAATGAACAAGCACAACTAATAGTCATCTTCTTGTTATACCGGTCATGTAGCTCATGTCGAGTCCACTGTGCTAAGACAATCCTGTCTCAATAGTTGTCATTGATATCGCTGTGCGACTGTAAGAAGACTGTAACAGGGCAGCTTGTAGAAACCAGCTGCGGCTTTAGCAGAAATATTATTTGGTCACTCAACTGTCACCGGATACAATTTGTTATTTTTACCCTCAGGCGCTTCAGTCATTTAAAAAAAAAAAAAAAAAAAAAAAAAACATTAAATGTTGTTTGTTTGACTATAGCAGCTAAAGAAACAAGGTGGCTGACATTTTTAAATATTGTCCCTTCTGGCCACTGGAAATTTTGAAATGAGTTCAATAAAAAAAAACACAGCAATGATTTTGTACACAGGTTCCAGTTGAGAGGTTTTTTTTTCCCCATGTTTGCTCTCTCTGTGGAAGGGGACACATCACTGAGAGGGGAAACTGTAAAGTCTGTTTCAAGAATCTCAATGATGTTTTTGTATAGTTTCAAAACATCAACTATTTCATGTGTCATCTCCTCCAGCACTTTTCAGTGCAAACTAGTTAAAGATGTAATGATCTGAAAATCATTGATGAAAATTTAGATTTGCCAAAGGATACTTTTTTAAGTGTGAACCTGCTCCATGCTTACTTTAGTCTGCTTCTCTTTTACAGGGAGGTTCCCATGAAGGAAGCTAAGGAGTTTGCTGACTCAATTGCAGCTATTTTCATCGAGACTAGTGCAAGAAATGCTGTCAATGTTGAGGAGCTCTTTCAGAAAATCAGTAGGTATCATGTCTTTACTGTATGTTGTGTCTGTCATGTGACTCTATGTAGTGTATTGATTTGACAACCTTTCAACAATGTTTTTCATATGTCGTTTAATTGTGTGCCATATAATCCCATATGAGATGGATCATTTTAATGGTATGACACAAAAAAAGCATTAATTCTTTCCAATATAAACTATATATTCTTATTTATTGTTCAGACATCTGCCTTATTTATCAATGTGTTTTTAATTTCATCAATTTGTAAGTTGTAGGCCTAAATATATTTTTCTCATAATATGCGGCAGAAAAACACCATTATATCTAAAATTGCAGATTTCTAACAATTTCTTTTTCAGAAATGTATCTGTTTCATCTGAACAACCTTTTGAAGTTGGCATGTTTTGATTACACATAATGTGCTGTATTAAGAAAGTTTTTTTTTAAATATATCATCTTTTTTTAGGCTTCTAGTAGTGGTTAATTTACCATGATGGTAATAATACAACACTTTAAACGATTTTAAAATAGTTAAATGTGCCATGGTAACTCTGTAAATGACCCTGTGTGTTTAGGTAAACAGATCCCACCCCTGGAAAATCCTGAGGTGGAGAGCAACGACTCCTTTAAACTCAACCAGCCGCCTGCTCCGTCCGCCAGGAGATGCTGCTAGTGGCTAGTGGCTGATGAGATTACTCCCTTCTGCACCAGAGACAGCACACGGTCCACAATGCGCACAGTGTCTTACTCCTGGAAGAGACAAGACAGTGGACAGACAGAGGTCAGCTTGCACGTGTGGTCAGCCGCAAGATGAAACGACAGTCCTATATCGGTCATTGCACATTCAGGTCATTTGATTGTAGCAGTTTCAACTCTGATGAGGTCTGGAATCAGAGGGCCTTCAGTTTGTCCCCCTCAGGTGGTGTTTTGCCTGAATTACATAAAGATTTCTGTCTGTGTGGTATAGTACACAGCTCATTAATAACCCACATAAATAACAAGTGATCTCGCTGAATTTTGGCTGTTGATGCAACTGCATTTTCATTTTAAGAGTCATCTGCTCTGTAGATTTTTCTTGCACTGTGGCTCTTAAATGGCACTCATCAAATGAAGGTTTTTATATAGTTTACATTTTTTTTTTTTTTTTTTTTAAATCATCAAGGCTATACTTTTCTTCTTATGGAGCTTTTGTTTACGTTTATGTATTGAATTCGAATATCCTAACTTCTGTTTGGAGATCAAACGTTAGACAAACAGTCAGTTCTGTCGCTCAGATGCAGCGGCTTTACATTCCACTTGGTGTGTTTTCACACACATTAACTGTATAAGGGTTCAACGATCATGCTGCAGAACGAACAGCTTAAAGGATTTACGGTATGACAACCCCCTGTTGAAACACTGCGGCCAATACTAGAATTGTTTACATGGTGATTTGTTAAATTTGTATTCTACATGCTGAAATGTGTTGTCTGAGATTTCACTACAAGGAACGACCTTGTGCGACATGTATTTCTTTATCTGAAAAGAGGTTCCATTTATACTGTTAAGAGGAGAAAAGGTGTGTGTGTGTGTGTGTGTGTGTGTGTGTGTGTGTGTGTGTGTGTGTGTGTGTGTGTGTGTGTGTGTGTGTGTGTGTGTGTGTGTGTGTGTGTGTGTGTGTGTGTGTGTGTGTGTGTGTGTGTGTGTGTGTGTATTTTACTCGAATCATGTCGAAAGCTGTTAAAGTTCCAAAAGGGTTATCTATATACTAAACAAGCTCTAAAAAAACGTGGACTTAAAGACCTAAACCAATAAATTCTAGCTTGCAAAGAAGTACAAAACGGGTAACATGGAAAATAGTCTTAAGCCCAGTTGTGTATTCTAGGATTATGTATATTGTTTGCTGCTGTTTCTTTGGCAGAGGTGCCCTGTGGGTGTCACCACTTGAGAAATGTAAAACAGGCCCTTTGCATACATTTAACAGTATTAATTTGGAGTCACTTTATTGTAACTGTTGAAACAGTATTCTGTAACAGCGTTTTTTAAATAGACATGAAAGTTGACCTAGATACAACATGGTGTCCTATTTAACAGTATTTATGGTTCTACATTACCACAGCTTAAAGAAACATGTTACCTACATGTATGATGGGATAATGGAGTTCAACAAGTAGTTTTTATTTCACTCCTAGTCTAACTGTGCTGATATGTAGTGATCTCTTAAATGGGAAGTCACACCGAACTCATTTCAGAAATCAGCCAGTTAATGTGGCCTTGCTTCCACTTAAATGTAATCCTGTGATTGGCTGAAACGGAAAGTTGAAACTGACATCCGACATCAATTTAGGAGCTGCTTCGTGGTCCAGATGTGCAGTATATCAAATTTACCAACAGACTGATAACCGTTTCATTAAATCGCACCGCTTTTTCAATGCAGTTTGGTATGATATTGCCTCCATACAAGAGACAATTACATATTGAGCAAATACATTTTATTAGAGGTTACATGTTGACATTGTGATGAGATCATGTGTTGTATTTGTTGCCACACAAGTGCCTTTTTGTGTTTTCCTAAAGAAACGTATGACACGGCTTAAAAGTACATCCTGCTCGAGTAATGCATGAATTACTTGACTAAATCAGCACAGACTAATTGTATGCAAAACAGTCAACAAGTATCTGCAGCTATCCTTATACTGTATGCCTAAATCATGCTCCCCTGTATCCTCTGTAGACCAGATTAACTTGTGTATATTAATCAGTGTAATAAAGTAGTGACTATTCTATGCTTCAGTTTGATTTTGTTACTTTCACCCACTATATGGATAAAATGTGTTTTGAAATGTCACCAGGACACTCTTAGAGGATTATTATATGGACTTACTGATTTTATTTTCCGTTAGTGGAGACCAGAATGATAAACGAGAGAAGAGGGGACTCACTAACACAGTGTCATAACATGGATCAGCCTCCTGACATCATGGGAACATGGTTTGCATCCCAGCTGAGCCAACGTGACACCTCAGGAAGCTAAATCCTAGGTGTGAAAGATTTTACTATTTGGTTTCACAGTTTAGGTGAAGCTTTTACTCCTTGTCACTGCAACCCACATTATGTGAGAACAAAGTACCTTGTTTTGTTGGAATAAAAATGTGTGCTCTCCTCTTACCACTTAGCCAAAGTGGGAGTTTGGAACATAAGAGTTATTCCTCTCCCACAACCTATTAGCTTTAGCCTCAAAATAGGAAATACTCAACAAAATTAGTCTTGTGTTATTTTAGCACATGCATGTTTAATGTAACCGTCTGAAAAGCTGTGAACCACACACATTACAGGCAGAGAAGAACATTCCCACAGAGTCCTACTCCGTGTACTGCAGAGTATTACTCCATGGGCAGCTCACAGAGGTCTACACTTCTTGTCATGGAGATGGTTTTAACCATAGCCTCTATGAAAGTAGGATATTAATAGTTCTAAATGAGCACTGGCTTTATTATTTAGACATGGCAGTCAGTGACAATATAACATGTTTGATTGTTTATGATGGGAATTAAGACCAATCTGAAAGTGATGTTTGAGTCTGACTCTGAACACTGTGCATGTGTATAACGCTAATGTCAGTCATAGAAGTCACACAAATGAAAACTGTATTTTATTTTTCTATCTGGCCCTATCAAATCTTACACCTTGATTACTTAAGGTTGTATCTAATAATGTGTTTAGAATATGTTTAGTTTTACAGCAGCTACTCAACTAAACAAATCATAGGTTAATGACAGAGAAAGTGGAGAAATTGCGTAAAGAATCATCTTAAATCATCTTTATTTTCTACCTTAACTATTGAAGTTTTGAAGAAAACAAACTAACTTACTTCATCTTGATTAATAAGTAGAGCCTGACCGGTTAATTGGCAGGTTTATCACAGATATATTAGCATCGGCATGGATTGTGGCCGATATGAAGTACAGAAATGTCAAAGATATATTCGAGATTATTTAGAAACAGTGTTAGTGTGTATAGTTTATCCACCAGAGCGTGCTGAGAGGTTTATTTTTTAACTGTAGAGTAACCTGCTCAGTACATATCTTAGCTACAATTATTTAATAACCAAATGTAAGGGATATTGAAATATTATTATGAAATGAATAATTATAAACTCATACAGTATTTTTTTTAAAACAAAGTTACAAAGCGCTTTACACAGTTGTTCCAGGATTAAGTAACTTCAGGACTGCAATGATAAATATAATCATACAATGATTTATTTGACTAATGCTATGTATTGGTGTAAATAAAAACAAAATATTATCCGACATATAGTTATCAAACTCTAGATATTTAGATATTGGCTGAAATCTACAGATACATTTGAGTAATTCTAGTGGCACTCCTGCAAGATAGGAAATAAGCACGGATGCATGGGGTTTTAAGTGAAAGAAGTAATTGAAAGCGAAAGTATAAAACGAATAATTGCATTTATTTTAGCACAAAATACCCGCAGTGTGTAACTAAACCACAAACATAGACGAAGTAACTCACAATTAAATTGTATTAAAAGTAAGGATTCGTCTTCCTTTTATTACAGTATCTTTCAGTGTTTCCACAGCATAACGAGATAAACGTGTGATAATCACATCAGTTCGGTTACTGAGCCACGAGGGCGCGCAACAGGGTTGTGCGCTCGCGCGTTCGAGTTTTTTTTTGTACCCACATGCTCGTTCGCAGAGCTCAGTCAGCGTTTGACTCAGTAGTGGCAGCAGGGGATCTAGGATTTCCACTTGTCAGTTATTCCCCGATACCGAAATCAAGTGCATCCCCGCGGCTAACATGTCAAAGTTGGATCAGATCCTTGTCCTCGACCCTCCCTCCGACCTCAAATTCAAAGGTAGGTAAATCGAGATGTCCTCGACGTGTCACACGTACCCGGCGAGTGGCGTGTGTGTGCGTGCGTTTGTATGTGTGTGTGTGTGGAGAAACACCTGAAACGATTTCACGCTCCCTCAAGCGAGCTAGCTAGCGTTCACCGCCATTTTAAGTTAGCCGGGGACGAGACGGGCCGCTGTGTGCTCCTCGCGCTGTGGTGACGTGTGTAGCCCGCGCGGCGTGTCTCCGAACCCGGTAACCGTTCACTGCCAGCGAACGTTAACTGACAACACCTAATAACGAAGTGAACGCACGTCCAGTGGCGGTTGGACGGGAGGGGAGTGAGCACCGTGTCGGTCTTTAGTAGCGACACGAGCTACTGACGTTGTGCTGCTGCTAGCGGGGTTAGCAACAGCAAACTGTTGGTTCCTCTGGGCTCACACAGCAACTCGTAATGTGGAAGGGAATTCACTTTTTTAAGTGTCCACCCCGACAGGCCTCTGGGGGACACTTTGTCACGTTAAACTGAAAGTAACTGACAGTTTGAATGACACACTTGGCTCACTAAGGTTAACAACCGACACAGTTTTCAGCAACATTTTTTTTTGCGTTAGCTAACGTTAGTTAATTCCCTCCTAACTCCCAGCCATTAAATTACATTATATATACATATATTTATTATATGCCAGGTGTGAGTGATATCCCATCTGATTTACAGGAAACCAAAGTAACCCACACATGATTGGAGGACCACTGATTGCTCGCCTGGCATTGATAACGTCCAGTGATGTGTCAGTTCACTGTTGGCCGATGGGAGCTGGTTAGCTCTCTAATGCACAAGTTGACGTCTAGCTAGCTGCATTCTTTGCTGCTCTCCGACAACAAACCGCCTTGTTTTGACGTTTTTTAGACCCGTCAAACCTTCTCTCGTCGCACCAGAGTCTCCCAGGTGTATTTTGAGTGTGACATTTGTATGATTTCAACTCTTGCTCTTGTTATGAAGATACCATGACAGCTAACAGTGAAACTATGTTGTGCTGATTTAAGCAGTGAGACGTTTCAGTGTAACTGGTCAGACAAGGTTATGGTGTTTTTAAAACAATCCCAGGCCAGCATCGCTTCACCATTATTCATGTAGCCCAGAATGATTTCCTTCTCATTTCCTGTGTTTACACTCTGTCTCTGCTCTTCATGATTGTCCGTGTGGTTTTTATTGTCGCTGAATCTACCACCTTTGTAGAATTGTGAATTGTTTGGCCCCTTTGTCTTGGTTATACTCTGCTGATTCTCAGTAAGGACTTGGTGTGAGTGGATACTGATTGTAGCCTTAACATGACAGGATTGTTGGAAAGGTCACCAGTTCAAATACCAGACCCGCAGGATAGCTATTGGCTGGGGGAAAGTCAAAGATGTTTTTGATGGTAAAGTGTCCTGTGTTGAACTAATTTGTCAAATCTTTGTACACTGTTGCACAATGCAGATCCTACAGCTGATGATACTACAGGCTGAGAGGACACAAGAAAGCCTCATGTTAACCCCAAAACTCGTATAATTCGCTGTACTTTATGAAAGTGGTCAACTTTTTTTTCAAATGAGGAAGGTGTTTTTTTTTTGTTTTTTTTGGCCACTGATGGAGCTGTGACTGCTTTATCGGGTGCAGGACTTGTGGAGCCGGTCAGTCAATGAACTTACAAAGGGATACAGCATAAGATAAACAAAACTGATGTTGAGTTAAGTTTAAAACTAGCTAGTTAAAATGAAACATTAGTATTGACTTTAAACTTGAACACCTGGTCAGACTTGCATTCATTTTGTGCAACAGGTTGGTGGTGCTTTAACAGACAACTTCTTCAGTGAAGTAGTGAAATGGCGAAGAGTAGATGAAAAAAAGCGGTCTCAAGACTTACACCCAAATACATAAATGAATGTTTGTCCTCAGCTGAAACAGAAATTGATATTTCATTTAGTCTGATGGCAGAGACATGGTCTCTCAAAATCTGATCATAGAGTGTACCTCCCCCTTTTTATCTGATTTAGGTAGACTGTGTTCCAGTTAGTTCTTTTGATTAGTCACACGGTTTTCATTTTCTGTTATCGGGACAGGTTAAACTTTTAACCTGTGTGCTGGAATGGATGCAAGGCTAAAAAATAGAGTTATGAGGAAGCTGATAATAATTAATTGATAATTTATTAACCAGTTCTATTTTCTTGCACTAAGAACACCATTTGTGTAATCTAACGCATGAGGAACACAATGTTTTGCTTCGTATGAGGATAACTAACAAGCTGACTTAGTTACACTCGTGTATCTGCCCTAGTGTAATTTGAATAGTTCTCTTAACCTGTTGTTTATGCAGGCTTGAGTCCGAATACAATGTGTTATGCAAATAAGTAATGCACCTAGACCCAGATTGTTTTCCCATGTTTTTAAATTAAATGTTAGATCGATCTAATCTTACCCAAACAGCTACATTGAAAGAGAAAGGATCACTCAGTTTGGAAGTTTTTTTTTGGAAATGAAATGGTTCCTATTCTGCCTTTTTTGAAAAACAATATGAGGAGAAGGAAGATGACCACAGCTCCTTTACTGTCACAGAGGCTGTGCTAAATTTGTCTGCGTGTATCTGAGAGCTGGTCTGTTTTAGAGCCTCTGCTGGGATTCCTCCAGCAAGCTGGAGGGGGCAGCCCTCCTTTCCTTCACTGGTATTTTTAGAATAGGACTGGCCTGGGGGACCCTAACTCAGCATACATGCAACAAGATGAGAGAGATGGTGCTAACGCTGCTTGAGCAAAGGTGGCATCTCGGAGTTAGGCAATGGAGGCAGGCTATGTGGGTGTATATCTGATGTGCATAACTGCTTTTCTGTGTTCTGTTTCAGTACTGATATAATAATGCCTTCACCTAGTGCTGGGCGGTATAACAAAAAATCTGTATCATGGTATTTTTTTAAGATTCTTTCACGGTATATTGTAGTATATTACAAATAAATAAGTTGGCTATTTCAACAACTTTATTTTCAAAACAAAATATTTTAAGATCGTTGTATAAACTGACCACAGGTCTGTTGTCGTAGAAACGAGGGCGACTTGTGTCGGTTTTGTTAGTATAATGTTAGGATAGCAGTTTGGCTGAAGTATTTTCGCCCTGGCAAGACATACCTCGAATCCAGTGTTTTAATCATTGATCTGAAACGGTCTTTTTCGATTGTCTGTCGTGGGACCATGAGCCTGCATAGGTGGATTGTTATGCGTTCGTAATGTGGCTCTCTCCACCGCTTGCTTTCCTGTCATATGTAGTGCCACGAGGAAATGCCTCTACAAGCGATGTCCGACTCTTTGGCTTCGCGGTTTCACCGAGGCTACCGAAGGCTTCGAATCCGACCACCGTAATTGCACTCTTGGTAATCCATCATGTTTTGTGCTGAGGTGACGGAGGTTGTTAGTTTTAGCACCACTGGCAACAACAGTGACCGATTTTAACCGACACAGCTCCTCTTTTGGTTCTTCCAGTGCATCTCTGGTCTCTCTCTCTTCATCCTCCGTCTCTCTTTTCTGTTCTTGAATGCGTAGTAGCGACGGAGCCTCTCCTATCTGTTAACAGATTTGTTATGCCAGATAGCAGCTATAACGTTACCCAGGATGCCGTTTGGTGTGATTTTGTGAATGTACAATTATTAGTTTTACAAATTGTATACTTGTCAGGAATTTTCCTGTGCCATAGTGTTTTACCCTCTTATAGAGAGTTAGTTGTGGGTTATTAATTGTTGTGTAAGTTCTTACCATGAAGGGTACGCAGTTAAGAGGGTTTCCCTCTCAATGCACTCTTAGCTCTCCCCGACCGTAGCGCTCTCCATGGCTATTCTCGGTTTATGAAAAATATATATCATAAGGGAAATTAAAACCGCATGAATCGGTATACAGCCCAGCACCAGCTCACAGTACCACAGTGTTGAGATTTATCTCGGTCGACCTTAAATTCTTTCCTACAGAAAATACACCGTTGTTTTAGGTCTGCATGTTTTCTCTGTGTCTGTGTGACAGAAAAGGGTTTGATCAATAAATCGATGCTTCTCTTGGCCCACCAGCAAGTAAAGGATATTAGAAAGGCTTCAAGCATGTGCAAAGTCAAGAGGAATGGTTTATAAGCTGTAATTATCATGCCTGCCGTGTACTTTTGAACTGTTCCAAGTCACAGTTTACTTATCTTCACTCCTCACTCATTCAAAACATCCAAAAGATCACTATTTCATCTTAAACTCCAGGCTTGGACTCTCATTACTCCTCTGAGTCAGTTAATAGGGGTGGGATAAGAATGGATAAAACAGTGTGTCTTGACAAACAATGTTTGTGGTAATTAAAACCCCACAAGTGTATATATTGGCACAAACCATCTTTGTTACAATACCCTTGTATGGTCACAGCAGGAAGCATATCTATATGTTCTGCTAAGTTATACAGGAAAAACTAAGATGTTCGAAGCGAGATTGTGCGTACATGTGGCAAATTTGGTTTTTCAGGTTTGTAGGAATGCCTTTGTGACGCACCTGTGTTGAAAACAACGCCCCAGTCATTACTATAACTCTATATGTTAGCTTTAGCTGGGTGGAGCCACTCCAATCTGGTCATGCATTGCTTCTTATATCTCTGAACACTGGGTGTGAAGGAAGGCTGAATGTAGGCTTTGTGAACTCCTGAGCAACCAAGCTGTAAAAAAAAACTAGAAAGAATATATAAATGCTTTTATCTCTTGGAAAGTTTCTATGTTTTTATGTATGAAAACAATGCAAAGTCACAATCAAATAGTGAATCAGTTGATCCTGAAAAACCTTTTCATGTGTTAAGACCTTTTTTTTAATAACTATTCCTGTAGGTTATAGGGCACAAGAGACAACTAATGATGATTTAGAGTTTATTTTGAAGTATCGTTAGTTATATTTGTTCCTAAAGTGTAGCATATCACATGCCAAGGTTAAGTTATGTTTGAGACTAAGAATATGACTACAAATACTGATAAACTATATCCTGTAAAACAATTTTATTCTGACTAAAATATAATTTACACAAAGGTAGATCACCCCTGGGTACTGAAACGCAGCGGAGGAGATCGATAGACAGTATTAAAAAAAAAAGCCAGAT
The DNA here is from genome assembly GCA_016806645.1 of Ophiodon elongatus. Taxonomy (NCBI): domain Eukaryota; kingdom Metazoa; phylum Chordata; class Actinopteri; order Perciformes; family Hexagrammidae; genus Ophiodon; species Ophiodon elongatus. Next base: position 317,153 of record JACSYO010000808.1, read on the forward strand.
ATTTTAGGCTACAGTCTATTTATTTATTTATTTATTTATTAATTTGCTGAAAGACCTTTTTATATGAGCATATTTGTTTTTACGGACCATCGCTGTAATTTATAACTTGTGATTATTGCACATTTTATAGCCGTCTTTGTTTGAATTCAAAGAAAATCGGTGAGGTCTGTTTTTTGTCCTCATCTCTTTGTAAAGTACAATTTGAGGAAAGTTTGACAGCTTGTGTTGTCGTTATCTGACCGGGGCTCAAGCCCAATGGCCCGACGGCAGAGAAAGGGCCCAGGAGACGGGGAGGGGAGGACAAATAATTAAAAAAAAATAGTTTCTCTTACTGACTGAAGGGTGAGAGGTGACTGACTCTCTCAAAGAGAAAGAAGTTCTCCTTTAACACTCTCTCTCTTTCCTCTCTCTCAAATATCGTTGAATATTCCTCACTGACGCTTTGACGCCCCGAAAGTGGGATTAGAGACGGCTCGGGATCACTCGCTCAGTCAGTCAGTGACAAACTTTAGGGCTGGCTCTACTTTGAAGCGCTCCAGCCAAAACCGGATGACAGTTTTGGCAGCACCCAGTTCGCTATGCTGATTAGGATACAGCGGCACCACATTGGTATAATGCCGCTGCCTTTACAAATTTACAGAAATCCACAGTGTGCAACACTTTTTTGTTTTCCATGGAGACACCTATCAGATCTAGAGGTGGGATAGAATTTGACTACCGCCTCGTTGATATTATTATGTTAATAATATTAAGGTAAAACTCCTGTAATCCAGCTTCAAGCCAATGAAGTCACTATTAAATTAGTCCTCTTAATCACATAGGCCTAATTGAGTTGTACCCTGGTGGTACTTTTCACCAGATCTTTCTAAAGTTCACCAAAACACTGTCGGGTTGATCGGCCTTTCAGGGATGATATATAACTTGAAATATTGAATTTAATCTATTTCTGCTACTGTTTCACTGTAAACCTGCAACATATTTACCTACCATTCTATTCTAAAGGCCCGGGGAATTTCTGTCTCCATTGCAATTTAATGCAGCAGCAGTTTCGTTAAGTTTTGCTAAAAGACATTTTTTGCCTAGCTTTATTTTCCATTTTCCAGTTGGGTGGTGGTGGCATGCCAACAGCAGAAGCGTGTACTCCATAATACAGAAATAATAATGCACTTGTGTTCATCATTCTTTGTCCATCAGGTCCTTTCACAGATGTAGTCACCACCAACCTCAAACTGAAGAACCCTTCTGACAGAAAAGTGTGTTTCAAAGTGAAGACGACTGCGCCGCGCAGATACTGTGTACGGCCAAACAGCGGTCTCATCGATCCCGGAGCAACTGTCATCATCTCTGGTAAGTTTTTTATTTCTTCTTCTTTTTTTTTAAAAAATGTTTTTATTATTAGTCTTTATTCCCTTTTTTTAAATTCAGTGACCAGACATTCCTTTAGCTCCTCAACATGTTCTTAATAGAGCGCTACAGGGCTGATGTGTTTTTGGAAGCCAACCCGGACGTCAGCATAGCACTAGTTCCTTCAACAACAAGACAATGAGCTTTTTCCTTTGGATTATTGCTGAAAATAAGCTCTGTGGCAAACAAAAGTGTATGATACTTACTTCAAGACAATCTTAACAAATGAACATCACTTTATTTTTTTGAAGCTAAATGTAATCGCCAGAAGTAAAAAGCTAACATTAGGCTATAAAAGAACTACACCATGTTAGCTCAGGATGGGTATCGTTAGGATTTTGTTGATACTACTACTCATATCAATACACCTTTTCTTTTTTCTTTTTTTTTTAAGCGATGCTCCTTATCTTTTTTTTTTTTTAAGCGATGCTCTTATCGGTTTAGAGTTTATTTATATTTTGAGAATAAGTAAATGTTGTTTCGAGAGTAGCAACAGTAATCTTTAGAACAGCATAGTCTTTATTTATTTATTTATTTCTATATATCTATATCTATATATCTATATATATCTATATATCTATATATATATATATATATCTAGATATATATATATATATATATATATACATACTTACTTACTTAATAATATCTCATTGGAAACCAATCTAAAATGTCAACACAAAAATCATATTTCTTAGTGAAGTTCAGAAAGCATTAACAAATGAGTCAGTGTTAGTCCCTCCTCCTGTCTTATGTCCTCCTCCCTGAGCTGATGTGCATCACTGCCGGCAGGTACCGCTAGTAGAGAGAGGAGGGTCTCGGCCAGCAGATAAGTTTACAATAATTTAAAGATATGTGGCAAACTAGGCCAAAAACATTGGACAACATACAGACGGCTTTTGGGCCAGCTGCCACCTTATTTAGGTTTTTGTAGTGAGATGTGGACGTATCATACGGATAACGTTGCTTATATTTATTTAGTATGTCCCAATTGAATGCATACTGCATGCGACAGTACATACTTTGCAAGGGCAGCTGCAGTATGTACCAAAAGAAACGCTATGCAATTTGGAACACAAACCAGCGATGTAGCACAATTTAGTCACAGGTCGACGAGGTTGAAGCTGAGGTGTTAAAATCCCTAGCTGTGATTTGTGGAAGCTGTTTCTACCCAATCATCAAGTCCACACAGTCTGCATTCCACTATGTGATGTACATATTTAATTTAGACAGAAACGGACTTGTACGGCAGTTGTAGAGTAGGGATGTAACCATAATTTGAAACTTTAATGGCCAAATACAAACAACTTGACTTTTTTCTATATTCACTTGGTCAGTTAAATACTGCAAGTGGGTACTGCTATCCAGTATTTTAGCGTTTAAAAATATAAATTAATGGAACCCAAGGCTAAGGAATTAGATGCTGCGTAATTGTGTGTGCGTGTGCGAGTTTGTATAAACAAAAACCCCCAAAAAAACAACCAAATAAATACAATACGAGGACACCAAGACACGGGTATAATCATTGCAGTTCAAAAGTCACTTGTGGTTAAAAGACATAGACATTTGTTCCAATGTTTCCATATTTCACTTGATGGGAAGTTTCTGTAAATATAATTTTGCTTAAACAAAACAAACAAGACACTTATAATTGGTGGGTCACTGGCTACCTATTTAAATGCACAACAGTAATAATGCAATGATCGTAGTCAGGTGGAGCCCAGGCAAATCCTGTTGTCTGACTAGGAATTTCTGATTGTATTTTATATTCTGAATAACCATAATTACAGTAAACTATGCAGATTACTGTTTGTATTATTATTATTATTATTATTATTATTATTATTATTATTATTATTAAAGGATATTTTAGTTATTTGAATACCCAAATTCAAATTTTGCCCATGTTGATAATGGTCGCTTAGAGCAAGTGGTACTGGACACACTGCCACCATTTGGTGATTGAGCAGCTGCTGCTTTGAAAACATTACCACTAAACATTAATTCAAGCCACCTCCAAGGAGTAGCCATGAATTAAGGCTACACAGGAGAGATTGTTTACTCTTTAAAATTTTGGATGGTGGTCAATGACATTTGAGATTTACCATTTATACACTGGATTAAAATGGTAAAAATGAACACAATCTTCAAATTGGTTAGGACATGATAGAATTAACTAATAAAAAAAACAACATGCGGGTGATCAGATGTCAGTCTTTGACCTTCAGTGTGGGAGGAATGTACGGACTTTAGATTTCCACTTTACATAAAGAACATTGTTAATTTTTGGCATGCTGAAGTAAATATCCATTTCGTTGAGGCAAATTCGATTTTTAACATTGAGGTCTTTTGAGAGGATGCCAATTACCAGTATTTGTTTGTGGTGCTAAACCCAAGTTCACAAAGTTCCAATGTTGAATACCCAAAGGTGAAAAGGTCGCACAAACACAGATCTTCAGGAGATTCATGACGTATCTCAATTTCAACAATGTTTCGGCCTGTTGGCCTTCATCAGAGCATGAAGAAAAATGGATGTCATGTCATTTGTATACAGGACGTGACAGGATCAGATGGTAATTAACCTCTCGAGGTTCCATATAACATTTATTTTTGACAACGATGGTAATTACTAATAAAAGGTAAAATGGCAAATATCATGCAATTTCTTTTTTTTTTTTTTTTTACTATTACATGTTCTGTTTTATACATTCTATGTTTCCACGTTTTCAAGCAAGAGTTCAGAGGAAGCATTGAAACTAAAATCATCTTCATTAAGTCATAAATATGAATATATGTGTGGAGTGTTGAAATAGAGTGCATCCCTCTCTGAGAGAGTAAACACCAGGACGGAAGCACTCGCACCTCGATCTGATGAAATAAAAAACATACCCAAGGGACTGTTCTTACTATGAATGCTGCGTTGCACTGTGAGCAACATACAGGCTACAAGTAATTTTCAATGAAAGTCAAAGACATGAAGCTACAAACTGTTGCCACTTGTCGCTGCGTGACAAGCTACAAATCAAAGTTGAGCTGGTCTCGGCTATTTTCAGTGCTCCGATGAAGCGTCAATCAATCCTGTGTTTTTATTTCACCCCTTTCTGTTCTTTTTAAAAAAAAAAAGAAGAAAAAAAAAAGTAAATCTCTTCAGCCAATTCCCAGCGCTATTTAATGACATAACTACGTCAACGAGAGCTTGAGCAACACTTCAGCGACTCGATGACAATGTAGCTGGCCACGCTTGGCCGTTTAGTTGCTTTTCTTGCTCGTAGTGTGAACCTAGCGCTAGAAATAATTGCACACAACTGAATGAATTCAAATGCAAAGCGGATGAGATCAAAATTCTATTAAATAAATTACCATCCATATAGACAAAGCCTCACCCCTGATGACTTTGCGTCCCTGTAATCAACAAACACTGGCACATCCTAAGTGCAGCATCATCACTGTGAGATAACCAAAAGGCCTCATCTTCTATCATTCTGTCACAGTTCAGCTTCCCTTCTCTCCTGCCACTCTAAGTCACGCCCACCTCGTCAGCTCAATCACACTCACCTGCCCACTCTGCTGCACTCACTCCCTTCAGTATTTAAGTCACAGCTTCCCTCACAAACACTCCAGCGCTTACCCTCGGACTGTTTTCCCGTTGCCGACCCGGTTTGGACTTCCCTGCCTTGCCTCTGCCCCGGTAAACGACCCTGTCCTTCTGTCCCCGTCCACGAGAGTAGCCTCAGCTCCCTCCGGTCTCTGTCTGCTTTTTCTCCTTACGGCTTGGCGTGTCCCCGAGCGGGTCCTTCCCCGGAACCCGGCCCTGGACTCCTCTTGGTGTTGTTGCATGTTCTGCATTTAAATAAAGCCTTCTTCACCGATTTAGTGTCTGTCATATTGCATGTGACCCCCTCCCCCGTTACACATTCTGTCGAGCACCAACGATCAGAGACAACCTTATACATACTTATCCACCCACCGAACCAAATCCCACTTGACTTCACTTAAAAAGGTAACTTAAGATGCGGAACATGCAGTCATTGTTAATGAGGAAATGAAAGAAAAAAATTCAGACGACAGGTGAAAATTCAAAATATGTGTATTGAAAAAAGCTCCGTAGGACCTCTGTGGTTAACACAAGCTTAAGGGATCTAATTTTTTTTGTTCTACAACATTAAATACATTAGTGTTTTTAAAAAAAAAAAAAGGGGGTTGCTAAATCGCACTATATCACATCGAACACTGGTCCACCTTCAGCTTTGTGGTGGTGACGTGAAGTGCTTTGTTTATAGCCTAACATTATAAAAATCATAAAAGTGGTGTTCATTTGTGATGATTATCTTGTTGAACAAAAAGTCATATCATAATTGTTTGTTTGCCACAGAGCTTATTTTCTGCAATAATCCAAAATCCACTGGAAACCTCCATTTGGCATTTTGTCGAAGAAACCAGTGGGATGCTAACTTCTGTGTTGGCCCCATAAAAATAACTTATCCTGCAGCACTCTTTATAACGCAATAAGGCGCTCAGGCTCTTTCAAATATTTATTTTCCTGTAGAGCAACTTTTCACATTTAATGTTATGCCTGCTGAGTCAACACACATTTAGGCATGATTTACTAATTCCTCCTCCGCATGTCTTTTGGGAGGAAGTAACATAATTTTGCATTTTCTTCTTAATAACTAACCAGTTAGTTATTAGTTGAAGGCTGTCAGGCAATCGAAGCCAAGTAACCCAAAACCGACATCCCTATTCTGCACATTCCAACCCATCCCAAACATATCGCAAATATCTGTGTCCTCTGAGAATGCATGAATAAAAATGTGATTTAATTAGAAAAAAGTCATTATATTTCAAGAAATAAATCTAGCTGCCTTTTTATAGTTAGTTTTTCCGCCACTGATGAAGCGGACTAACAGAAACCACTTTTGATCCGACATAAATCTCAGCGTCGTGTGGCTTATTGGACATGCAAATGTTAACTTCACCACCTCCGATTAAGTGTAGCTCAGAGCTGATTCCCCAAGCTATTCAGACACACAGAGCTACAGATCGGAGGAGAGGGGTGCACCGTTCCAGAGAAAGTAGGGAAAAACTGCACGCAAGTGACTCAGAAACAAGTCTTAAGCAGGGAAAGCCTGATAAGATTGTGAAAATGAACACCGTAACACCCCCAAATGACTTCCATTTTCCTTCCTGCTCTGATGAAGCCTGTTGGTTTGACAGGGCCAGAATAGATTTGTGAATCTGAGTAAACTTTGTCAACTTTGTGCTGAAAATCAGTGTGTGCGCTACCTTTTCACCTTTTGGGTATTCAACGTTGTCACTGAAAATTGATTTCTGGGATTTACCGTTCTGATTATTTACCTAATGCTTTTTCTGTAGAGAGATGTCTTGGCTCAAATGTTTTAACATTGTTGATGTTTCATTTCCAGTCATGCTGCAGCCCTTTGATTATGACCCGAATGAGAAAAGTAAACACAAATTCATGGTGCAGACGATTTTCGCCCCGTCAACTGTTTCTGACATGGATTCATTGGTGAGTGATTTTTATTTACTTAAAAAAGACTTTTAGCAAAGATGTTGTTTTAAAATGTGCATAGTAAAACACCTACTTTTCACAGTTGTGTCACGAGCCAATTAAATGTTTAGAAATCCACCTTCAGTAATAAGGATGCATTGAAGTTGGAGCTTGACACAAATTCCATGCTGGTGTTACTCTGTATCATATAAACTCTTACTCCACAGCGTGCCCCCGCAAAAATATACAAACAAAGCAGTCGCGATGTAACAGAAGGCTCATCGATTTCGTTTTTAGTAGATAAGTCAAATGATGTGCAACTGGATTTTTACTCCCCGTGAATCCAAAATGTGTTTTGTGTCCTGCTGCAAGACGTCACTGTTCACCGTTGTTTACAGTTAACTAGGTCCTCTTGTACCTGGGGCAGCTGAGGAATAAAGTGAACAGTAAAATGGGGTAGAACACAAATAAGCTGGAGTCTCTCAAAAATAATAGTAAAACAGACAAATGATTAAACTACATTGTTTACCCTGAAAAATGCAAGTTTCTTTAACCCAAATTTCAATTGGATTTGTGTGTGCTTTTCTTTTTAATAATCTTCCATTCTTGTTTTAAGATGAATACAGATTACAGTGGGGTTTCTGTTGTTCATTAAAAATCCTATGTATACATTATAACACCTCAGTGTCAAATGACACTCCTAGATCTTAAATATGCTATAGGACGAACTGAAAATTGAAAAGAAAAACTGTAAAGAAATGATACATTTTTTGTCAGTAGTCCACCACTAATTTATATCTGATTTCTTCAGGGGGAAAAAAGATGAATTTGGTCATTAATTATGGCAAGGTAATTGGCATTCTGCTGAGTTCCTATGTAAAGCTCTCTGCTCTTAGATAAGGTTAAAAATTGAGATGCATTCTCAGTTGTCCACC